>QRDG01002127.1:191399-333857 GCA_012064385.1 Puccinellia tenuiflora
CAGCATCTTCAGTCGGCTTCGGCGTCGAGGATGGTTCAGCAGCACCAGAGTCGTCAATTCAACCGCCTCGGCAATCCGCTTGGAAGCCTCGGCAATTTCTG
Source organism: Puccinellia tenuiflora (assembly GCA_012064385.1). Taxonomy (NCBI): domain Eukaryota; kingdom Viridiplantae; phylum Streptophyta; class Magnoliopsida; order Poales; family Poaceae; genus Puccinellia; species Puccinellia tenuiflora. Next base: position 191,501 of record QRDG01002127.1, read on the forward strand.
GACGCAAGCTCGCAAGGGACGTCCCGTCGCGGAAGCCTTCCATCAGCCTGCTCGGCTGCAGGCCAGGGTACCACGACTTCACCACGGCTAGAGCCATGTCGGTACCTCCACGCGCCGCCATCTCCACTTGATCGTTGATGCCGACAGGCGCTCCTTCGAGCCGAGCACATAGGTCATGGAGAGCAGCCGGCAAGGGAGTGTCCTGCCACAGATTCTCAAAGCACGCCTCCGCCGCCTCCTTCAGCCGCCTGAATTCCTGGCCGAATCGCAGGAGACGGGAGGCGGTAGTCGGAGCAGATCCGGCCGCGGCACCAGAAGATTCCGGCTGAGAGCGAGCCGAGGCAGCGTCTTGTTGAAGTTGCGCATCCACTTCGGGATAGAGGCCTGTAGTTCAAACCAGTAAGGCCGAGTAGAAGACCCAAAGCAAAAACCAAGGAGAAAGGAGACCTCACTTACCGAGGATCAGCTCGTTCACGTCCTCGACATCCTTGACCAGGCCGCTCACCAGCTGTTCATGCTCATGCTCTCGCGCCTTGGCTTCCCGGACGATCTGGTCGGTATTCTCGACGGAAGCCTTCAGTTGATCCTTCAGCTTGGCCGCGTCGCCGCGAAGAGATTCGACTTCGTTCTGCCTCCGACGCTCGGCCTCCCGCAGCTTCGCCACCTCCTCGTCCAGCCGGACGACCTCGAGGCGGCGCTCTTCCAATGCCTTCTCCGCCGCTTGGAGATCGGCCTTGGACAAGGCCAAGGCGGCATCCTTCTCCTTCAGTTGCCTCTCCAAGCCGGCGCGGGAGGTGGAGTCACCTGTGGAGATCAAGCCACCGTCAAGCCAAAACATGCAAGAGAGAAGGGCAGAATGGCAAGACAAAGTGCGGAAAGAAAAAGGGAGCCAAACCTTTGGCCGCCTCAAGCTCCCGCTTGAGCAATGTCGCCTCCTTATTCGCCGCGGCAAGGCCTTGTTCCATGGAGGAGCAGAGCAACGTCACGTTGGCCAAGTTATCCCTGGCCACTCGCTCCGCCAGTTCGGCAAGGGGAACTTTTCCCGACGCATCGGGCCGAGCCGGCACCGGTCCGGAGTACGTCGGGGAAGACACCAGGGTCGAAGTGGCGAGGGCCGGGGAGCAAGGCCGTCGCCTCCGCGATGGTTTTGTCCTTGGCTGTCACGGCCACCGTCAACGAAGGAGTGGGGAAGGCGGTATACCCAGCCCCGACGCTGGGCTGGGGAACCACCTGGAAAGCGCCCACTGGCGTCTCGGCGTCTCCGCCTGAAGCCGGAGGATTGAAGTCCACTACAAGGGGGGACGCCTCCTCCAGCACTCGGCTGGCCGCCTCCGTCGTCTTCGCCTCTGAAGGCGGATCAGCCGCCTCCGCCAGCACTCGGCTGGCCGCCTCCGTCGACTTCGCCCCCGAAGGCGGATCAGCCGCCTGCGACGCGGAGACCTCGGTGACAGGCACCGATGCCGACTCCTTTACCACAACGACCGTCGTCTCCGCTATGGGAAGCGGTGCCCTATGAAACAAGGAAGGCGTCATCGACGAGCGCAAGTTGCGAAGATTTCCACCACACAAGACAAGGACTTACCCGACAATCGAGCCCAGCACCCTGGCCGCCCTCCTCTTCGTCCGCTTGGGCGGAGGGGGAGGCACAGCGTCGGACGGGCGCTTCACGCCTCCGGAAGGCGCATCGCCGCCTTTCGCCGGGACGACAGGGTCCTCGACCGGCCGCTCCGTGCGAGCCGGCACCACCTTGGCCCCGGCAGAGGCCTTTGCGGAACCGCCGGCTTCCGTGCCCGCTGCCGCCTTCTCCTCGGCCGCCTTGGCAGCCGCTAGTTGCCTTGCAGCCGCCTGGGCATCCATCGATGCCCGGATCGAGTCCGCCTGCGCCAGCTCCGCGTAAATAGCCTTCTCCATATCATCAATACCCGAATCATTGCCAAGAACAAAAGGAGGGGAAAGATTAACCACCTGGGCGCGGGTCTCGTCGGCGGCGGGTTTTGCCTTCTCCACGGCTGCCGCCTTCGCCCTCTCCTCGTCCTCCCTCGAGGCCAACAACTGCTCCACAGTAAAATCAGCATCAGATGCTCCTAAGGCTAAGACTGCCTGCGCCGACTGAGCGTAAAACTCCTTCTCCAAGTCATCCGGATTCGAATCGTAAATGAAATCACCACCCAAAGCAAGACCAATCACCTCATTGTTGGCCCCCTCAGTCTGGGCCTCCTCCTCCGTCATCTCGGCGTCAACCTCAGCCCGGACCTCGGCCGTGACCTCGTCCGCCCTGGCCTCGGTCTCGGATGTCTCCGCCCTCGGCCTTCCGGCTGGCGACAGGCCGCCTGTAGTAGGCCGGGAAGACGACGAAGCCCGCTTTTTGGCGGGATGCACGCCTCGCTTCCCGAAGGCGCCCTTCCGCTTGGGCGGCGCATTTGCATCGACATCGGCGGACGCCTTCGACCGCCTCTCCTTCACGGTCCGCCGGTGGAGGACCACCTTCTTCCGCGCCGCCGCCTCCAGCTCCTTGGTCCGGCGGGTGGATATCGCCGGCTTGGAGGCTGGCACGGAGGAAGAACCCTCTGAGTCCGGTTCAGAGCTGGTGGAGAGGTCTACTACGACACGCGCAACATCGTCAGCCTGCCCGGCGACCCCGGGCCCAGAAGACTTACCACGGGACGACGAAACCGGAGGCGGATCGTCATGCTCGAGATCCTCGTCCCTGTAGGCGGCCGAGTCGGAGTCGGCGCCTGCGGCAGAGACCGGGCTCGTTGCAGTCCGGTCAGCGTCATCATCACCGCCGGCATCGGCGCCTCTACCCGACGACTCGGTGGTGTCGCCGCGTGTTCCCGCGACGCCACGAGCATCGCCGCCGGATTCGCCTCCAGCGGCAGTGTCCGCACCTCCACCCGCCGCCTGCTCCTCGGCGGCGCTATCCTCCTCCAGCATGGCCGTCTGCGACGCAGAAAGGGGACCCTGGACGTCAGGCTCGAAGACTATTCCGAAATCTTCAACCATCTGGACCTCACAAAGCTACCCGGCAAGCCGGCTAGATCAGGCGGCAGCCGGAAAGGAGAATCGGAAGCAAACTGAGAAGGGAAGAAGCTAACCTCGGGGGCGCGCTCCGAGCGGTCGAGGGGATCGAGCCCGAGGCTCCAATTCTCCTCGAACTTGTCGGTGATAAGGCGGGAAACCCACTCGATTAATCCCTTCTCCGCCGGGATGTTCATGGAAGCACAAGTGGGATCCCGGATGCCGGAGTAGAAGCACATCTTGTGCGAGCGCTCCTGCAGCGGGTACATCCGCCTTATTGCCCAGGCCAGGGTCAGGTCCCTGGACTTCAAGCCGTCCGCCACCAGCTTCTCCAGGCGGGCGAACAGGACGACCTGCAGACTCTCGTCGACTACCGGCTTCCGGCTCCAGGACCTGTCCGCCGGACGCGTATTGGTGAAGGCGGGGAGTTTGATCCGGTCGACCTCAGTGGCGTTCTTGACATAGAAGTATGTGTTCTGCCACTTCTTGACGGACTCGGGCAGATGGATCTTGGGGAACGGCGTGTTCTTCGGGCTGATGGAGACGCTGCCGCAGTCCCGCGGCAGCCCAGCAGTCACCTGGGACCGCAAGAAGAAGAACATACCGAAGAGCTCCATACTGGGCCACATGCCCAAGTAAGCCTCGCAGAGCGTGACGAAGCAAGACAACTGCGTGATGCAGTTAGCCCCCAGATGGTGAGGCTGCAGCCCGTAGAAAGTCAGAAACTCGTTGAAGAACGAGCTGACGGGGAGCCCCAACCCCGCTCCACATGCGTGTAAAACATGACAAATTCATCCGGTTTGGGCTGCGGCGAGATCTCTCCAGGGGGAGGGGCGCGAGCCTCCACATCGCCGCTCTTCCCCATGGACCCATTCCGGTGAATCGTCAGGAGGAACTTATCATCAATGATGGAACCCATCCAGGCACCAGTGCTCGCCATTGAAATCCTGTTGCCCGTGGTGGAAGAAACGGAGGCCGAAGCAGCGAGACGAAGAAATCGGCAAGAAGCAGGAAGGCAAGAACAGGCGAAGAAGACGAAGCGGGAGAGAGGAGCGAAAACTCCGAGCCTTCCCCCTCTTTTCCCCTTTAAAGGCGGGGCAGGCGGAACCGCACCGCTCCACGCGCCACGTGGGGCGCGGGTGGGCCGGGCCGTCCACAAACGATCCCACTAACAAGCAGTTGCCACAGAAGATCCGGCCCGACGAAGACTGAAACGACGTGCCCCTGACATCGGGCAGGGCGCAACCGTCATGACCAAGCGACGAAACGTGGCTGACGCGTGCCACGACCCACGATTCCCAAGACGTCCGGACTACCGGAGACCGGCTACCTCAAGCCGGACGGTCCACCTCCGGCTACCATCACTTTATCCGGCAAACTTCAAGCCGGACAACTTCAACTACATCGACAAACGAAACATTGAAGCTCGAGAAGTCTACCCGGCGAACCGGCAAGACTCCACGATCTCGGGGGCTAGTGTCGGGGATATGAACCCCGGATACCTCTAAGAGGACCATTCCTTCAAGAACTGCAAGGGCCGGCTACAGCGTGCCGCCTGAAGCCCGCCGGATGAAACAAGCCGCTTAGCCTACCCGGAGGCGGACGGCCGGCTAGAGCAGCCGGCCTCTACCAACCGACCAGTCCGTACTGGTAGGCCCAGATCGTCCAGCTCCTGTCGGGCGTTACAGCTACAGTGTAATGATGAGATAGTACCAGCCGGCTCCAGAGTAGTGATGTCATAGGGGTAATTATGTAATCTCCTTGTAACCCGAAACCCTAGCCGCTGCCTATATAAGGCGTGCATGGGCCTCCTGCGCGAGGCACGCTCAACACGTTAGACAGACACACAAGCACGGATACGTAGATCATCGTCCACCTCTAGTCGGCTGGACACTTCTAGCCGGCTCCACCGCCAAACAGCTCCAGGAGCAATCTTGTAGCTCGACTTGTGATCAATCAATAGAAACAAGAAGAGCAGGACGTAGGGGTTTTACCTCCACAAGGAGGGCCCCGAACCTGGGTAATTGACGTGTGTTTGCATGTTGGTTGCCCAATCTCGCGCGAGCATCCGTTCGTCGCCTGCCCCATACTCTTTTCCATCCTTGATGGATATGCCGTGCTACCCACCACGACAGCCTCCGCGCGGTGCTCACCCGCGGGAGGGACTGTCTCCTGCTGCGACTCCACAGCCGCTTGCTGCGACTCGTCGGTCGCCAGCCTCGGCTCCTCAGCCGCTTGCCGCGGCTCGACGGCCACCTGCTGCGGCTCGTCAGCCACAGGCGCCTCCTCGGCGGCGCTGGCGATCTCCCCAAGCTTACGGAGACGCCGTTTCCTCGGCGCCGCGGGTACCCTGAAGAAACACAAGCAAAGCATATACCACTCAGGAGGAGTTTCTCTGGAGCAAATGCTGAAAGAAAAGAAAGGACCAAACTTACTCGTCGGCCGCTCTCCACACCCTTTTCTTCCCCCTGGGCGGCTGGAGGGCGCTCGCTCCGGCCTCTTCGGGAGGCGCCGCTGCCTCCTCGGGAGGAGCATCCATTGAGGTGGCCCCGGCGTCTTTGTCGTGGAGGGCCTTGGTGCGGGGCTCGTGACGCCCTCTCCTGCTGCTGCCCTCCTCTGTAGGGCGATGGGAACGAACCACGCGGAAGGCGTCCTCGTCGCAGCTAGAGGAATCTCCTGGAGGTCCGCGCCGGGCGGCACGTTCCTTGAACCTGCATCCTCGCCGGAGGGGTTGGCACCTCGGGAAGCCTCCTCCTCGCCCGAGGGGTTGGCGCCTCGGGAGGCCCCATCCTCGCCGGACTCTTCATCCTTGTCCGGCTCCAGTGCGTCGCCCGCCTGTTCCTGCTCCGCTGCCCACGGGTTGCGGCGGGACCCGACGAGCCTCGCGGGCCTGATGCCCCACTCGTCAAAGAGGGGTAGGAGCCTACGGGCCTCGCGCACGTTCTCATCCATATATACGAACAGCGGCAGGGCGTCGTCGTCGCTTGGGGGTGAAATGGACGTCGTGGCAAAGAGGGCCCTCATGATCTGCTTCAGCTCTTCCGGGGAGAGATCATCGGGCTGAGGCGCATCCTGTCATCCGGGCCTGAGTAGGTCCACATCGGCGCCGAATGCCATTGAAGGGGAGCAATGCGGCGTGCAACAAAATCATTTGCCACCATCCGGCCGGTGAGCCCGGCCTCACGGAGCACCTGAATACGCTCATATACCGCCATGAGCTTAGGGCCCTCGAAGTCACCACTCGCCCAACGCGCCCACTTCCTCGGCGGCGCCGCGGGTACCTCCAGGTTGCGGTTCGATGACCTGGTGCGAACGAAGAGCCACTTCTCGCGGAACTTCTCCACCTTCTTCATCACCTCGGTGATGGCATTCTCACCCTGCCACGCGATGGGAATGTATTCCTCACTTCTGGCGGCGGCGATGCGGAAGGAGACGCATCCAAGCCGCTCGTTCGCCTTGATGCTCCTAAGGGAGTAGAAGCTGCGGAAGAGGGCCACCGAGGGGTGGATACCGACGTATGCCTCGCAGAGGTAGGCAAAGATGGCGAGAATGAGCACGGAGTTGGGGTGGAGATGAAGGAGCTAGATCCGGTACGCTTCAAGGATCGCCAGGAGGAAGCTGGAGAAGGGAGGAACGAGGCCGGCGTAGAGTGTGTGAAGGAAGACGGGGTAGTACCCCACGCCGACCTTGCTGCCGCCAGGCGCTATGCTGGTGGCGCCGAGCTCGTGGGTGTTGGCGGCCACCAGGTGCTGCACCCTGGAAACCGCCGCTGCGCCGACGAGGGATTCCGGCATCGTCCCCTGGGGCGCGGCGCCCCGCACCGCCACCGCAGACGTGCCGGTCTGCATCGTGGCCTTGCCCTTCTGGCCGTCGGTTGCCCTCTTGGGAGCCATGGCCGCCGGAAGAAAAACTCGAAGACGGAGACCTCGGAGGCGGCGAGCTCTGGGAGGAAGAAGAGGTTTTTGGAGAAGTTTGCGCAGGAGTAATGGGAGAAGTGACGGGCGCCGCCTGCGCGCCCAGGCTTTATTGACCGGCCCCCGAGTCGTGGCGGGCCCCGCCACGTCGCCTGTTGGAGCCGAGGAGGTCGTGGCCGCGGGTGCAACCGCTGCGTGCCACGTGTCGCGGCCCTGTCAGGCATCTTTGGCCCCTCGACGCTTCGCCTTCGTCATGGGCCTCGGCATGCCCGTCGCGGGCCCGGGGGCTACTGTCGGCACAGTGGAAACCAGGGTACCACGGGCCGGCCTGCCAGGGCCCACAAGATCCTTTGGATGATTTTCACTAAGGACCAGGCTCTCCAAGCCTGGCGAGCTTCGCGAGGATTTCTCCCCTCGCGAAGGGTTTTCCCCTCGCCAAGGGTTCTCTCCCTTGGCGAGGGATCGCTCCTCGACAAGGTGTCTTCGATGCTGCCCGCAATTCTGCTAAGGACCAAGCTGAATGGCTCGGCGAGGCTTTCCGCCTCGCGAAGCGCCTTCCTCGTGAAGCCATCTCTGCCCCCGCGGCAGAGCGCACATGGGCTCTGCGCCATGTGCAGAGTGACGCGCGTGCCTACGCGCGATGACGACGACGCCGCAGTTGCCGTTTCCATGTATAAAGCAGTCAACAAAGCGGAGCCAAGCAAAGCGGACAACGAGTATTGCCTCTTTGGTGACAAGGGAACAGTCTGCAGCTACGCTCCAAGGACGACGTCACCGTGGGTCACCTCCCACCTCGGCAAGCGCCAGCCCACTGTCCAGTTGGTCGGTGCCCCTTTTCAGCTTTGGTGACGCCGTTCCCCTGCCGTGGACCGCGTCCACGAACTTTACCTTTATGGTGGACTTCACCTTTACGGTGCACCGTGCCTCCTCCTTCGTCGCCATGTGGTAACCCTTCCCGCCCAAATGTTTGGGCAGAAGAGGTCCAAGACGCCTATAAAAGGAGGGAGAGCACGTCCAAGCAAAGGGTTCGGTTTTTAGAGTCTAGGAGCCTACCCAAAAACCCTAGATCTAAAGACCAGCAAGTAGCCATTGTTAGCCACCTCGAGCTCGGCAAGCTCTCCTTGTACTGTAAACTCTCCAAACAGTGCAATACACCGAAGCAGGACGTAGGGGTTTTACCTCCACAAGAGGGCCCTGAACCTGGGTAAGACCTTGTGTCAATCTCTGCAGTGTCGTCCGCAGCGAACCTGACGAGCACCGTCGCCGGAGCACGTTGTGGATTGTTTGACTCCATGTTCAGCCCCTTACACGATACCTTGGAGACACCACTAGTTCCTGGGGACAATCTCCGACAATCTCTTCGACACTTAAATTTCTTGCCAGGTACACCATTAAGAAGTACAGAAGAAGTGCCAGGTTCCAAAATTTGTTTGATCCAAGAAATGGATTTTTCAGAAAATCCCTTCCTTCTCAAAATCAAATAAATTACCTTATGCTCAATGGTGTCAAAAGCCTTCTCAAAGTCTAGCTTTAGAATTATAATTGGCTTTTTGAGGCCTTGCATTATTGGTGAATATACTCAAACACTAGTGGAAAACGGGGCACTAGTCCCGGTTCTAGAGGGGCTCTATGTAACGCCCCGACCCCGGAATTATACAGAGAGGCTATGTAAGCAACACAACCATCAATGTATAAAACAAAGATCGAGACTTGTGGAACAGAACTGGCACAAAGCATGACTCTACGACACAAAACATTTATATAGCAACTCATATAACGAGGAGAATACAAATATTACAAGCAAAAGGATCGCAGATCCAACAATTCAACAAGCGGAAGCGGGTAGTGTTGTCTAACAACAAGAAGCAAAATATGGCCTAAGAGGCCTACAATAACATCTTCCCAGCCAGCTTGTTCCACGGTCCCAAGCTGCCACCTGGGAACCCCAGACTAGTAGTCGATGTCAACGAAGAACCCACCTAGTCGCTCGGTGTCGTCCTCCTCTGAAATACAAATACATAAAGGCAGCAAAGAGAGACTGAGTACGATGTACTCGCAAGTTTAGTAGGGCGATATAGGCCCAATGACTGACGGAGGCTCTAAAGCTGTTTTATGTATTTCTTTTGCATAAAGCTAATTTTAACATAACCAAAATATAAAGTGACACATGGCATTCGTCTACTCAGAATATTTTTATAAAGGGGTAAGAGAGTGACATTTTCATCTTCGGTTCTCGGCGAACCTACTTGCAACCATCACCACTCATCTCACACAAAGGCACTCCCTCGACTCACCCTCGAGGAAATGAACCTTTATCACAAGTTTATTATGCAACCTCTAGCTGCCATATCAATTAGGTGAACATTGTCTATGATCTTATATCCGATACCAAGATTGTCCATAACCGTGGACACGGCTTTTCGAAAAGATTAACCCTGCAGGGGTGTACTAATTTACCCATTGGTACCGTCCGGCTCACCTGAGTGGCCCTCTTCCGGGGAAGGCCGGCAAGCAGGCGCGGTTAAACCTTTACCTCACGTGAGAATATCCAAGAGTCATCTGTGGCCACAGGACAGGCTCAGCGCTCTCAGCGCCCTGCCCCATCGCCACGCCCTAAACACAAATCCTCATCAACATCATCTTTCCACTCACACGCAAATGGAAAACCGAACTAGAGGACCCTTGGATACGCCCGCATAAGTTATTCAGTTAGTAAGGCGCCCATACACCCACCAATGGCAGCACGCTCGTCTTGGTTCAAGAGGTAAAGAACTCGCACCTAGGGGCTAGAGTGAGGCAAAACACCATCCCCGATGGCAACTCACCCAAGCCATCTTAGCATTTTAATTTAGCATCACATTTATCCACCAAGTCCGCATCATTCCATCTTCAACAACAATTATGGAAATAAACAACGGACACAACTAGTATTGCAACTAAGCATGTCTAAGCATGGATAAGCATATACCCGACAATTATAATTAGTATCCGGCCAACACATCAACACTAGGGTTCATAGGTAGGGATACATGTGATTGGCTCGGGAAGAGACATGCATTCATAGGATTCTATATATTTACCAAAAGAGACATTTGAACCGCATGCAATATTATGGTGGATAGAATAGTTTGATAAAATCATAGGATGCTAAATGCCAAGAAGGTTAGGTTATCTCTTGCCTTGCTGCCCGGTCGCGTAGTACGGCTCGTCGGGGTAAGTTGGGGTGACCTCAACTCCGGAATCTATCGATACCCAAAAGAAAATACAAGCACACATAAATCACAAGAACACAAGGTGCAATGCTCAATCACATGACGGCATGTCAAAATTTATGCAAGGATTCCAATATATAACTTAAGGGCACAATTAAATGGGGAGCCAAATAATTAAGGAAATTATTTGGAAAACACCTCATATTTGACTTAATGTCCAATTGTTCATAAGGATTCCATCATTTTAGAAATTGCTCAATTATGCATGAACACGACATGATTAAAGAGGTTTGGTTCTTATGTTCACTTCGGTGCCTTATTGGTAGTTTTCGGAGTACCGATGGACAATTAGCAATTTAAAAGGTTATTTGGATTTATATCCTTTAACCAAGTAAAGATTTAAATCAAAGGGCAAGTTGTTGTCATGGGGTGATTCTAGCATATTTAGATAGCATTTGAAACACTGAACAAATTAGTAGGGCATTTGCAAGTTTTAACAAGAAGGAGTTAAATTACAAAGTTCACAAGTTTTCAGCTTGGTTCGGAATTCATCCGGATTGGGCCGGAATATTCCGGATGGTCCGGAATAATCCGGGCTAAATCCGAACCAAATCCGAGGTGACCTCCAAAACCTTCTGTTAGTGTTCCGGAATCTGTCCGGAAATGTCCGGAAAAATCCGGTCTATCCGGAATCGATCCGGAATAATCCGGGCGATTCCGGACGGCTCGATCCTGGGCAGAAAACGGCGGCGGCGGCGGTTGTGCCAGCTCAAGCACGAACGAGAGGGAGAGGGAAGGGAAAAACAAGCACAAGGACGCAGGCCTCACCCGTGAGCTCGCGTGAGTGACCGGTTTGGCGAGGGAGGGCCGGCGGTGACCGAATCGAGCCGGCGAGGCTCGGCCGGTGGCGGATGGTGTCGAGGACGGATTCGGCAACTCCGGGCTTCCCGCTTTGATTCCTAGCACGGGGAGGGGCAGCACGGCGAGGAGCAGCTAGTGGCGGCGTCGGTGCGAGCTGAGGCGGCCGGAGTCGACGGCGGCGCGCCAAACACGAGCGGCGGTGAGAGGAGGAGCTCGGGAGAAGGGGATCGATCCCGATTTAGGGGAGGAACGAGAGAGGAGAGGAGCAGGTGAGGTCTGGGCGTCGTGGCATGCGTCCTTGACCTCGCAGGGGGGCCACGGCGTCGAGGGTTAGGCGAGGCCACGGCGGCAACGGCATGGGCGCGGGCGGCATGGCGCCAGTGTTCCCTGTCGCCACTGTGCTTCATCCGGAATTTTCCGGAAAGGTCCGGAAAATTCCGACTGGCCCGAAATAGATCCGGAAAAATCCGGGTCATTCCGGATGACCACAGTTTTGGCAGAAGAGCCAGAATTTGAAAGGGCTCCAAAACAATTCCAGAAAATATGCAAAAATTCTGGGAGCTTCTCCACAAGTTAAACTAGCTCAACATACATTTACTTGGCCTTCGAGCACCATGACGTGGTTTACCAATAACCAAGGCTAGGAACCACAATTGGAGTTTGAAGTTGAAAACAAATTGGAGGCCAAACATTTGGGTCCTTTGCAAAAGAGTGAACTTGTTAAACCACAAGGCCACCTGTTATGTGAAGGGTTGTACCAAGCTTGCATTACAAGTTTAGAGTTTGGGGAAGGTTGGGATTTCCTTTTAACCATGTTTTCCAATGTCGTTTGTTAACACAAGCAATTTAAAGATATGCCGTGATGCAAACATGAATGCAAAAAGCGGAAAAATTCTTCGTATTTTTCATTACCAAGTTAGGGATGTTACACTCTAGTTCCGGTTGGGCAACCAGGACTAGCAAATCGGGACTAGAGGCCCCCTGTAATGCCCGGTGTTTTTCCCCAAATTAGAATTGCCTGTTATTTTATTTTTGCATCATCATGACATCAGCATCATCGCATCGCATGTTTTTTTTACCGCAAAAATTATTTTTATTTTCTAAAATTGTCGGAAAATATTTTATCGAGACAGTCATCTCCGTTTTTGAAAATTTAATTGCCAAATTAATTTTTTTGCAAAATAAAAATGTTATTGAGTTAGAGAGAGAGCAGCCTAGCTAGCTAGGCCCAAAAGCCCAGCTAATCAAACCCTAGAGCAAACCCTAATCCTGCCCTGCCTTTTTCCTTTCCCACCCCCTGTCTTCGTGCAGCCACCCTCCTCCCTTTTCAGTTTTTCGCAAACAGGCCCCTCCACCTTACAAGCATGTCCTTTTCCTATTCTTTATGGGTCCCTGCTCCCTTTTCTCTCTCTCCCTTTCTTTCCTTTCTTCTTTTCCCATCTCCTCCCGTGGCCTCTATCTTCCTCCCCGTGCCCGGCTCGATCCCCTGTCCCGCTCGAGCTGGCCGCCGTGGACCCGCATCCTCTCTCCCTCGCCTCCCTCTGCCGGCCAAGCCTCCTTCCCCGCCACCTCGCGCGCCCGTGGCTGCCGCATCGCCGCGCGTCCTCTGTCGTCCGGCGCCGTCGCCCCGTCACCTCCGTCGGTCGCGTCCCCCTTGCTCTCCTCGTCCCTGCGCCGCCCCAGCTCCGCCAGCTCGCCGCCTCCCCGAGCTTCCCATCCGCGCCTCCTTTCTCCTCTGTCCCGTGCTCCTTTACCCGAGCCCGGCCATCGACCTCCAGCACCCCGCGCCGGCCGGCCTCCTTCTGCATCCTCGCCTCCCGCGTCGACCTCCTCTCTCCCCGGTGTCCTGCTCCTCCGCCTCCAGCACGCCGCCCTCTCCTCCTGAGCTCGCCCCGGCCTCTCCTCCTCCTTCCCTTCTTCTTCCTCGTCGCGGCCCTGCTCTGCTTCGGCCCCGACCTCCTCCTTTCTCGCCTCTGGCCGGCTAGAGCCGCACCTTCTCTGGCCAGCTGCTCCCCGAGTCTCCCTGTTTCCCCGTTGTGCTCACGTGCTGTGCCCGTGTCGCTGCTCCCTGTCCTCGACGCTCGTTTCCCCGCTGCCATGTTTCCCGTTCCCGATACCGTGCACCGGTCCCCGACCTCGTTCCCGTCATGTTCCCATTTCCCGGTAGGTTCCCGTCTCCGTTTCGTGTTGCCTCCGTTTTCCCGTTCCCAGTTGTTCGTTTCCCGATTCCCCGGTTGTCCCCGTCGTGAAGCGCCTTGATCTCCCGTCGTGAACCGAGTTCCCCGTTCCCGTCGTGAAGTTTCCCGACGCGTTCCTGTGTTCCCGTTCCCGATCTCCATTTCCCGGTCGTTTTCCCGATCTCGTTCCCGACGCCTTCATGTTTCCTTCTCCGGTGCCGTGTCCGATCCCCGATGACGCCGCCAAGATCTCCGACACCCCGATGCCGTGAACCACGACGACCGTGAATGACGATACGACAAGATCTCCCCCGACTCCGTGAAGCCCAATGTCCGAACCCCCTGACCATCGTGAACCCCGTCGACCCTGAAGCCCGGAACGCCAAGGTCCGCCACGACGACGACCCGAGTACGACTACTTCCACGACGTCGGCTACCTCGACTACTTCGACTCCGGACGAACGACTACTTCGACTACTTCCGCTCCAAATCTGAAGTTTCTCGTTTCCGATGTGCGACCCCAACCCTAAACCCCTATATGCCATATATATATGCGATATCTTATAAAATCATGCATAACTAATTAACATCGCACCTTTATTCATTTAGTCGAATTAAATCAATTTAATATGTGGTTTTGTCCGATGCATCTATATTATGCACCGAACCCATTTAAAATATTTTTGCCATGTGTTAGGGAATAAAATTGGACAACATTTAATTTGTCATGCATCATGTCATCAACATGCCGCTTCTTTTGCCGTAGAGTAAAATGCATCTTTCTGTTTCCAGTGTTTGTTGCTTCTTCGGGATTAGGACGATGAGTTGATTTGAGCAACGACAGGTTCTGCTACCTCTACCGGATTGCAGGCAAGTGATACTCCCTTGCTATCTTTGCTTGTTTTCTGTCTCTTACTCATCCTATCTTTTGTTCCTTGGTCCTTTGTAATGTATCTGTTGTTCTTGACTCTGTGAGTCGTTGTTGTATATATGCTCTTTTGTGGGTTCCATCGAGAACTGTTGTAATGTTATCACAATTGCACCCGCATAACGTGTGTGTTGCGACGTGCACGTTATGCTTCGTGGGCGTCCTTTAGGATCGTTATTATGCGGATTTGGCTGGAACGCTAAAATCTGCATAGTACCGATCTTGGGGCGTTACACCCCCCCCCTCTAGTCCCGGTTGTCCACGAACCGGGATAAGGGACCCTCCCACGTGGCCACGGAGGAGCCCGCGGGACTGCAGACCTTTAGTCCCGGTACATACCACGAACCGGGACTAACTTTGGGCCTTTTTTTTCTTTTCAAATATTTTTCAGGGTTTGAGGTTTAGGGGTTTCGGATGGTTTCCATCGTATGGGAATCACGTCGATATGCCAAAAACACGGAGGTTTGAGGTATATATAAATTATATTACTACACGAAGATCACGTTGATGCATATATATAACACATATAAATTAAGTAGTACATGAAGATCACGTTTCCGTACGAACTATTTAATTACATGGAGATCATCACTAGTACATGGAGATCACTTATGTTGGTAGTATTACTCCCCGTTTTCAGGTATGACCTCCGCAAGAAGAAATCCCGCCAATTCCTCAATGCATCAGAACACCCGCATGCACGATAAAAGCTAAAAGGGCCAGACAGGCCAGCCTCCGAGCCGGCCCTGCCGGGCTCAAGGCCGGGGGGGCAACCCGAAGAGGCCAGCCTTGTGGCCGGTCTAGGTTGGGCAAACGGCCAGGCACCAGCCCGAAGGCTCCGGCCTCAGGCCGGCCCAGACCATCCCCAGGCCGGGTACGGGGTTGACCTGGCGACGTGCCACGACCGTCGCGTGTCGGCGCGGTGACCATGGCACGGTGGCGCTCGGCTGCGGCGGCGGGTGCGCGAGGGAGCGAGCGGAGGGAGAGGAAAGAGAGGGCATAAGGCGAGCAGCTCGCCCTCGAGCAGTTGGTGCTAGTGGCGGGGACGGGGAAGGCCGGACACGGCGGCAGGGCATCGTCGAGCAGCGGCCAGATGCGGGGAAGAACCGGGACGGCGGCGGCAAGTCCGGGCCTCCCGCGACGATTCCTCGCGCGGGGAGGACGAGGACGACGCGTCGCAACCAACGGATGGACTCGACCTGGACGGGGGCGACTCAATCGACGGCCAAACGACGGCGGGTGCGTGAGCTCCATGTCGGAAGGACGGGGGAGAGAGAGGAACGGCGGAGGGAGCAGGTGAGGGAAAGATCTGCGGGGGAGGAGAGAGGACAGGTGGGGAGCGAGAGGCGTCGAGGCAGCGGCGCAGGTCCTCCTTAACCGCGTCGTAGGGGGGAGCGACATGGGGGGCCACGGCGGCATGGTCGGCAGGGCGGCATGGGCGCCGGCCCTGTCGCCACAGTGGAGGAAGGGGACGATTCTTTTGCAAACACCCCCCCCTGCCTATTTGATTTTATTTACAAAAAGGTCCACAACAAACTTTGGCGATTTAAAAGAGACACCAGGACATTTTTATAAAATCTGCCAAAATTCATATGGGCTCCCCATGTCGTGTGGAAGCTCCCCAAAATTTGGTGTTCCAAAATAATTTGTTTAGATTCACATTTATTCATATTGTTGCAATTTGTTCATTTTTGATAATTTACAAAATGCATTTATTTGGAGCATTTATGTATTTCCAAAAATAATGAAATTATTTATGGAGGCTCCCAATATATTAAAGAAGCTCCCCATAATTTTATTTTGAATTTTTTTGGAAGCTTAACTTGGTTTCAAAAATAGAGTTTGTATTGAACCAATTTGAATTCTCAAATTTATATCTTTGCTTGTCAATAATTGAATTTTGACAATTGGTTATAATAATTAAACTTGGAACTTCCTGAACAATTTGGAAGTTCAAATTAATTTGGTTTCACCAAGTTGAGCAATTGCATTGAGGTTGGAGATTTTTGGGATTTGGATTTGTTTCCTTTTAAGTGCTTTCCAAATTTGCTGTATTTTAAATTAGCAATTTAAAGGGATGCCATGATGCAATGTTTGCAAAACAAAAAGTGAAAAATTGGCCCATATTTTAGGGTGCCAAACTGGAGCTGTTACAATATCTTCTGCATCTCTAATCCTAGAGGGCAGACAACCTTCTTTGCTTCGTACGTACTGGGGGGCAATACGTTATCCCTTGGAAGCATCTTCTTTATTATTTTCAGCAAATTTTCAAATCCCTTGTCAGAAGTACCATTCTCTGCCTTCCATTGCAGCAATTCCAGTGTGGTACCCAGCTTTTTCTGGCCATCTTCGCAATTTGGGTACAACAATTTGTTGTGATCCTCTAACATTCTCTCCAATTTCAACCTCTCGTTTTTACTTCCGCAGTTTATCTTCGCTTCAAGAATGGCACGATGAAGATCGTCATCGGGCTCATCAACAATGGGCTCTTCTTCAGCTCCGTCTTCCCCCATTGTAGTACCACCGTGTTCAGTGAACATAGGATAGTTGTCATTATCCTCTTCTTCTTCATTGTCTTCCATTATAACCCCTCTTTCTCCATGTTTGGTCCAACAATTATAACCAGACATGAAACCGGACTTCAAAAGGTGGATGTGAATGGTTTCTGAGGTAGAGTAATCTTGAGTATTCTTACAGACACTACATGGACAAGAAATAAAACCATTCGGCGGCTTGTTTGTCTCAGCCACACGGAGAAAATAATGCATGCCATTAATAAAGTTGGGATAACGTCGGTCACCATACATACATTGCCGGCTCATCTGTATTATATAAATATATCAAAAACCATTACACTACATCATGAATATATAATAGTGACCAAATTAATTAATATAAGTTCATCACATTAAAACTAAAGTAGAGTAGTGATCAAATGTAATACATAGTCTCATAAAACATACATTAATTGAAACTAACATACAACTATCTAAAGAATTTAAACCCAACAACAAATACGGTCAAAATCGCAACTAAGGTAATTATTGAACCAACAACATAATGATACCAAGCCTCTTTATGAATGGCATATTTTCTAATCTTTCTAATCTTCAAGCGCATTGCATCCATCTTGATCTTGTGTTTATCGACGATGTTGGCAAGATCAAGCTCCAATTTCATCTTCTCTTCTAGGCATTGAAGACGAAGATTTTCACTTCTTTTTAATTTTGCTTTCAAATCATTATTTTAATTTTCAAAAAACTCCACAATAGGGTCGGTTGGAATTTCCGATTCAACCACATCCAAATCATAGACCGGACGAGGGCCAACGGGGACGGATATCAAAACCATGGCACTATACATATAAAAAAACATAAGAAAATTATACAAGTAATAACTATGCATCTAAATCATATAAATAAGTTTTTTAAAACAAAAGAGAAAAACAAGAGGCTCATCGAGGTGGTGCCGGTGACGGGACGGCCGGCGCGGACGATCGACGGCGGTGAGGACGGGGACCGGATGGCACTAAAACCCACACATTATACTTTAGTTTGAGCTCAAATTGCATATAAAACAAATGAAATCCCTAACTTAGGCATTTTATCAAACACCTAGCTAGCACTAGAAAAATGAAATGAACTAAGTAGCAATGAAATGAGCTTAAGTAGCAACGTCGGAAGTGCTAGCCCTCGGATAGATGAGGCGCCGTCAATCTTGACAAATGGTGGGAAAAAATAGGGACGAACTCGAGCTCGGAGGAGGAAATAGATGAGAAAATGGTGATGAACTCGAGCTCAAAAATGGCCATTGCCGGATCGGGGGGTGGGGGATGATATAGGGGAAACATTAGTCCCGGTTCGTGTTATGAACCGGTACTAAAGGTCAGTCTCTAGTCCCGGTCCGTATGACAAACCGGGACTATAGGTTGCTCGCGCTGGCCCCACCCCTACGGCCGCCTGTCGCGACCCTTTAGCGCC
Organism: Puccinellia tenuiflora; assembly: GCA_012064385.1. NCBI lineage: Eukaryota > Viridiplantae > Streptophyta > Magnoliopsida > Poales > Poaceae > Puccinellia > Puccinellia tenuiflora. The sequence goes on from QRDG01002127.1 coordinate 209,591, forward strand.
GATTCGTATCACTAACTGGGACTGAAGGTCCCCTACGAACCGGGATTGGCCCTGGCCGGCGCCCTGGGAATTTGAACCGGGACTAGTGTCCCCATTGGTACCGGTTCGTAAGGGAACCGGGACGAAAGGGCCAAACCGATGGCCCTGTTTCCACTAGTGAAAGGACCAAGCAACACAATCATGAATAGTTCTACTCTTAATATGGGACTAGTTAATGTTATCATGGCTGTTGTACACTTGTACGCCTATTGCCGGGGGTGAAGTTTCTGAAATCTGTTGCCCGTAGTCTCCCAAAGGTAGGGCTTAGTGCGTCGAGCGGTGAAGTTTTGCACAATTCCTCCTTGCGTATTAAGCATTACACGCGGTTCTAACTTCTATGGACTGGACTCTCTGTCTCAGAGTTCGCACCGGAGGCCGCGAACACCAGTAGGAAAAGGGCTATACCCGCGAGCCATTCACTGGCGAACAAATAAAAGCATTCACCAGCGGTATTTACCGCTGGCGAACATTAAATCCGGTTCGCCAGTGGTAAACGCGGACCCGGGCGTATCGAGCGGGGCCACCTACCGCTGGCGAACACACGAACCTGTTCGCCGGCGGTAAGTTAGGTACCACTGGCGAACAGGATCCATGGTTCGCCAGCGGTAGATGGTCCCGCTGTGGTCTCCCGGTCCCGCGTTTACCACTAGCGCAGCACGTACGTAGTTCGCCAGTGGTAAGACATGTACCACTGGCGAACCTGCGGCCTGTTCGTCAGTGATTTCCTGGCATTTATTCACCAGCCCGACCAGCCCCCTTTCTCCTCTCCATTATTGCACTTTCCTCTCCTCTTCACTCCCCATTGTTGCTACTCTATTAAATGCCATCCCCCCATCATTTCCACTAGTGTTAACCAATAAAAACTACTTTAGTTGATAGATCTAGCCTCACCTCCCTCTCTCCAACCTATCCACCAAAGGATTTCCCTCCACAACTCTAGATCTAGCCCTATCTCTCTCTCTCTCCAACACAAGATTTAAATCGATCCAACACATCGTTCTAGCTACAAGCATTACACACCAATTTCTCGGCGAACTTGACTCGATCTCGTACGTGTGGTCATCTAATTATGGTGGATCGACTTTTATATAATAAATTAATTTAATGATTTTTTTTGAAATTTGACCGAAATTTGCCGGAATGGACCGAAATTTGCCGGAATGGACTATATATATGTGTGAAATTAAAATGAGTTGCCAATATTTTGCCGGGATGTTGATTAATTTCCGTCTCGGCAAATTTTGGCACTCCCTCTTAGGTCCTATTTCTAGGAAGGTCATGCCGAATTTGTTCGTGAAAAAGATATATTTATGGTTCTAATAATTGTATTATTTGTTCTACACCGTGCAGGCGACAATGGTCACTTTGAGCGAACATGTCGTGAATAGATACTTGAGGCACGCGACGGAAGATATGTTACGGAATAATCGCAAAATGATACAATGTCCGTGTAGAAAATGCAGACTAGAGGGCGCCCTCGACCCCTTTAGCGGACAGTTGCTGGAGCACCTGCTCAAGCGTGGTTTCATGGATGGGCACACTCAGTGGATAAGTGATGATGACAAAATAAATGAGGCGGCGGCAGGAAATGATCAGGAAGGGCAGAAGGTCAATGATGACAACGAGGTGCAAGAAGATGATCAAGAGCCTGCTCATCCGACAAATGATATATATGCTGGCGAAGACAGTGATGAGCAACACGTAACAGAGGAAGACAAGGACACACGGGCACCGCTAACTTCAGTCGTGCGGGACCCTCATCTCAAAGAACTGCTTCTCAAGAAGACGACTAACCCCAGATCTGCTGCAAGAGAGCAATCTAAGCTGGCGCAACTAGAGATAGACTCGAATACTCCGTTGTATCCAGATTGCTACCCGAATGACTCCCGCTTGAAAGTAGCACTCGATGTTCTGTAGATGAAGGCAAGATACAAATGGAGCGATGTAAGCGTCGATGCAAGTCTGCAATACTGGCAGAACAAGCTTCCGAAGGAGAATACGTGTCCTAAAAGTTGTGATGAGGCCAAAAAAATCGTGTGCCCCTTTGATTTACCGCACGAAAAATACCACGTGTGCATCAACGACTGCTACATCTTTCGGGAAGGGGACGCGGACAAGACCACATGTCCGGTGTGCAAGGCAGCTCGATACAAGAAAGGGAGGAATAAAGCTCCTCGAAAAGTTGTGTGGTACTTTCCGCTCATCCCCCGTCTGCGGCGCTATTTCGCGGACCGCAAGGAAGCAAAGCTCATGCACTGGCACGCGGAGAGAAGGGAGAAAGTTCTGAAAGATCCAGAGCGGAATGAAAAGGTAAATCTGACACACCCTTCGGATGCATGCCAGTGGAAAGCATTAGACGATGAATATCCAACTTTCGGGATAGAGCCAAGGAACATTAGGTTGGGTGCGAGCACCGATGGGCTCAATCCGTTTGGCAACCAGAGCAGCACGCATAGCACCTGGCCCGTGTTTGTATGGATATACAACCTTCCATCCTGGCTATGCATGAAGAGGAAGTACATACACATGAGCATGCTCATTCAAGGGCCGAAACAACTGGGCACCGACATCAATCTGTATCTGAAGCTACTGAAAGATGAGCTACACATGTTATGGGAGGAAGGCGGGGTCAACACATGGGACGCCCTCGCAGAAGAATATTTTCCTATGAGAGCCGCCTTGCTCTGTACGGTGCACGACTTGCCCGGCTACGGATACGTCTCAGGCTAGGTGTGCCACGGACATAACGGATGTGTGAGGTGCATGGATGACCCGACGTCCAGAAAGATCCCGGGTCTTCGAAAACCGTCTACATCGGTCATCGAAGGTGGCTACACATTAAAGACTCGTGGAGAAGGCGTGGAGACCTTTTCAACGGCGAAGAAGAGCTTCGGGGACTTCCACATAAGAGGTGCGGCGAAGAAATATATGATTTGCTGAATGAATGGGAAGAGTGCCCTCGGCCGGGAAAGAAGCAAAAGGCGCCAAAACCACTCCTAGATGTATGGAAGATGAGGTCCGTGTTTTGGGACTTGCCATACTGGCCCATCCTCGGTACGCCTCATTACCTAGATCTAATGCATATCACGAAGAATGTGTTCGAGAGTCTGTTTGGCACTCTGCTCAACATGCCGGAGAGGATGAAAGATGGGCGAAAGCAAGAAGCGACCTGATACATATGGGTATCCGGGAAGAGCTTCACGGAGGACGCCCGGCTATTGATCATGACCAATCGGAAGAGGAGACGGACGGTCCCAAGGGCAAAAGGGTTAAGAGGAACGACTATTACTGCCCCCCTCCTGCTTCAGTCTAAGTCCGAACGAGATCGAACAATTGATCAAGTGTCTTCTAGGAGTCAAAGTGCCTTTGGGTTACACGAGGCTAATAAGCAGATTTTTAGACCCGCAAAAACAAAAGTTCAGCGGGATGAAGTCTCATGACTGTCACGTGATGATGAAACAGATACTTCCAGTTGCGATCCGAGGGATAATGGACAAGCACGTCTGTGAAACCCTTTTTGGCCTATGTAACTTCTTCGACGTGATCTCCCGAAAGTCAATCACCGGGAAGCAACTCTCAAGGCTGCAGGAAGAGATCGTCGTGATACTATGCGAGCTTGAGATGTACTTCCCGCCCGCATTCTTTGACATCTGTGTGCATCTGTTGGTCCATATCGTGGATGATATCATCCATCTCGGGCCATTGTTCCAGCACAACATGATGCCGTTCGAAAGGATGAATGTGGTCATCAAAGGATTCGTTCGTAACAGGGCCCATCCGGATGGAAGCATCGTTCAGGGCTTTCTCACTGAAGAGTGCACCTCTTTCTACACGAATTTTCTGGACGTGGAGGACCATGTTGGTTTGCCCGGAAACAAGCACATTGGCAAGCTCGATGGAGCAGGTCACAAAAATGGCCTTAGGGAGTTGCATGTGTACCACGTTTCTCGACGCACCAATTTTAACAGGGCAAACTTAGTGGCTCTCCAACACATTAAAATTGTCGATACTTGGGTGGAAAAGCACAAGAGCCTGATTGAGAAGAAGTACACTGACCAGGGCAAGCGGAGGACAGAAGGAGAAATAATCAGAGAGCACAACTCCTCTTTCTTGCGTTGGTTCAAAGATGAGCTTGATGCTCCGTCCCAACGGCTAGTGCGGAAGCTAAACTCTTATACGCCTTGTCACGTGGCCCCGCCCCCAACCTCGTGACGTTTCAAGCATATGATATCAACGGGTTCACTTTCTACACGGAGCAAAAGGACAAAACTTCGGATTATCAAAACTCAGGGGTAACGATGGAATCCTACACCGGTGACAAAAAGTTAAGATACTACGGAAGGATCGAGGAGATCTGGGAGCTTAACTACTCTAGAGAGAATGTGCCGATGTTCCGCGTCAGTTAGGCTAGGATGTCGACCGTCCAAAAAGAAGACAAATACTTCACCACCATGGCGCAAAATGAGCCATGGGTACTGGATAAGCACGTCTCCCAATGCTTCTTCATAACCGACCCGTCACGGCCTATCCGTGTCGTCGTCAGGAGAGGCAAAAGAAACATCGTCGGAATGGATGGTGTCGCCAACGAGGACGAGTTCAACATGTTCGGCGACCCAAATATCGACGATGATCAAGATGATGATGATGATGATGATAAGGCAACATACACCGCAAGAAGAAGCAGAACCACGCTACCTAAGCAAGGTCTTCCATTCAAAAGAAGAAGTCATGATGTGGGGCTAAATTATGCAACTGCGACCAAAAAAGGCAAGAAGAATACCAAACGCTGAGAAAGACGCGTTGTGTCAGCATTGCATGCGAAAATATATATGTATCTCTTGGCAAGTTGGGCAAAGCCTTGGCAACTTGGAGAGGAGATGTGAGGGAGATGATTGAGGAAGAAGGTGCTGGTTTCGACGAGATCCACAAAATGTGGCCCAGCATTTCCGAAGAGGATTTTGAAGAATTCATGGCCATAGAAGCCACTGCTGCAAAGAGAAGCAGAGGCAGTGGGGGAAAGACATGCAGAAGAAGAACGTTGCTCCCCACAATCTCGGAAGCCGGGGTTACACCGGAAAGGATCCAATTTGGCAAAAGGAGGACGCACGAAGGGAAGGGCCGAACCCCTACGACAAGATCAAAGACCCGCTCGCCCAGAAATTTGTTAGGGCCCGATTCAGGGATAATCCCAAATCGCCCGGGGAGCTTGTCTTGAACGTCAAGGTGAAGGAACATGAGAACAAAATTCTCAAGGAACAAGAAAAGGATGAACAGGATCAATCCGAAGCCTCCTCAGACCAGAAGGGCCCATATCAGACACCTTTCCTTAAGGCTCTAAACGAGACAAAAAAATGTGTCGTCTGATAAAGTGCCGCATCGTGGCCATGTGGTCGGCGACGGAATGGGTCATAAACATTCCTATTACTTCCCCGATTCCAAGGAGAAGCGAAAGGAGTAGAAGATGCCGAACAATTGAAAATGGATGCGTCCATCGATGCAGCGGTGGAAAAAAGGCTCAACGCCCTCCTGCCCAACCTCTTCATGTCCATCGGGGCTTGGTTTGAGGGGGGGCAAACAAGGGCCTCCCCTTGTGATCAGCTTAGCAGGCTCCAGCAACTCGAGCGGTGTGGCGCCTGTTGTGCAGAGCCCGGCCGTCAACAACGCAGATGGTAGGGAGGAATCGCTGGCCGTCACCGCACCTCAAAGATCAAGCCCTCCCGTCTTTATTACCCCACCGGCGACCCGCGGTCCGTCGCCGTTAGCCGAGCTCAACACCATCACGGTAATTAAGCATCGTAAAAGCCTCGACAAGATACATATTACTTCATTATTTGGCGCCCTCTCTAACGCCTTACGCATGTTTTCGCAGGCCGACGAGATGAGATGCACATTGCTCCTTGATGTGAACGGTGAGCTGAAGGACGTGGCAAAGGGTAAGATCGTGACACCTCTAAACCGCATTTTCCACGGCAGGCCTATGGCCGATGACGTGTTCAGGGTTGCAATCAGCCGGCATTTATCAGGTTGCGGTAGTTTGTATCCTCCTTTCCAACCGGACGAAGCCGATAGCGAGTTAAACCTCGAACAATGCGTGCTTTGGCCCATGATATGGCCAAAAGCACTGATTCGTGTGGACCCTTCTGTCACCACCCCGCCAGTGCAGCAAATGCAAGACGAAGAGGAAGACAATGATGGCGATGATGACCCTAATGACTTCCTCGCAGATGATCCTTACGATGACGGAGCTCACGATGACAGATATGCTGGCGAGGGTCCAGTTGACCATGATCTCGGGGGGCAAAAAGCTGATCTCCCAGATAAATATCAGTGCACGAAGCGTCTCTTCTGTTCTCAAGATACGCCAGAAGCTGCCCCCGAGCAAGTTGGTTTGAGCCAGGACACAGTCCAGGAGGCCATCAAAGGTGCGATGGTGCTGACGGAGCCTAAGAAGACAGGACGAAAAAGATATAAGAAGAAACCTACCTTTGTTGACTCCAACAGCCAGTCGGTGGCGGGTACTAAGTCGAAGCCGCCGCGCCGGGTAATGGACACGTTACCCATCGTCGACTGGCATATGGGTAAAGCAATGGTGCCGCCGAGGTTGGCAAATCTCTTCACCGGGGAAATGAGGAGCCTCCATGAGGGTGTTCTTTATCATGAGGAGAGGCTTCTCAAAGAGGAACATCCAACATACCCGGTTTTCAGCGCAAAGGTGCCAGAGATAGATGGCTTGGGCTTTGTCACTAAAGACTCCGGTGACGTGATCCTCCTGAGATTTGATGACATCTTAAACATGTATCACATGTACGCGCTCCACCCATCGATCGTCCGCCTGGTTGCCCTTAGTATGGCGCACCAGATGTTAAAGGAGAATACCCCGGGCATCGCGATACTTGACCCCTACTACATGAAAGAAATGTTCCTGAGGACCCCTAAGGGTAGGGCAAAGGTGTCGTGGTACATCGGAGACTTCACTGCGCATCATGAGAAGAACATCTTTCTCGTGCCTTACTTTCCTGAGTAAATCATTCGCTAACCGTCATAAAATGATTTTGAAGATTTCCATTGTTAAGCTATTTTGCAATTTTGAGGATGATGGTATACACATCTTGTGCATCCTACTTGGCTCACTCGCACCATCCCTGTAACTTCTGTGTGTCCAATATAATTAAGTATGAGGCACAAATCCAAATCATGTTTGTTTTTGTTTCATCTTTCTCTGAGAATGCGGATGTTTAGTTTTGTACTCGTTTTCTAGAATGCCGATGATTAAAATGTCATGATACCGTGTGATACAGGGATGGTCTAGCGAGCCTTGTGATATGCACGAGTACACACATCTTGTGCATCCTACTTGGCTCGCTAGCACCATCTCTGTAATTTATGTGTCCAACCTATATATGAGGCATGTTTCGATTTTGGTGCAGTCATTTAACTATTATTTGATTTGTGTATAAACTCTTCCTCTTCTTTTCTTTGCCTAACACTTTTATCTTTGCCTCGTGTACAGAGAGATGAAGATGTCCGAAGCAAGCGGGATGAGAGAGCTACAACTACAAGAGCTACAAGAGTAAAGCAGAGGTGGAGCGGAAGAGAGGAAGAACATGCATATATACTCTTCTTCTTCATCGCCATTGCAATTCTCTTGTCTGTGATTGTAGTTTAGATTAGTACTTGCTTTTGAAAACTTGCGACCTAAACTATCGACTTCCGGAGATTTGTGCGTATTCATGCATATGTATGCAAAATATTGGGTCTCACTTGTATATTTCGACTTGTAATGCATGTATATATCTATTTAATTTGGTCACTTGTCTATTTGTATCTATTTAAATTCTATCAATTATACTGTTTCTGTCAATATATATGTATTTATCTGTATATATTGTTGTAATACATTTCTGCTTTTATTTTAAAAGCTGAAATATATATTACTGGCGAACAGGTGTCTGGTTCGCCAGTGGTAATCTCTGGATATACCACTGGCGAACAGACTCTCTGTTCGCCAGTGGTAAGTGGCACCTCGCTGGCGGACAAGGAAGGGGTTTACCAGTGGTAACTTACTTACCGCTGATGATGTTCGCCTGTGATAAGCTGTTACCACTGGCGATAGTAGCACTGGTGAATCGCATGTTCGCCAGCAATAGCAAAAATAGGTTCGCTAGTGATAGGTTTTTTTCTACTAGTGGAACGATAGGGCTCCCATCCGCCCCGCCTATATACATAAGAGGGAAAATCTAGTTAGAAGCGCCGCATCCGTGTCCTCTTGGTGCGGCGTGTGGAGATTCGTAATTTCGTTCGATATAGCAGCAACCCGTACACACGCTAGTTATGTCAGACGCACTCAGTCGTCAGCGGACATGTCTTCTTCTACGTGTCTCGTTGCTTTTTGACTGACCCGAGGTATATGTACTTGAATAGTGGTACTATACAATAATGATGTAGTAAATCCATAAGAGTATAGGAACACAACGCTTTCCACTACAGTACCCGTCATGCTACACATCAACTGCATCGCAGAAGTTCGACCTGATCTATGTCTGTTAGTACGGGCCTAGGATTTGTGCACCAAGCTGACTACTACTAATATAACTTGGTGAATGTGACTAGTTAATAATTTGGTGAATGTGACTAGTTAATCTGGTTACTCTAACTAATATAACCAACATAGTGCTTCTTCTGTATCTGTGTGGAAAATGATGTCGAGTAATTAATTTGGTGTTTAGAAATATTTAATCTGGTGTCCGCGACAAACTAATCTACTAACTGCAACTAATATAACTGACATAGTGCTTATTTTGTATCTGTGTATAATTTTTTTTTTTTAGAAATGGAGGATGACCCCCAGCCTCTGCATCGAAAAGATGCATATGGCTTTCTTTATTAATTTATTCAACAAAGGATTGACAAAGTTGATACATCAAAAAACCCGAAGCTCTCCACACAACACCTACAAACCGGACAATGGGTGAAGATCATGTCAGCAGAGCCTTGTGCCCTGAGAACAATGAAATTCCTCCACCAGCTAGGAACCGGGAATTATCACATACCCCGAGACGCCCTCTAGGCGAAATGAGAGTGCTCATCCGGTTTAGCAAACTCATAGCGAGCACCTCATGTACACGCTATAAAATTTGTCACCGCCGTCGAACCGCCGAGCAATCTTCATGGTTTAGATCCGCATTGACTTCACCAATCCTGCCGATGACGCCACCACGACACCAGACAGCGCCTCCACCCTGCGCGAGTCCATCATCACACATCTGACACCGAGAATCCGCTGCGCCATGCCGCCAAAACTCGCTACCATCATCGCGGAAGATGCAAACCGCTCCACCTCATAGCCCCTCCAGCCAGCAGCTCCAAAAACGACACCACCATGGGGGAGAACGACGTTGCACGCCGCTATCGTTCGATTTGGGAAGCCCGGATCTAGGGTTTCCCCCAGAACTGCCCGGATGAGGAGACGAGAAACGTGTCGGCTGCTACAAAGATGCTCCTAGACGATGCCTCCATGGAGGGTATGACGCTGAGAGCGCCACCATGGACTGATCCGAAGATCTGGGGTTTCCCCCAGAGACTACTTTGCTAGAGAGCGACGTCGTACCTATCCCGCAAGCCCAGCACCGCCATGGCCTCCGCCACTAGTGAGGGCAGTGACGACGAGGCCGAGGGAGACGACCTGCCCCGCAAGGGAGGCACGCCGCCACCACCGAAACCTGGGCCGCCGCCCTGGGTATCGACCTCCGTCGTAGAACGGCCGGAGGGCTACCTTTCGCCGCGTAGCAGCCACCCCCACGCGCCGCCCCGCGTGAGTGAGTTGCCCCGCCGAGGTGCTAGGCTAGCACCACGCCCATACGCAAGCTCTAGGGGCGGAGGAGTCCCCACCGCCGCCGGCAACGACCAGGCTTTGCCTGGCCACGCCCCTTGGCGGCGGCGAGGGAGGATGAGGGGGGAGGGTTGGGGTTTGTGGCGGTGGGATCTGGGGTTTCCCTCCCTGGCGGCTGGGGAGGGGACGAGGGGGGAGGGCTCGGCTTATTTTGTAACATCTGTGTATAAAATGACGTCGAATAATTAATTTGGTGACTAGGACCAACTAATCTGGTGTCTACGACTAATTAATCTGGTAACTGCAACTAATATAACCGACATAGTGCTTATTTTGTATCTGTATAGAAAATGATGTCGAGTAATTAATTTGGTGTCTAGAACTAATTAATCTGGTGTCTGCGACAAATTAAGCCGGTAACTGCAACTAATATAACCGACATAGTGCTTCTTTTGTATATGTGTAGAAAATGATGTCGAGTAATTAATTTGGCGACTAGGACTAATTAATCTGGTGTCTGCGACTAATTAATCTGGTAACTGCAACTAAGATGACCTACATAGTGCTTCTTTTGTTTCTGTGTAGAAAATGGTGTCGACTAATTAATTTGGTGTCTAGGACTAATTAATCTGGTGACCGCGACAAATTAATCTGGTAACTGCAACTAATGTAATCGAAATAGTGCTTCTTTTGTATCTGTAGAAAATGATGTCAAATAATTAATTTGGTGACTAGGACTAACTAATCTGGTGTTCGCGACTAATTAATTTGGTAACTGCAACTAAGATGACCTACGTACGGAGTGCTCCTTTTGTATAGATGTATAAAATAATGTTGAGTAATTAATATGATGATCTAAACAATATGTTAGTCAGGTTGAAACGACTAAGCTGTGTCATTTAGATAACCTAGTAAATATTTTTAGATAAATCATCCAGTTTTAAATTGTGATGTATAGGGAAATATGAGTACGGGCAAGCAAGCATCGTAGACTAGACACTAGATGTAGCTAGTACAAGATGCATCATGTGCACTGCCAGGCGCCAGCCGGTGGGACTTTTGCATGTGGTGACAGTCGGCTGCTTGGTTTACCTTTTCTACTATAAGTCTGCAATACCGTGTCGTGGTCGGTTTTACTTTTTATGGGCCAGATATGCTTTCACGGCTTACTAGGCCGGGCACTGCTGGCGGAACGTGAACCGCCGCATGCATAAGGTACAGGTGCGGCGCCGCTGTATAGCCAAGTCCTCCACAAATCCCCTGCCACCCAACCCGACATCGAAATCGTCGTTGCGGCGGGTCAGAGATCGGGGCGATGGCAGGAAAGGAGGAGTCTTTCTCGCTGAAGCCGTGCATTACCACAAGTATGGCCGACGTGACCACGGACGAAACTGAGGAGCAGGCCATCAGCGAGACCAAGGTTGCAGCGGGCACAGTCTTCTCTGAGGTGGAGGAGTCTGTCACCGGCGAGGAGGATGCACTCAGCGACACAAAAGTTGCAGCGGCGGCTGAGAAGGTGGCGTTGGGCGCAGGCTTCTCCGAGGTGGTTGGGTCTGACGGTAAGGTGGAGGCCAGCAAGACCATGGGTGAGGAGGAGGAAAAGGCCTTCCCGGAGATTAAAGGCACAGCGCCTGGCAGTGATGCTACGGTGGAGGCCGGCGAGACAAAATACACTTTGGAGTTCTGGGACGATTCCGACGTTGGATTAGTTGACTGGAGTGACGGCAGTGAAGAGGAGGAGGATGACGATGATGATGCGATCCTCTCCGACGCTGAGTATCAGCTGGTTGTGGACAAGATAAACGCAAAGTACGACAGATTCATTGAGAGGCTTCGTGCTCGCTCTACAGCATTGGTGTTCAAGGACTATACCGCGGCTGATTATGCCGATTCTGATGACGGAGTGGTCGTCCATGACCATGCCGAGATTGAGGTTGCTCTGGAATCCAAGGATTTGAGATGAGAAAGATGTACGGAGTACTTGTTTGGTCAACCAATGCTATGCTGTGCTACCGATCTATCCGTCTATTTGTCAAGGCCTATAACTTTTTTTCCAAAAGTTGAACTTAGTAAAGTTTGATCAAGAATTCAAGATTTTAGAAAAGTCGATATCTTTAATACAAAATCGATATCTTTACATACATTAATATATTTTTTCATATTTTATCTCCGTAGTGTTATAGTTGTTGGTAGTTTTTTTTTCTAAAATCTAGTTAAACTTTACATTGTTTGACTTTTGGAAAAAGTTATACGTCTTCTTTGCGAAATGGAGGTAGTATAAACGAAAAGTTTCTTTGCCTCCCAAGCACCAGTGCTCCTGCCCATTCAAAAAAAAATAAAAAAAATACTTACAAGTTTCAAAAAATATTGAAAACAATTTCAGATGTAGAATATAGTGTATCCCTCAACCGTGTAAAAAATCAACTGCAAATACTTTTTATTGTGAGCTACACAAAAATGACAAATCTGATAAATTTTGAAGATATGAAAATGTGCTTACTCAGATCCACACTTTTGTCTTTTTTTGTATCTCGAAATACAAAGTATTTGGAGCTGATTTTTTGCATGGTTATGGTATACACTATTGTATACATCCATGATTTTTTTCAATATTTTTTTAAACTTGTAAGTATTTTTTTTTATTTTTTTTGAACGAGCAGGAGCACTGGTGCTCGGGAGCACCAAATCTCTACTCTAGTATAAAGTACTATCCAGTTTTCGCATTTATCATCGATCCACCCATGTTAGCACGTTAGTGTGATCTTGTTGTTAAGTTAGGCTATGACCTTATTGTACAACTGAATCAACGCTCTCGAATTGAGTGCGTAGTTTTGGAGCATGGGCTCCATGGAGCTCTTTTTTTAATTACAAAACTGCACTTTTAATTTTAAATAATTCTGAAAAATATCATAGAGCAAAAATACAGTTCGAATATTCAGTATTTTGGGCTATGTAAGAATGACAATTTTCCAGATCTGATGCGGTGAACAGTGCAGATTTGAAAACACTTCAAAATTGTCAGAATTTATCATTTTTGTGCAGGACTGAATACAGTACATTTTGAGTAGTAGAATATGTCAATAAAAACATGTAGGAATTTTTTTCCAAATTTTAGAAAACTTTAAAATGTCAATTTAAAAAAATAAAAAAACTGGACAATTTTCTAGATCTGAAGCGGTGAACAGTGTAGATTTCAAAACACTTCAAAATTGTCGGGATTTTCATTTTTGTGCAGGACTGAATACAGTACATTTTGAGTAGTAGAATATGTCATTAAAAACATGTAGGATTGTTTTTGAAATTTTAGGAAACTTTAAAATGTCAATTTGAAAAATGAAAATAACTGACTCCATGGAGCCCGTGCTCCACATCGACTTTTTTTTTGTCTCGAATTAGGTTTTCGTCTGCTTTATAAATCTCAACTACTACAAAGTGGCGAGGAGATCACTAAACAAGTAGGTCAAAAAAAAAAAGCCACACTTGAGCGAAAGGCGAGAACGCCACCGGTAAAAGCCATACCTAACAGAAAGGAGACTACCGAATAGGAAAGGAACAACGTCGCCTTGAGAAACCTCCGGACCCCGAAGGACGTGTCTGACCAAGTTGGAGCGGGCCGCCTGACCTCTTGCTTTGGGCCGGCCAGCGCTGATCATGCTAACACATAGTGAGTACCGCGGGTGATGAAGACGAGGACACATGTAAGGGATATGAGATTAACAAACCACTCCAAGCTAGAGCCGAATAAGCTTCATGCTAGGTTCAAAGCAAGCCCGAAGGTGCCTATGTGTCGCAACTAGATGGAATCGTAGCTCCTCGACGACACCCCCTAGAGGGTCACGACACAACACGTCGCCGCTGCCGAGCCGAACCAACAGGCTAGGCTTTTTACTCGGAACCCTAACCTGAAGAGGATACCCACAACGACGTCCCCCAAGAGGAAAGCGACGCTGTAGGCAACAACGTCGCCGACGATAAGCGCAAAACTTTCGGTCAGAACCTCACACGTGTCACCTGATTAAGGTAGGTCCGCCTTGCCGTTACGTGGCCTCCAGATCTTGGCCATGGAGCCACCATCGTGGCGTTACTCGCCGAAGAAGCATCCGTGCAAGTGTGCAACCTCTTCTTTCGGAGCCGCCTTCCGGGCATCCAAGACTGACCCTCTAACGCCACATTTATTTCAGTATTTTCAGAAAAAAAATTAAATTTTAATTTTAAACTTGGTATCATAGTAATATACTCCCTCCGTTCCATAATGTAAGCCTTTTTAGCATTTCTCTTTCCATCCGTATCTAGACATGTTTTAGTGCAAGATTCATTTGAACCTTACACTAAAACATGTCTAGATACGGATGGAAAGAGAAATGCTAAAAAGGGTTACATTATGTAACGGAGGTAGTATTATTTAAAGTTGGTATCTTTGCCTCGTTAAAATAAATGGTATCGCTAGGTTGATTGCCTGCGCACCCCGACCCCGCCTGTGCGCGCTCGATATGATCGACTGGGAACCTTTGCGATCTACTGCAGTCCTCCCGAGTAGTATACAAAAGGGAAAAGTATCCCGAGAGAACTCACACTTTTTTTCTTCCTCCGGTCCTCACTTCCCGCCCCTTTATACTGGGTAGGCCGAGGAAAATGCCGGAGGAGATCCACGGTGAGCAGGCGACGATGCGACGTAACGCTGACGAATCGGCACGCTGGAGTGAGAATTACGCCTGAGCCTCAAAGGTGCGTGCTCCATTTTCTCGAACATGCGTGCTTTAAATGTGGAAACGGAGCCATTCTTATGCGATGTGAACGGACATGGAACCCTGCGCCTTGTTAAGGAATCTCGAGTCGACATGTCTTACGATATGGGTAAGAGGATAGGTATGAGTTTATTTGAGTGTGTGTACAAGGTGTTCGTCAAAATGTCTGAGAGAAACTAGCTAGTGTCCGGTCTAATTTTTTACAAATGAACAGTATTCTTATGTGCTATCTGGTTAATTTTCGTGCTCCCTGGTCTTAACTTCTTTAATTGAAGTACTGAAAAACCGCCGAAAAGTTCATATTCTCCCACAAAAGTCTGTACGTTCTGTTAACAGAAGTGTGTTGCTTACCAAGGCGTGGGGCGAGAGGGATGACAAACACCTTAACCATATAAAATGGGGCACATAACCCGGCCAGTTATCAAGCTAGTTACTTTGGGCCAATGTTTGCATGTTATTGGTATCCTTCTTTTTTTGTCATTTAAAGGATATTTACTGTTCCGGACAGATGATAGCAGTTTTGGGACAAATAGATTTCCACTAGGAGCCCAATAAACCTAGACGGAGGGAGTATATTGGATGCTTTAGCAATGTGAAACTATGTGACATGATGTATATTTTTCTAGGTAAAACTGCGTATATTTTTTCTAGCTTAAGAATCTGCAATTTACTGTTCTAGACTGATAACACTAGTTTAATTTGAATGTACCACTCAGGTTCAACTCCTCACAGATGGGGAAGTAGGTTCTTATCATTTAAAAAAAATTCTGCCGGGGCATCCCCTACCTGTTATCTTTCAAAAAAGAGTAGGTTGAACATCCAAGTTGCTTTTGTACAGTTGTACACATTAACTGCTCTGATTTATGGAAATTCTGTTCTCAAACAAAGAGCATGTTGTAAACTCTGTTAAATTTTAGTTGGGTTACTGTACATTGTAGGTGTAAAGAATTAAAATTAGTGTTTACCTGTAGATTGCCTAAAGGTGGTTATACTTTTATTTCTAAATTAGGGTATCATGAGAATAGATGAATTTTCTAAGCTTCCGCGACTTACATTTCATGTCTGATATTCCAAGAAACCCTCTGTCAAGTTTCACAAACATGGTTCGGTTGACAAAATTAATTGACCTGTCTGGTAACTTTGACTACTTTTGCACTTCCATGCTTGTACTATAAAATACTCCATATTCAAAGAGACATATTGCATGCAAAATTAGGAAAATATGCAATTATTACTATCCTTGTGTATTCATATGAAAATGTCTACTTGATCAAAATGAAAGCTTGTCTACATGAAGAAAAGGTTGTCTTGGAGTTATCGTCTAAATAATTGATGGTTCATATAGCAGATAATAAATTGTAACTGGTTATACTACCTGCTTTCTATGCATATAAAATGTAGCTACTCGTAGTTAATTTACGTTGTTCTATACACCCCGAATTCTTGGTTATATTGGAAGAGCTTGCAGACCATAGGAACATGGTGACAAGACCTAGACTACGAATTGGGACTGAATCGAAGCTCAGTTCATCACTCACACTCGAATAATCAGGCCAGAGAATAATTTAGCTATTTAAAGATACACCCTTGGCCGAATCTGGTTCATGAATACAAGTCGCCTCAACCTCTATCAGAGGCGGCTAGGGTTTAGACCCTTGGCAGAATTCTCGATACCTCCAAAGAGAGGGGAGCAGGTTGCTAAATAGTACTGAAAAGTAAAGCGAGAGTAAAACAAGATGGAGAAGACAGTGCCGTCAGCCCGCCATTTGGTTGGTTGAATAGTAGCCGTTCGACGTAGGATGGACGGTCTGGATGGAAGGATACCGGTCTGGTCCTGACACATGGTCCCTCGCCTTCATCGCTAAACACAAGAAATTATGCCCCTGCTTGTGTGTTTAATTTGAATCCTCTTGAGGCCGACCTCTACTGCGATTCACATAAACCTCCGCTACTAATAAGGGTCTTTAATAAGAACATGTAGATTTCTCCTACATGCTATAGGAGCTAGTGGAGTTGAAATACATTATGTGCATTAAAACAAAGGTACTTGTTCTTCAAATCATATACCGGTTTCTCGTGCCTTATACAGTTGTAGATAACAGTCAAATCTACAAATGGACATATGCAGAAAAATAGTCTGCTAGGTACTAGCGTCCCTCTAGCACCGTAATGCTCATGTTATTTTCAGAACTTACATTATCATGTGCTGCTCCGCCAGTTTCATAGTTCTTTTCTGCAAAATATATAGGTTGGTTTGGATGTGGAAGTGATATATCTCCATTCTCCAGAAAGGAAACGATTGATGACATCAGTGGCCGTGCATTTGGGCTGTTCTGAACACACAAGAGTCCGATATGGATGCATCGTAAAGTTTCATTAAGTGAACAGCTCTCCACAATTGACGAGTCAACAAAATCCTTTGTGCTCCCATCCTTCCATAAGCTCCATGCCTGCATCCATCATATCTTATCCCTTTCAAGGTGCGTATACTTATTGTACATGACAGAAATAGAATATGTCATAATACTTACATAGGTTATAATGTTGGGGAAGTCTGCTTGTAGGTGCATAGAGCTGATCTTTGAGCCACTCACAATCTCTAGAAGTAAAACTCCAAAGCTATATACATCAGACTTGACAGAAAACACACCTTCCAAAGCATATTCTGGCGACATGTAACCGCTGTTCGAAACATGTCCCAGTTAATTGATACATAACTTTTTTTTGTTGTCGCACAAGAATAATATTATAGTTCATTATGTATTAATGCATTATATCACTCACTATGTGCCAACAATGCGGTTGGTATTTCCCTGTTGCTGATTGCTGCCAAATATCCTCGCCATACCGAAATCAGATATCTTCGGGCTCATTTCAGCATCTAATAGTATGTTGCTTGCTTTGAGATCCCTGTGAATTATCTTCAACCTTGAATCTTGATGAAGATAAAGAAGTCCTCTAGCTACCCCTTTGATTATCTCGAATCTTATTGGCCAACCAAGCATTGATTTTCTTGTGGCATCTGCTACCAATAGCATCAATTGAGGGATAACATCGGTCATTCTGGTTGATTTCATTACTTACCAAAATTCGGAAAATGTAAGCAGAACTTACTGAAAAGTACGGCATCTAGACTTTTGTTAGGTAAGTATTCATATATCAATAGTTTCTCATCTCCATGTATGCAGAAACCGAGAAGTCTAACCAAGTTTCTGTGCTGCAATTTCGCAATGAGTATTACTTCATTTCTGAACTCCAATACCCCCTGGCCAGAGCCCTTACTGAGCCTTTTCACAGCAATTTCTTCATCTCCAAATGTCCCCTGGACAATTGCATACTTTTTAATCAACAAGATGGAAATACAATTATGCTGCACATATAGCAAATATTTTTTTGACGAAACTATAACAAAATATTTCACCTTACCTTGTAAACATTACCAAAACCTCCATGCCCTAGCATATTAGAATTAGAGAAATTGTTTGTTGCAAGTACAATTTCTCTGAAACTAATAAAAGGATACTTTAAGTTTCCTTCACAAAGTTCTGCTGAAGTGCTCGAAGTTTCAGACAACACCTTCCATTTTTTCTTGTTTCTTTGTTTTCCTATCAAGAACATTGATACAAACTCTTGAACATATTAAAGGAACACAGCACTTGGAAATGTGGAATATCATTGGCAACAGAATCATTCTTGAGGAGAATACACTGAGAAAAGTAGGGTACTGTGATCTACCTTTGCATTTGCAGATCCATACAAGGCACACACTTATGATTATGAGCAGACTTGACACAACTGGCAGTACAATTTTCAGTACATTTCCACTCCACTTTTTATCTGTCAAAATTCAATATGTAGAGCAATCATGATTTTTTTGAAATACTCAGATTTACAAGCCAACTAATTCTTACAACTATGAATGGAATCCACATTATCTCCACTCTCAAACAATTTATTTCTCACACGAACAATTGCCTGAGGAATATGGTAGTATTTGGGACACACAAAACTTTTGCCATGTACTTACAATTAAAATCCCCCAGAACATGTTTTTGTGAACTGGATGGAATGGTTTGTCAGGTTTCATCCATCGACCACCAGAACCAAAAGTCCGAACTTATGGAAACAATGTGGGCAATCCACATATACTGTAACACCCCCTCTGATGCATGACTTGACGAGGCCTACACATGAATAGAAGACCTGCTCTAATACCATGTCAAGTTTCATGCACCAACCACTAGAACCAAAAGTCCAAACTTATGGAAACAACATGGGAAATCCACATGTATTTAACATGGTTGACATGGCCAATTTGCTTATACAGTATAAACGATGGCATAGACAAACTTATGGTAGAACTTGAAGGCTTACTTTTATAGGGATGTAAATCTTGTATACTGACTTGGATTGTATGAAGAACCCGTGTAGAACTACATATTCGATGAATAGAAAATAAATTGGAACACAAATTCATGTCCAAAGAAATAGAATCATGGACTTGGACCGGGTGGTGGGATTACACAAATTCATGTCCAAAGAAATAAAATCAGCGTTTTCAAAAATGTGCTTTTAGATCTATTTTGACACGCTCATTTTGTCTTTTTTGTACAGAGCACAGGGGATGTCTTTTCATTCCGAAAAAATTCACGAGTGTGAAAAACTTATATGTGTGTGTCTCTGAATTTTTCAGATTTTTTCATAACGTTTTACTATTTTTTATTTTCGTGCAAAATAGCAGGAGCTGCTGTGCTCGGGTGCACAAACGCCGCCCCCATAATCCATCATAATGGCATTATTATATGTTTATCCTCTAATATTTTCCCAGCACTAATTTTCTGTACCCTATTTGTGCTCTCACATTGTAGATAGCACAAAGGGAGATATGATTGGAACTCAACTGGACCCGCAAAATAAAAGCAGTACATCTAGTTGGGAAAGAGAAATAGAACTAGTAATTAGTACACTATACCATTCAATTCATGAACTCGGATATGGAGGTTTTCCCCCTGTCCACTGAGTTTCTCTGTGTCAATCAAATCTCCCATCCATAATAGGCACCTTGTTTCATCCCCATTGATATCCTTGGTGCCCATATTGGCGTAAGCATACGCCGTACACGAGCAGTTGCTCGTACATTCTGCTGAGCATTCATCAAAGCTTCTATTCTTCACATACAAGAACTTGTCGGGAACCTTCATGGTTGACAAATTTAAGAAACCATCTCCTTCACCACATCTTAGTGCTTCCATCCGGTGGCATCCCTCTGAAAACCTGCTGGCCGTCCAATCCTGTTTGTTATTTGGCTCAAAGCCATCAAGACACTTGCACGTCACAATAGGCTGCGTGTTATCACAGTAACCAAATGGACCACAGTATCCAAATTTGTTGCATTCCTGGTTAGGTTCTGACTGCAGGTCAGTCCATTTGGACATGTTGCTATTCCGTATCTTTACCTTGCCTGAGTAGTCCATCTTCAGTAGCACCAATGTGGAGATACTTGGTTGTCCAAAGGAAATGTAGACCTCATCATTAATACGACGCAGTGTAAAGTAAATTGTGGACTTGATACTCTCGATGTACTGCCCGGGTTCAAAATAGTTATTCCATACTGGACTTCGCCGGTATGGTCTTGAGCCATTCCATGTAAACCGCTGCAGAAACTCATCAGGGGCTGCACCATAAGAGAAATTACCTGGGGATGGGTCTTGGGGGCTTTTCCAAGAGATGAGCCGTTGTAGTGCATGTGAATTGTGGGTGATTCTGAGGTTCATTCCTGGAAGGAGGGTGTCAGTCGGGTAATCGAAACTTTGCCATAAGTTGCTGCCCTGTGATGACCGAAGTATAAAATTTCCGTTGTTATCAAGCGTGGCTTCTCCACCAGTTGCCTCTGGCGATGAATTGCTTGTGGTGCTGATGTTTGTCATCCAGAGAAGTTGGCCGTTGGTATCTGACAAGGCGAGATTGGACCCGTTGGTCAAGGCGAGTGTTGCAGAAGAAAGATCGGTGATTGGCATATCACGGTTGGCAACCCACACAACGTTGTCCTTGGGTATGTTTCTGTACCAGATGCCGACATAGTAATGTTTTGTGTCGGAGCTGGACGGAGGGAAGAATCCCAGGGCAAAAGTGCCGTCGTCGGAGATGATGGTGGTGCTGGCAGAAAGCGGCTTTTCGGGAAGAAGGCGGCTGCCAGATGATGCACCAAATGGAAATAAACAAAATGACCAACAGACAAGCCAGATGATTGTGTGCATAGGAAGGGAATCCATAGCTGTACTAACGAACTATGGAACTAGGATATGGAAGCAAAGAAGTGGATGAGTTGCCCAGCAGGACTCTATGAAGGGGAAGAATCAGTCAATCAATTTATGTGTGGTCCTTTTCCCGCAGGAAGCTTCAGGCATAGTTGGAACTAGTCAAGGAGAGATATTTCCAGGAAGTTTGAAAATGTTGCGTTGTGGATATCATCATCTGGACTACCATGGACTAGCCTTTCCCAGCAAAGAGAACATCCATTTACTTTTCTTTTAGGTGTGACTGCTTTGATTTCTTGTTTGAAGGTGCTGGTTACTGCAATTTTAGTTCGATCGCACATGTTTTATGAACAGAACAAACCCCTCGTGTATTTTTTGGTATGTTTTCCTAAATGTTTCCGCAACAAACTTATTGTTTGTCCGTGCATATATGAATTGCAGCTCTTCTATGTTAACATATAAGTGGTGCAGGAAATTCCATTGTCTTGCTTTCGGGCTTTCTTCAGCTATTGTTTGACCACGTGCAATATAACTTGGACAAATCATCTAAGTAAAGAGTATAGATTTGCTGGTATTTGGGATTCGTAAGAGAATTATTAGATCCTGATCGGATGTACAAATAGACCTTGTGCTTGTTGCTTAAAAATTACATTGGGATGCGAGGTTAAACCGTTAAACACTAGGGGTAGGGTCGTACATTTACCCCTGGTCTCTGCAATGCGGTTATGCCCTCGTTTGCGCACCTAGCTTTGCAAGAAGAGTTTTTTTTTTAAGTTGTGCTGTGCAACTATCTGTGCTGTGCTGTCCAGTGTCTCCTCATGCTAATCCTTATGCTATTGCAGATGTCAACGGTTCATTTCTTCCATCATAATGTATATCTGGGAAACTTTTTTTTCCTTTTGTGCAGTGGAGGAGGTGAAAGCAGTCATGAACCGATTGAGACGGCAAGGCTGGAGCAACTCTTGTAAGATGCAGGCCCAGGTAGGAGATACTCTAATTGCCTAGGAAGCAAGAACGGTAAGATGATGATGTAGGCCGGTAAGTAAGATGCATTTGAATCAAGGCAAGGAGATATTGCGTGCGTGGGGGTTATCCTATCTCTAAGCTAACTTTTTTTGTTTCTTTCTATCAATGCTTTGAAGCGCCAATATCTGTTTTTCTCAAAGGAAAAAAGGATGTCAGAAGGCATTGCACTGATCTTCCTCGTTCCTACCACTGCTACCAGTTTTCATCCATGCTGTAAAACTGAACCGTCCTTACTTCTTGTCCAAATTAAACAGCTCATTCTGAAGAGGTATGGAGCCCAGACGAGTGTGATGTGTGCTACCTGCAGCTGCAGCTGCAGCTGTGTAACATTAGAAGTTTAAACCTGTACATTGTTTTATATTCAACAATCAACACTCTCCAGGTCGCCTTGTCAGTCTAGTTGGTCCAGTAAGCTCAATTTAGTGTGCCTGCGGAGTGAGGCCCTGTTTGTTTCCGCTTCCGCTTCAGCTTTTGGGGTCTAGAATCGGAAGCCCAAACAAACACCACGCGGTGGAGAAGCGCTGGCGAGAAGCAGGGTCCAGAAATGCACTGCGCGAGCGTCTCCCAGCGGAAGCGAGGCCGGGGGTGCTTTTAGCTGCTTCCCGAGCTTCCCGAAATGCAATGGACGGAAATGCCCTCATGACTTCGGAGTAATTACGGAAAAACTGCCACCGCAGAGCGCCCTTTTCTTTTCTTCTTCCCCGCGCGGAAGCAGCTCCATGGCGCGGCGATGTCCATCGCCGCCATCGCGCCAAGATGCCCGCCGCCGACCTTGGCCGTCGTTAAATAGGTCGACGCCGCCACCCCGGAGGAAACCCTAGCCCCATTTGCCCCTTCTCCTCTCCCCTAACCCTAACCCTAATCTCTTCGGTCGACGCTCGCCGCCGTCGCTACCGGCCGCCCCAAGCTCCGACGAGCTGCCCAGGAGCTTCGTCCGCCGTCTCCCCGCTGAATCCCACAAGCCGGGACGGCTTCAATCGACCTCGCTGTCTAAATCCTCTCCGCCGCCAGTCATTGTCGAATCCACCGTCTAAAAGGATCGTATGGGCACCTAGAGGGGGGTGAATAGGTGCTACACCAATTTTTAATTCTTTTTTGATTTTAGGCTTAACACAAAGGTAAATTCTCTAGATATGCAACTACGGTGAATTTACCTATATGAGAAGCAAACTAAAACAACTAGGCAATTAACGAAACAAGTAAAGACAACTAAGGTAAGAGATAACCGAAAGCGGAAGCACGCGGAGACAAGTATGTATTCCCGAGTTCCTCCTTGTTAAGGGAGTACGTCTCGTTGGAGGGCTGTGAGCTCGCCACAAGAGGCCTACTCAAGATGCCACAAAGGCCTCACCCTATTCTCCGATGAACCGCACCCGAGGGTTTGGTTCACCTTCCACTATCGGAATCCTTCGAGGCGGAATCCGGAGCCTTTACAATGTTTTTGGGGCACACACCCACAACTTAATTGGGGCTCCCAAATCAACACATCTGTCACAATTACAACAAGTAGTAAGTACAAGAATTCTAGGGTAACACAATGCTAACCCTAGAAACAAGAATCCTCAAGTGAATGAGAGGGAAATGAAGAACGGCTTGGTGAAGATGTAGCTCCGGGTCTTCTCCTTCAATCCTCCAAAGATCAACGAGTTTGGATGGAGGAATTGGGAGATCTAGCGATTTTGAGCTCTCCAATATTACGGTTCATAAATGCTGGACGAGCTGAGTGTCCTGAGGTAGGTGGAGGGGTATTTATACCCCTCTGAAATTTCTGACCGTTGGAAGTCACTTAGACCGGAGACTCCGGTCTTCTTCCGGGGTTCCTCCGGACTGACTGCAGAGACGCACCACACCTTGCACGCTTGGGGAGGGGCCGGAGACTCCGGCCAGGGGGGGCCGGAAACTCAGGTGCAGGCGGAGACTCCGCACCCGGGCGGAAACTTTGTCGATGACGCTGGACAGGCCGGAGACTCCGGTCACAAGGGGCCGGATACTCCGGCCACCCGGAGACTCCGGGCACCCTCCGGTGATACTCCAGAGGGACACCAGAGCCGCACCACAATCTGGCGAAAGGCAGGAAAATCCAGGGGGCCGGAGACTCCGGCCCTGACAGACCGGAGACTCCGGCCATGGATTGTTTTGCAGCAAATGAACTCAACCAATTCTTCCCTTTTTAGTGGTGGATGCTTAGGGTAAAAAATATGACTATTAACCTGCAGCACTTAGCATCACATTAGATGATCACTAGTGTTGTTAACTAACACACAAAACTAAAGGGGTTTAGGAAATGCTCTTTCAATCTCCCCCTTTTTGGTGTTAGATGACAACACTAGGATTTGCAAAACAAATAGATCATATCATGTGACAAATAGCATATCCCCCTAAATGTGTGCATATTAGACAAGTTACACAAATGAGAGGAAACCCACATATAGGAGGAGGATGCCACAAATAAATAAGACATGATATATATATGACCAATTCATTTGCAAACCTAAGAGACATGATATAGAGGGGTTGATATTTGTGTTAACAATCATACCTTGTGTGTGAGAATAAAAGATGATTCCAAAGCACATCTCACCTCGCAAATAGCTCAACCATAGATAATAACCGATACCATGTCTCCTCAAGAATAAAACGACAACAGGATCCACATCTCACATAGAAGTAGCAAATAGCAAATAGAGTTCAACACTTAACACATAAGTTCAACACATAAAGGGACACAAGATCTTAAGGAATGATAAAAGCAAATACTTGTGCCCGACCCATGCAAATCCCTCGAATAGCCTACTAGAACCATTTTTCCCCTTTGGCATCGAGACACCAAAAAGGAAGAAAGGCGATGCTAACGGTCACATGAAGATCACTCGGAGTCCTCCTCGGTGTCATCATCATCATCCTCATCATATTCCGAGCCACTAGCATCATCATCCTCTTCAATCTCCCTTTGAACCATTGGAGCCTTGCCGGTATTAACGGGATTGTGCGAGGAAGAAGGCTGTAACGCCCCAAGATCGGTACTATGCAGACTTAGCGATTTCCGCCAAATCCGCATAATAACGATCCTAGAGGACGCCCACCAGGCATAACGTGCAGGTCGCAACTCACACGTTATGCGGGTGGAATTGTGATAACATTACAATAGTTCTCGATGGAACCCACAAAAGAAACATATATACAACAACGACTCACCGAGTCAAGAGCAAAGATACAATACAAAGATCCAATTAACAACGGAAGCGGGTAACGTCCGACTACGGACAAGATGCAAATTGGACTAAGAGTCCTGAAGATAAGCAAAAGGCACCATATCCCTGCCCAGGCCAAGCCTAGCCGGAGGGATTCCCAAGCTAACGTCGTCACACTTCATACCTGTTGGCTGCCATGGAATAGCAGCCCCGAAGGGGTCAGTACTAGTAGAAGTACTGGCAAGTAATACTCACAAGATATCAAAGCTGGAATTCCGGGGAAAAGGGGTTAGCGATTGAGGCGGCAGCAAGCAGCACTAACAACCTATAGAGACACACTACAACAATCATCTAATAGAGAGAAGGTAAGAGAGCGCATAGGGAACCAACTATGCTAACACCAAACATAACCCAGCCGATTCCTTACCAGCCCGTTTAACCACGAGCAGCAAGCCCAAAGGCACTCACACAGTTGGCAATTTTATAATTTATTATTGAAGTAGCTCTATCTTACTAATCAAGTTATTATCGTTAGGTGCAAGTTGTCTATGATCTTGTTAGCCAGCACATTTCACCAAGTCGTCCATAACCGCGGACACGGCTTTTCGAAAAGATTTAACCCTGCAGGGGTGCACAAATGTAACCACACGCACTTCAACCCTTGTTGCCATGCAATTAGCACACTTCCTAAGGTGTGCCGGCAGGGTATCCGACGCTACACTTTCCTTCATTACCACACAAGTCCAGGGAACCACCTAGCTAAGTCTGACCCACCTTGAAAGTCCGGCCGAAGCTCCGAGGTGGACTTAACCGTTTGCGCCTATGGCTAGGTGACACAGACTACCATGAGCTGGTCACTTCGCATCATACCGCAAGCCCTACGTAAGTAACCACGTATCCATCTTACCATATCATCCGCGCTGGTAACCGTAGAAACACCCGAACTACTTGTGGCGCCCTGGACAAGGCTGCAGATCCGGTACTAGGTCGAGGGGAGTCCCATTTCCTCCCACATGTGGGTAGTGCGCTCAGTCTTGGATCAGAGGACAAGAACTCGGGTCCTAGGCGACACTAGCAGAACAAATCACCACGATTGGCCTTCTGCCGGTGCCTTATCTTTATTAATTATATCCCATCGCCAAACATTATAGATTATCATGTGAATTAACCCAACTAACATATTAAAGCATGACTAGAACAAGACTCGAGCAAAACAACCTAAGCATGCACTACGACTCGCAAGGCCAACAAGATAAACAAGCAACATGGTAGTAGGATGTGGGGGTGGTGGCATATCAGGGCTGCAAGGGAAACATGCATATAGGATCGGGACACAAGCATCGATACATAAGGCTAGCAAGGAACAAAAGATAGGACGAGTGAGAGACAGAAAACAAGCGAAGATAGCAAGGGAGTATCACTTGCCTGCAATCCGGTAGAGGTAGCAGAACCTGTCGTTGCTCACATCAACTCAACGGCCTATTCCCGAAGAAGCAACGAACACTGGGCAAAGAAAAGATGCATTTTACTTCTATGGCAAAAGAATCGGCATGTTGATGACATGATGCATGACAAATTAAATGCGATCCAATTTTATTCCCTAACACATGGCAAAAGAATTTTAAATGGGATCGGAGCACAATATAGATGCACCGGACAAACCCCATAATTAAAGTTAGATTAATTCGACTAAATGGTTAAAGGCTCGATGTTAATTAAGCATGCATGATTTTATAAGATACTGATATATATATGGCATATAGAGGTTTAGGGTTGGGGTCACACATCGGATTCGGGGAACTTCGGATTCGAAAGCCACCGTCTTCGGGTTGTAGTCGAAGTAGTGGTTGTAGTCGAAGTAGTCGAAGTAGTCGTTCATCCGGAGTCGAAGTAGTCGAAGTAGTCGACGTCGAGGAAGTAGTCGTTCCGGTTGAAGTAGTCGAGGTAGTCGTCGTCGGAGAGGTAGTCGTACTCGGGATGTCGGGGTTGCAGACCTTGGCGTTCCGGGCTTCTGGGTCGTCGGGGTCCGAGGGGTCGGGGTCACAGCATCGGGGAAGATCTTGTCCTTGCACGGCATCGGTCACGACATGAAGAACTTGTCGGTCCACGGAGATCTTGGCGGCTCCGGTCTTCACGGTCACGGAGACGACACGGCACGGGGACGGGAACACGACGGGGAACGGCTTCACGAAGGCGGGCAACGGGAAACGAGAACACACACGGAGAAAGGGCACTGGGGCAGCACACGGGGACAAACACGTCCGTCGGGAACGGAACACGGCAGCAGCACGGAGACGCGTCGGGGACGACCATCGGGAAACACATCACGTGCATCGGGGACGGACATCGGGGACAGCTTCCCGACGGAACGGAAACACGGAGACATCATGTACAAGCAGCAGCAACGGACCACCTGCAGCGGACACACACGGGCACGGCAGGAGCAGGCCGACGTGCTGGAGGCGACGGGAGGCCGACGGGGAGCAGAGGAGGTCGGCCACGCGGGGAGAAGCTTGGGAGGCAGGGGATGGCCGGTGGCGCTAGAGAGGAGGTCGAGGGGCGGCCGCGGCACGAGGCCGGCCGGTGGTGGAGCGGCCGCGACTGGAAGGAGCAGAGCACGATGGGGACAACGGCGCGCCGTGGGCGAGGCAGACGTGGATGAGCTCGAGGAGCTCGCAACCAGGAGAGCAGGAGGCGGTGGCATGGTCGGTGGTCGGCCGGCGGCGAGCCGGGCCGGGAGGAGGAGGATGAGGGGATCGAGGAGAGGAGGTGAGCTCGCGCGGGGACGAGGGATGCGGGGATGGAGCTCGGGATGAGGGAGAGGCGCAGGGGACCGAGGCGACGTCGGCCTGGCCGGGAGGAGCAGGGACGGGGCCGGCCGGGGAGAAGAGAGGTGGAGGCGCAGGGCAAGGAGCACGAACGCGTGCGGGGAGGAGAAGAGGAAGATGCGGGGAGAAGAAGAAAGAAAAAGAAAAGAAAAAGGGGAAGGGAAGAAAGGAGAAGGGAAGGGACCCGAAAAAAAAGGAAAAGGACTTGTCTGCGAGGTGGAAGGGCCGATTCGCGAAACCGGAAAAACGGGAGCGGGCGGCTGCAAAACACAGGGGGTGGGAAAATAAAACTGCCAGGGGGAATTAGGGTTTTGGAGGCTAGGGTTTGCTTGCTGGGCTTTTTGGGCCTAGCTAGCTGGGCTTCTCTCTCTCTAACTCAAAACATTTTTATTTTGCAAAACAATTTTGACAAATAATTTTAGAAAACAGAGACGACTGTCTCGATTAAAATATTTTCCGACAAATTTTAGAAAATAAAATAGGGTTTAATAAAAATAATTTTTGTTGCCAAAAATATGCGATGCGATGATGCTGATGTCATGCTGATGCAAAAACAAAAACAAGCAAAAATCTAATTTGGGAAAAACCCCGGGCATTACAAAGGCATGGAGGACACCTCCTCAAAGTCAAAATCAGCCCATGGGAATTGTTTTGCATGCCATCGGTCATAGCTCACAGTCTTCTCACTTTCGGAGGATAGTTGCTCCTCTTCGACCACCATTGGAGGAGGAGTCTTGTCCCTCTTCTTATCCAACTCCTTGTACAACTTGTTTTGATTAGAGATAATCAACTTCCTTTCCTTGTAGGCTTGGTGGTTTTCCTTGTGGAGGCACACATTCATGCTAAGAATTACCCTTTCAAACCATGAGAGCTTCTTTATCTTCTTTGCCACATCGGCCTTGCCCTTGCTAATCCATGAGGGAGGGTCGGCATTCTTACTTCTCATTCGAACGGGAGCAACATCTTCT
This sequence comes from Puccinellia tenuiflora, assembly GCA_012064385.1. NCBI lineage: Eukaryota > Viridiplantae > Streptophyta > Magnoliopsida > Poales > Poaceae > Puccinellia > Puccinellia tenuiflora. The sequence continues at coordinate 238,474 of QRDG01002127.1, forward strand.
TCCTCTTCTTCACTTGAGGCAAACGGGACACGAGAGGGAGCACTAGAAGAAGAAGACTTGTCATGCTTGAGAACTTGAAGAGAGCCGGCCTTGTGAACGGTGAAGTGCTCATGATTGAGGTTTGGCACCCGATCAAGAATAAGCTTCATAACATATGGTGTATATATCGGATTCTTCATCTCGTGGACAGCCCAATGCAACTCACACTTGATGAAATCCATTACATCTATCTCATATCCTTGGCAATTGACTCCGGCTTGAAGCACCGCATAGGAATGAATGAGGAGGTTGACAAGCCCTCCACGAATGGCATCCACATTCCCGGCTTGGGGTGCAATGTTGCATCTAAACATGCGTAGGAGGATATTGAAGGTGGGAAGGAGATCCTTGTTGGAACCAACGGCGGACTTGTTGAGTTAGAGAGGTGTCATCTTGCCCTTATCATATTAAACCCCTTCCGTGTGCATAATCCTTCCTTGAGAGGCTTCACCCTTGCGGAACACATAACCAAGCAATTCACCAAACCTTGTCATGGAGGACTCGCATTTGATGGGCCCGGTCATCCAAGTCAAGGAAACATCGTCATCCTGCCCAAACTGAACTGTTGCGAAGAATTGATGCACCAACTTGATATCATAGTTTTGTTGAAGGGTCATGAGGTGCTCCAACCCAAGCTTGCGAACAATCCAAACAGCCTCTTGGAAATACGGTTTGGTGCTAAGAGCGGAGAGATTGAGTACCGTTTGCACACAAACAATATTGGGACCCGAAAGCTTGGCATAGATATCATTCATCACTATCTCTTGCTCCCTTCTCCAAAAATGAGGATTGGAGGAGTTTTGCGGCATGTCAAAGAAGGGCTGCAACCTCATAGGTCGAAACTCAGATTTGCTTAACCCACTTACGGTGGACAAATTGTCAAATTTTGCCTTCTTTGCCCTCTCTTGTGCAAGGAATTCCTCTTCAGCCCTTTTCTGTGCAGCCTCTCTAGCAGCTGCTCCTCTGTCACGCTGAACCCAGACACCATCCTCGGTCGGGTCCAAGTAGGCTCGATAACCCCTCTTTTCTTTTCGAGTCAGTTTGTTGGGATTATGACTAAGTTTCTTGACACGCGAGGAACCTGTGAATAAACAGAGAGGGGGTAGCAGGGGGATGAGCAAACATGTCCAGGAAAACAAAGGATACATCAATTGGAGAATCAAAACCACCAAATGGTGATCTACACCGGAGATTCCGGTCTCAGGGGCCGGAGATTCCGGCCACACCGGAGTCTCCGGTCTGGAACAGACCGGAGTCTCCGGCCCTGAGGCTGAGAATCTAGGGTTAGGTCAAAACTTGATGCTAAAGATTCTAAAACTGATACATTGAGATGAAAAGGAGCCAGCAAACGATTCTACACCATAGGGAGCAACACTACACACTCTATCCAAGATCTAGGAAGAAACCTAGAGAGGGAGAGAGGGAAGTACCGCTGCTCGACATGGCGGAGGTCACCAATGGTGGGGAGAAGGTTCTCCAACGTTGGATAGGAGGGGAGGCCGGCTGGACGGCGGATTCCGGCGGCGGGGAGCGGCCGGAGGTGCTTCTCCAGGCTGGGGCGGCGGCAGGGGAAGAGGCTGGAGTCGGGGGTGGTGAGGGAGTTGTGAATCAACCCCTCACCCCGATTCCCTTTTGGACCCCCTGGAAAACGCCGAGACCGGAGTCTCCGACCTAAGCACACCGGAGTCTCCGGCCCCCACAGCTCAGAAAAGCAGTTTATGGTGGTGGACATGTATGTGGCAAGAAGAGCAAGTTTTGGGGCAAGGAGAGGCTTGGGATAGACTTCACAAACAGGGATAGTACTTCACACTCAACTTGCAAAAGCCAAAATCAATAAATGCCAAGATTGAGTGAGTTTCCCATAAGAACAAGAGATTTTGCGAATAAAACCCAATAAAACATCAAAAGAACCAACTCTTCACAAGGAAGAGGTTGGTGGCCTAGGCCACCATGTATGAGTTTATGGCATGGCACCGCGAAGATATATCTTGGGTCCATAACCAATACTCGTTATTTAAGCTCACAATTCATGAATTGAAAATAGAGATAAATAAATTTTTACTATAGGCATATTGGGGGGAGGGAGAGCCCAATTTATTAGGACAACACTCCCCCTAAATTCATGCCCACACCTAAACCAAATATTGAGTCAACCTATAGATGTGTGTGCAAGATGGTCAAGCCAAACTCCTCGAATCCACAATATTTAGCTCATTCCTCAAATAAGTGAATCTTGCTTCATCAAGTGGCTTCGTGAAAATATCGGCAAGTTGGTCTTTGGTTGGCACATATGCTAGCTCAATGTCTCCACGGGCAATATGATCTCGAATGAAATGATGACGACTCTCAATGTGCTTGGTTCTTGAGTGTTGCACCGGGTTGTAGGCGATCTTGATAGCACTCTCATTGTCACACAAAAGAGGCACTTTGTCACAATTGACACCGTATTCCCCTAAAGTTTGCCTCATCCATAACAATTGAGTGCATGCACTAGCGGCGGCCACATACTCGGCTTCGGCGGTGGAGAGAGAAATACAATTTTGCTTCTTAGAAGACCAACTCACCAAGGACCTACCAAGAAATTGGCATGCCCCGGAAGTTGATTTCCTATCATCTTGATCACCGGCCCAATCCGAATCCGTGAACCCACAAAGAGTGAAAGAAGAATCCCTTGGGTACCACAAACCAAACCTTGGGGTATGAACCAAATATCGTAGGATTCTTTTGACCGCCAACATGTGGCTTTCCTTAGGAGCCGCTTGATACCTTGCACACACACCTACACTCAACACAATATTGGGTCTAGATGCACAAAGGTAAAGCAACAAACCAATCATGGAGCGGTAGAGCTTTTGATCCACATCTATACCCTTTGGGTTAAGTTGTAGATGGCATTTGGTATCCATAGGTGTCTTCTTCTCCTTAGCATCGGCCATATTAAACCTCTTGAGCATGTCTTGAATATACTTTGCTTGGCTAATGAAAGTCCCTCCTCTCAATTGCTTGATCTCAAATCCAAGGAAGAACTTCAACTCGCCCATCATAGACATCTCAAACCTATCGGTCATAAGTTTTGAAAATTCATCATTAAAAGCTTTGTTAGACAAGCCAAAAATAATATCATCAACATATAGTTGGCATACGAAAAGCTCCCTTTAACCCTCTTAGTAAAAAGAGTGGGATCAATTTGCTCAACTTCAAATCCACGGTATAACAATAACTCTCTAAGGTGCTCATACCACGCACGTGGTGCTTGCTTAAGTCCATAGAGCGCCTTATCAAGCTTGTAGACATGGTTAGGGAAGTTGGGGTCCTCGAACCCCGGGGGTTCCTTAACGAACACCAACTCTTTTAATGGACCATTAAGAAATGCACTTTTAACATCCATTTGTTGCAATTTAAAGTTATAACGGGATGCATAAGCAAGAAGGATACTGATGGAATCAAGGCGCCATGTGAGCATAGGTCTCTCCAAAATCAATGCCTTCAACTTGAGAGTACCCTTGAGCCACCAATCTAGCCTTGTTCCTCACAACCATGCCATGTTCATCTTGCTTATTCTTGAAAATCCACTTTGTGCCAATAACATTGCGGCACTCCTTAGGCTTGTCAACTAGCTTCCAAACTTTATTGCGCTCGAAATTGTTGAGCTCTTCATGCATGGCTTGCAACCAATCCAGATCTTCAAGAGCTTCGGACACTTTCTTCGGTTCAATCATGGCAATGTGAGCTTGATGATCACTAAAGTTCGTCAATTGCCTCCGGGTGGACACTTTGCCTCTCACATCACCAATCACCTTCTCAAGGAAATGTTCGCGGCGTGCCATGGTTCTTTCAACTCTAGCTCGACGACGGGCTTCGATATCCTCATTGCATCTTGGAGGTATCACTTGATCATCTTGATCATTTGAGTCCCCGCCTTGACCGAAAAGCTGACCTTGATCCCCAGAAAACATATCAACATTATTGGAAGAGGTGGAAGGACCAAGATCTTGAGCTGAACTCCCTTCTGCTGGATGTAGACCGGAGTCTCCGGCCAGGGGCACCGGAATCTCCGGCCCACCGGATTCTCCGGTCAAGATGGCCGGAGACTCCGGCCTGGCGACCAGAGGCAGAACAAAATGTTGAGGGTCTTGCGTTTGTCTTTGATCAGGTGCATCATTGGCTCCAGCAGCAGTTGCTTGTAAATTTGATGAAGATGAAGGCTCCACTTGAGTAGAGCATTGTCCTTCTCGATCCACCACAAGGGGTTCCTCAACGGGGCGGAAAAATCCCACACCCATTCTTCTTATGGCTTCTTGAGGAATTACATCATCTACATCGGAAACATGAAATTGCGCCACTTGGGAGCCGTCATTTTCCTCAAACACCACACTACAAGATTCTATGATACGCCGTGAGGCTTTATCATAGATTCTATAACTGTGGGATTCGGCACCGTAACCAACAAAAATACCCTCTAGAGATTTAGATTCGAATTTAGTTAAACGACAACCTTTGATCAAATAGAAACACTTACAACCGAAGACACGAAAGTAGGAGATGTTAGGTTTGTTGCCGGTGAGTATCTCATAAGGGGTCTTGTTCAACCCTTTGCGGAAGTAGAGCCGGTTGGATGAGTGACAAGCCGTGGATATAGCCTCCGCCCAAAAACTCAACGGAGTCTTAAAATCCGCTAACATGGACCTTGCTATATCCATAAGAGTCCGGTTCTTCCTCTCGGCTACACCATTTTGTTGAGGGGTATAGGTTGCGGAATATTGATGACGAATGCCCTCTTCACTAAGAAACTCATTGAGTGTGTAGTTCTTGAACTCGGAGCCATTATCACTTCTAATTGCCAATATGGGGACATTGTGTTGACGTTGCATTTCAATGGAGAAGTCGATGAAAGTTTGTTGGGTCTCACTCTTAGACTTGAAGAAATAAACCCAAGTAAATCTTGAATAGTCATCAACAATCACCAAGCAATACTTCTTCCCACCTAGACTTGCTTCGGGAACGGCACCAAAAAGATCCACATGGAGGAGCTCCAAGATCCTCTTGGATGAAATAATAGTCTTGGAAGGATGGGGATAATCATGCATCTTTCCTTCAACACAAGCCCTACAAACACGATCTTTGGCAAAAGAGACATCTTCTTTTAGTCCGAGAATGTGGCCACCCTTGTGAAGACTTTGCAAAGTTCTCATGTTGACATGGGCTAGGCGGCGATGCCACAACCAACCCTTGTCGGCCTTTCCGAATAGGCACATCGAATTTGAAGTGGTTTCCCCCGAAAAGTCAACCACAAACAAATCATCCTCGACGTACCCAACGAAAGCGACCTTTAAAGTCTTGCTCCACAAGAGTACCACAACATCAATATCAAAGAAGACGGCGAAACCCATCTTATTAAGTGCACGAACGGAAAGTAAATTAAAGCCAAGGTCTTTGACAAGCATGACATTCGCTAGGGTGATATCCTTAGCGACTACCACCTTGCCAAATCCCAATACCTCGGATTTTGATCGATCTCCATAAGTGACGGTTGCTTCATTTAGATTTGGTCTCAACTCCGTCATTAACTCCTTGCTTCCGGTCATATGTTTTGTGCATCCACTATCAAGCACCCATTTTGACCCACCGGAAGCATAGTCATACAAGAAATCATTGCTTGGATTTAGGTCCCCATTTTTCAATGGTTCCTCTTTTGTTAGCAACAAGGGTCTTAGGAACCCAAATAGAATGAGCAATATGAACATTTCTAGGACCAATAAACTTAGCATAGACATCCCCATAATAATCAACATATATAATATAGTGGGGGTTAGTCTTTCTCGCAAAGTCATCACTAATGGTTTTGCCCCTTGTGGCACCACCACTAGCAATGTTGACCTTCTTCTTTGCTTGAGGGATCCTCTTTGCTTGAGGAGCACTAGTAACGTTGGCCTTCTTAACTTGAGGAGCTCTAGCATCCTTCATGAAGCTCTCTTTCTCCTTTTCCTCCTCAACGAACCCAAGACCAACTCTCCCTTTTTGTGAAGTTACAAACGGTTTCTTACCTAGGGAGATGGCCTTAGCAAGATTGATCTTAAACCTTGCATTTTCCTCAATGATATGCGCATGATCACAAGTAATTGGAGTGGAGAAACTAGGCTCATCATTTTTAGGCGGTTGAGCTTGAAGTTGTTCATATGACTTAGTGAGGGTAGAGTGTTCACTCTCCAATGCTTTATAGGCCTTGGAGAGCTTCTCTAGCTCCTCGGTTAGTCTAGAATGACCAACACCAAGCTCGACCTTTTCTTTCTTACAAGCTTTGTATTTAGCAATTGCATGATCACGTTCTTTAATGAGTTTAGCAACAATTACATCATTTGATTCTTCTATAGATTCTAGTTGTTGCTCTAGAGAAACTCTAAGCTCATGCTCTTCTTCAAGATTGTCTTTCAAGGATGCAATTTCCATAGCATCCTCTCTTTCAATCTTACCCTTGATCTCAAGCATTTCTTGAGCTTCACCATATTGACTCATAAGAGTCTCAACATGCTTCTTTGTTTCACCTTGCATGTTAGTGATAAAGTGATCGAAAGCAACTATTTCCTCTTTGATTTTAAGACTAGTAGCATCATCCATATTACTCATAGCCTTAGGAGATGATACCTCGGTGGTCTTGGCCATGAAGCATCTTGCGGAGGAGTTAGAGACATTCTCATTGGGGGATTCAAATAAGGAAGGAGATGAAGAAGCAATAGCAATAGCGGCAACTTCATTTGTGGGCTCTTCTTTTTCTTCTCCGGATGAATACTCTTCTTGAGCAAGCAACACAATTCTCGGAGGCTTCTTGTTGATGGCATTCTTCTTGAAGAAAGGTTTCTTATGGGTGTCCTTTGACTTGTCCTTCCTAATAAGCTTTCCTCCATAAAGTTCTCGATTCTCAAACGGACACTTGGCCACAAAGTGATATTTATCTTGGCAATTGTAGCACGTGTTGGGAATATGCCCTAGAGGCAATAATAAAATGGTTTATTAAGCATATTCACGTTTATGATAATAGTTTATTATCCATGCTATAATTGTATTAAATGGAAACATAATACATGTGTGGAATATAAACACCCGGAGTCCCTAGTGAGTCTCTATAGGACTAGTTCGTTGATCGAGAGATAGTTAGAGTTTCCTAACTATGGACTTGTTATAGTCACTTGATAACGGAGTCATATCATTAGGAGTAATGGTGTGATGGACATGACCCAAATAAAGAGTTGCAATTAATCGTGTCACAAAAGTTTTGTTGTCAACACTTTTAATATGCCAAATATAGTTTCCTTAGACCATGAGATTATATCACTCCCGTTCACCGGAGGAATACTTTGTGGACATCAAACGTCACTTCGTAACTGGGTGATTATAAAGGTGGCTTTCAGGTATCTCCGATGGTGGGTTGTTGGGTGATATGAATCGAGAATGGGATTTGTCCCTCCATGTGACGGAGAAGATATCTCCAGGCCTTCTCGGTAATATAGCATCAAAAGTCTGCAGACATGTGATTAGGTTGTAATCACCGGGATCCTATATTATGGACGAGTAAAGAGAACTTGCCGGTAACGAGATTAAACTAGACATGGGGATGTCAACGATTATATCTCGGGCAAGTAAAATATCGTGAGACAAAGGGAATCATATATGAGATTAATTGAATCTCCGGCATCGTGGTTCAATCGAGAAAAGGTTTTCGTTGAGTGTATAGGAATTAATATGGGCATCCCGGTCCCGCTATTGATTATTGATATGATCATGTCTATGCATTCTCGAACCCGTAGGGTCACACACTTAACGTTCCGATGAAATTAGGTTTTGCGATGAATTAAATGATGAAACGAACGAATGGTGATTCGGAGTCTCGGATGGGATCCCGGACGTCACGAGGAGTTCCGGAGGAGTATGGAGAATAAGATTCATATATGGAAAGTGGTTTCCGGAGGTTTCAGAAAAGTTCCGGAAATTATTTATAGGGTACCAGAAGGTTCCGGAATGTTCTAGAAGGTTCTAGAAGTGGGACCACATATTGTATGGGGCCCACATGGACCAAAGGGGTGCTGCTGGCCACTTGGGCCAGCCGCACCACTCAATGGCCCATATGGGCTGCGGCATAAGAAAAGGGGGGGAACCCACTCCTAGTTGGACTAGGAGTTGGGCCCTCCACCCTTTAGGAAAGGGAGCCCAAGGAGGAGTCCTAGATGGACTCCAACTTGGGGGGCAAGGCAAGAGGGGGCCGGCCGGCCCCTACCCTAGCCCTAGCCGCCACCTATATAAAGGGGGGGTAGGGAGGGGTGCGGCACACCCTTGTGGCTGCCGCCCCACACACCCTAGCCGCACCACCCCTCCACCCCTAAACCCTAGCCGCGCCACCCCTTACCCCGAAGGGCTGCCGCCGCCTCTCCTCCATCTAGAGCTGCCGCACCACCTCTCCCCGAAGGGCTGCTGCGCCACCTCCTCCTCTCCCTCTCCTCTTGCTTGGCTTGGCGAAGCCCTGCTCGCGGAGATCGCCATCATCACCGGCACTTCCGTCGTGCTGCTGAGATCATCAAGGCCACGTCCTCTCGCTTGCGGGATCAAGGAGTCGACGTCTTCATCGAGCCGTACGTGTGGACGCCACGGAGGTGCTGCCCGTTGCTGCACTTCACCGGATTGGATCTCGAGGATAATACATCTCCTCGCGACTAGACGAGTCTAGTTGCGGGGATCGACTAGCCAACCCCTGCACCGACAAAACACGTTTGTTGATCTTCAAGGGTAAGAGATTGGATCTCACCTTCGCTATCTTCATCTCGTAGATCTAGATCCTTGGGGTTTATTCCGCTTGCCGCGTAGGAAATTTTTTTGTTTTCCATGCTGCGACCCCATCAGTGGTATCAGAGCCTAGATCTATTCGTAGATATTGGTGCGATTAGAACACAAGGAGTTGTGGGCGTTGATATTTTATGTTGCTACCTTCTCGCGTGCACTTTGCATCTTTGCGGTATTGTGAGATTGAAGCGGCCCGGACCAACCTTACTCGTCCACGCACGAGAGACCGGTTCCACGACTGACATGCAACTTGTTTTGCATAAGTGGCTGGCGGGTGTCTGTTTCTCTTGCTTTAGTTAGGATGCAATTTTCAATGGAAGGCCTTTCAAAAGGATGAGTAAATAAGCAACTATTATATCACCGTTGTGGTTTTGCGTAGATTAGAACGGTTCTATCTCGTTGACCCAAGCCACGTAAAATTTGCATAAACAAAGTAGAGGACGTCTAACTTGTTTTTGCAGAGGGGGTCAAGTGATGTGATATGGCCAATGTGATTTGTGATAATGTATGCAATGATCATGTTTGTAATATTTCGCGACTTGCATGTCGACGCGTACGGCAACCGGCAGGAGCCATATGGTTGTCTTTTATTTTATGTGACCTGCGTGTCAATGAATCACCATGTAATTGCTTTACTTTATTGCTAAGAGTAGCATTAGTGGTAGTTGCAATAGTTGGTGGACAACCATGGTGATGGCGCCAAGATGATGGAGATCATGCCGGAGATGGAGATCTTGCCGGTGCTTTGAAGATGGAGATCTAAGAGCATAAGAAGAAAGGCCATATCATATCACAATTATGAATTGCATGTGATGTTTATCCCTTTTATGCACCTTATTGTTATGCTTAGATGTGATCGCGACGGTAGCATGATAAGGTGATCTCTCATGTTAATATCAAGATAATTAAGTGTTCTCCCCTAGTATGCGCCGTTGCGAAAGTTCGTCGTTTCAAAGCATCTCGTGATGATCGGGTGTGATAGATTCAACGTTCACATACAACGGGTGCAAGCCAGTTTGCACATGCGAAAATACTACGGTTGACGAGCCTAGAATGTACAGACATGGCCTCGGGAACACAGAACCGAAAGGTTAAACACGAGTCATATGAATGATATGATCAACACTGAGTTGTTCACCATTGAAGCTACATCATCTCACGTGATGATCGGTGGTGGTGTAGTGGATTTGGATCGTGTGTCACTAATCAACCGGAGAGATGTTGAGTTTAGTGGGAGTTCATATATTAATTTGATTAAGTTGAACTAAAATTGTCATAAACCAGTGTCCTAAAGATGTCTTTGCAAAAATCCTTGTAGATCATGGGAGACTACAGTAGTATGTTTCTTGCTGAGGAGCTGCGTCTCGATGGGTCAAACTTTGCTGAGTGGTACATGCGTCTGAAAGAATCCCTACACGCCAATGACGAGCTCTACGTGATAGATGAACCTTTAGAAAAACGCCCTGATGTTACTGCTGACTATGAAGGGTATATGGAGTGGTACGATCAAAATACCACCTACTTGAGAGTCGAGTGGCTGATATGCACCTTCATGGATTCTAACCTTGGTAGACAATTTGGAAACTTGAGCGCAATGGAGATTGTCGATGAGCTGAAACGAAGGTTCATAGCACAAGTTAGAGTTGAAAGGTTTGAATGCTTGGATGATTTTCTTTCAACTAAGATGGAAGAAAACGCTTGCTTGGAACAACACCTAAGTAAGATGCACCGGCTGTATTATACTATGGTGGATGTTTGGAACCATGAAATTGATGGGGTCGCAGCATAGAAAACAAAAAATTTCCTACGCAACAAGCGGAATAAACCCCAAGGATCTAGATCTACTAGATGGAGGTAGCGAAGATGAGATCCAATCTCTTACCCTTGAAGGTCAACAAACGCGTTTTGTCGGTGCAGGGGTTGGCTAGTCGATCCCCGCAACTAGACTCATCTAGTCGCGAGGAGATGTATTTACTCGAAGTCCAATCCGATGAAGTGCCACAAGGGGTAGAACCTCCGCGGTATCCACACATACGGCTCGATGTAGATCTCCTCCTTCTTGATCCCGCAAGCAAGGTGGAGATGGCTAGATGGATCTCGGCACCACGACGGTTGTGGTGGCGTTGATGGTGTAGTCTCCACGAGCAGGGCTTCGCCAAGCCAAGCAAGAGGAGAGGGAGAGGAGGGCATGGTGCAGCAGCCCTACGGCTAGGGGTGGTGCAGCATCTATGGTGGAGGAGATGGCGGCAGCCCTTCGGGGAGAGGTGGCGCCATGGGGAGGTGAAGGAGGCGGCGGCTAGGGCAAGGGAGAGGGGTGCGGCTAGGCGGCCTTGGCCTCGGTGTGCCGCACCCCCACCCCTCCTTTTATAGGTGGAGGCAAGGGAAGGGGCGTGCTAGGGTTTGGGGAGGGCTGGCCGGCCCCCCTTTTCCTTGGCCCCCAAGTTGGGGCGCCTTCCCTTGGGCTCCAAGCCCACACGCATGGGCCCCTTAGGGCTGTGGTGCGGCTGGCCCATGAGGCCAGTCCACCACCCCTTTAAATCATGTGGGCCCCATACTCCTATGGGCCCCACTTCTAGACCCCTCTAGAACCTTCTAGAATCTTCCGGAACCCTTCCAGAAAATCCCGGAACTTTTCCGATACCTCCGGAAACCACTTTCCTTATATGAATCTTATTCTCCGGACCACTCCGGAACTCCTCGTGACGTCCGGGATCCTATCCGAGACTCCGAATCACCATTCGATCATTCCATCAATTATCTCATCGCTAACCCTAGCTACATCGGAGCGTTAAGTGTGTGACCCTACGGGTTCGAGAACATGCAGACATGATCATATCAATAATCAATAGCAGGACCGGGATGCCCATATTGACTCCCACATATTCAACGAAGTTCTTTATCGATTGAACCACGATGCCAGAGATTCTTAATCTCGTATACGATTCCCTTTGTCTCACCGATATTTAATTTGCCCGAGATTTGATCGTCGATATCTCCATATCTTGTTCTATCTCGTTACCTGGCAAATTCTCTTTACTCGTCCATAATATAGGATCTCCGTGATTAACACTTAATCACATGGTTGCAACCTTTCTGATGCTATATTACCGAGAGGGCCCAGAGATATCTTTTCCGTCACAAGGAAGGACAAATCCCAGTCTTGATTCATGTCACCCAACAAATACCATCGGAGATACCTGAAAGCCACCTTTATAATCACCCAGTTACGAAGTGACGTTTGATGTCCACAAAGTATTCCTCCGGTAAACGGGAGTGACATAATCTCATGGTCTAAGTAAACTATACTTGGCATACTAAAAGTGTTGGCAATGAAACTGTTGTGACATGATCAATTGCAACTCTTTATTATTTGGGTCTTGTCCATCACATCATTACTCCTAATGATATGACTCCGTTATCAAGTGACTATAACAAGTCCATGGTTAGGAAACTCTAACCATCTCTTGACTAACGAACTAGTCCGGTAGAGGCTTACTAGGGACACCTGTTTGTTTATATTCCACACATGTATTATGTTTCCGGTTAATACAATTATAGCATGGATAATAAACTATTATCATAAACATGAATATGCTAATAAACCATTTTATTATTGCCTCTAGGGCATATTCCCAACAGTCTCCCACTTGCACTAGAGTCAATAATCTAATTTACATTTTCTCGATCCAACACTCATGGTGTCTAACACTCATGGAGTCTCAGTGCTGATCATGTTTGCTCGTGGAAGAGGTTCTGTCCGTGTTCTGTACTATACAGTTCTTTATGTTCTTTGCAAAACGTCAATGTCACCTAATTTGACATTACTTTATCATCTCATGATAAACCTATTATCATCACATGATAATTCACATCATCACATGATGAATATAATACATTTGGTTAGAGAGTGAGATTTTCGTTTCCCTTTTATGCCTACATGACGTATGATCAGTCAAGAGGACTTTCTCATAGCATGTTCACCCGGAACTCACTCAGTCTTGAAACAAAATTTCTCAAACCTTAATATTATATCTTTTAATCCTTGAATTAATCATATACTCCTATATGTAGACTCACAAATCGACAGTGCTATCATGTCACTTCGATATTTTCGATCATGCTTTCGCTGCGCTTCTGCTATTATGAGATCCCCAATCTAGTTTGGTTTTATGACTTCAACCAAGTCTACCAATCTCTAGATCTCAACTCCATGAAAATGACTCCTCATTTAACATGTTCTTCTAACCAAGAACTTGGGTCACATATCGTCAAATACAAACACATGGTTCTTATATGTTTTAGACCTATGAACAATTCATAGCGAATTCTAACATATCCTCCAACCATCATTTTTGTACTGAGTTATCAACTCAATGTTTCACCTATTTTTCACAAGCAGATGAACCTTTCTTCTCTTGTTTTATTTTGAACTCCTTCAAAATCTTACTTAGGTTAAACATCATGACATAATGCTTTATCAAACATATCTATCCTCCATAGATACATCCATCTCCATGGATATTTGACGTTTCAAACTAACTTCATAAGTTATACGTTGGTTCCTGACTTATTTACAACATTTATGAAATCTCCATTTCACACAAACAAGATGTTGTAAACTCCCACTCAAATATACACCATACACATATTAAATTGTGAAACCACTTTGGCTCCCACTCAGAAATATGTTATCTCCATATTTGACCATGAATTAACTAGCTCCCACTCAACATATGTCACCACATATTTTGATCTTTGAAAAATAGTTTCTGCTCTAACTTAATATATGTCACCACATATGTTAATTAGATCACACTCGTGTAATTTCTCGATATTTTGGACACCTCCAAAATTCTTAATTAACTATTAATATCGAGAACTCTTTATACGAAACGCTAGTACTTTACTAGCTTTAAGTTTTATTTATTCCCTGCAAAACCCCTTTTGAGGAATAAATATGTGAAACATCACTTTCACAAATCAAGCAACAATTACTTTGTGATTCAAACTTAACATCGAATGACTCTTAGTCACTTTCGTATTTAAGGTTTCTATTTCTTCTTTGTAGTTTCGTAGGTATGTCTTGTTTCTCAAACATGACAAGTAAATCATGAATATTATTTTGTAACCTGACAAAACTTTAATATTCTTGAATCCTACTTTTCTTTAGACAAGCTAAACCGAATTCAATGATCACCATCATCAATTCCTTTATGTGTCAAGTTTTAACCAACATAGCACTTTACATATGTGCCACTTGATACATAAACAAGCAAGGTTTTAGCTTTTCCATTCCATCAATTCTTTTATCAATGAAACCTTTTCACGATAAACCACTAAAATACTTAGCACAACCAACAAATTGGTTTGCCCCTTTTAGTCTCATATTGTGGAATCACATTCATAGTCACATATGAATATACTACAAATTTTATTTGCAATAGTTTCTAATTATCTCATAATTAATGAAACCACTGTTTTCACATAACTCATATGCGAAATGCAAATCATTAAATAGACCCTTATTTAAAACAGAGTGTTTATCAAATAAATCTAAATGCTATTATTAAACCCCCCGAAATAAAACCCTTCTTTGAGACCACACAATATCAAATAGTGTGTGATTACAATATCTTAGGAACATATCAAACGCCTTTGAAATATTCTAAATATTGTAATTTGTGATAACACTTCTCACAAGTCCACATACTAACATATAACTCAAATATTTTTTGTCTCTTTTGATCAAATCATAAAGACTCAATTTTGTTGTTAACTTAATATCCTAAACTCCAGTAATTTATTTGATCTCATCAAATATCATAACTCGAATAAATACATATATTTACTCATATCACTTATGATGGAGCGCACAAAATAATGACATCCAACATTTGCTGAAAATACAATCAACACTTGTGTTTACTTTCGGCAATTCATGGCACTCTTCCAAAGGGTGGCATTTTAGTCATACTCCTTACAATAAGGCGCATTGATAAAAACATCAAAATGTTTATTCAATATTCAGCACGACTAAAACAATTGTCATTATTAAGTTTTNCTTATTAATCACTGTCGTCACTGATTGATTCTCTTGCTTACCTTGCAAGAACCCACCCACCATTGGCATGACGATGACACACGCCATGACCGCGCGCGCCGTTGGGAGAGGCGGCCCGGCACCGGCACATCCCCTCTATCTATAAAGTCTTCGTCCCCCTCTCGCACGCTCTATTCACTGGGCTTGCTTCCTTCACCAATCAACCTCTCCCTCGACATTTTTCTGGAGGATCTTCCTATCCAGCACGTGCGCGATGGTGGCCCCGATCGCGGTGGCGTCGGCGGGGCTGGGGATGCTGGCGGGCGTGGCGATGGCCAACAGGTCCCTGCTGCAGGAGGGCAGGAGGCCCGCCGCGGCGGTGCAGTGGCCGCAGCCGCGGTGCGCGACGTGCAGCGGCACGGGGAGGGTGGAGTGCCTGTGCTCGCGGTGGTCCGACGGGGACGGCGCCGGGTGCCGGACCTGCGCGGGCACCAAGAGGATGCCGTGCCGGAGCTGCGGCGGGTCCGGCACCAGCCGCCGGGCGCCCGTGCGGATCGGAGCCGCCTCCGGCACGCCGCTCCAGCCACGGTCGAGCAGCCGGTGATCGGTTCTGCTCGCGACCCGCGGCCGTCGGGCTCGATTTTGGACTGGTGCTCGGGGATAGGAAGATTTGTAATTAGAACAGATTAGGGAATTGATATAATATACTGGCAAGTTAATTTATAGTGATTTCTACCGGTCCCTTGCTGCTGATGAACCATGAATCGATCCTTCTCGTTATCTATCTCTGCGCCTGAATATCTTGTGGCTTTGTGGGTGCCAGATTCGTTCTGAAACTGACATGGGAGCGAGCTGAAATGATATCTACAATCAAGAGATGCATCGATCTAGCCAACATAGTCGAAGCATCGATTCTGAATCATGTTCAGTTTTGCAGAGCGGTGATCGACGGTGCTAAAACTTGCAGAGGATAGATATAGAGTAAGACGCGCACGCACAAATCTTCTTACTTCTCCTACCAATCTTCCCACGCTAATGGCGTCCAGAGGTGCCACCAGAATTCCTCCTTCCGCCGATTGGGTTTGAAACGCTTGAATTTGCTCCGTATTTCTACCTCTTCTGAGTGGTCTTCTGCTGCAAGCTCTTTCCTTGTATTTTGGACTGAAGATCTTATTATATATCTTTCAGTAAAGAACGGTTCCAATTTTCTAAAATAAATATTAGGCTGACATGATCAGCTACTGTTACAGGGTTGACAGACTTAGAATCGTATGATCATCATAGGTTCGTAGTTATGTAATTGTGTTACTATCCAGGTGATCAAGTGTGCATGTATGTACTGGACCACCAATTAATACACAACATCACATATTAGGTGCAATCTTAATAAATAAGACGACACATCCTTCCACTGTTGCACCACTGAAACCGACCTGCAACCGCATGCTCACCTGTCATATAACCAAAAGAATCGTGTTCTATAACGTTCATGTAATTATTTTAACTACATAAAATAAGGACGCGACTATGCGAAAGCAGCTTCGATTTGGCAAATCCATAAGCAACTACACCGCACGGTCCATGTGAGTATTGGCCGAGCACGCACCGTGAACTCTCTTCTCTACCCTACATACATGCACAAAAAGTCAAAAAGCTGATGTCATCCCGCATTAAATGTCAAATTCGAAAATTTAAAATGTTTTGTAGCTCAAACCGTTTATGCGATTTATGATCCGTTTTCACCGTTGGACTAGTCGCGTCGAGATCTTCGAAACTAGATCCCATGTTAATATGTTTCGACGAAAAAAAATTCGGACCCAAAAGTTACCAACCACTAACACGTAAGTTACCAGGCTGTAGTATGTAAGTTACCACCCCACACAATGATTCATTTTGGACGCAACTATACAACGGATTGTAACTCCATCGGTCCAGAGATAGTAAATTCATTGGTGTAGGGTGGGTAACTACATCACTATTGGGTGGCAACTTTATCAGTTTATGGTGGGTAACTCCATCAATTTATGGTGGTTAACTTCATCGGTTTAGGATAACTCTATCACTATTGAGTGGTGGGTAACTCCATCACTATTAGGTGGGTAAGTCTATTGCCACTAGGTCGTAACTCCATCACTACTAGGTGGGTAACTCCATCACTATTGGATGGTAACTTCATCACTCCTGGGTGGCTAACTTCATCAGTCGTCTAGGGTGGGTAACTACTTTACTACTGGGTGGTAACTCCATCACTACTGGATGGGTAACTTTATCAGTTGAGGGTGAATAACTCCATCACTACTGGTTGATAACTCTATAATTTAGGGTGGGTAACTCAATCAATTTAGCGTGGGTAACTCCATCAATTTAGGGTTGGTTACTCCTTCAGTCCAGGGTGGTAACTTCATCAGTCTATTGTGGGTAACTACATCACTACCGGGTGGGTAACTCCATAAGTTTAGGGTGGGTAACTTCATTACTGTTAGGTGGGTAACTTCATCACTATTGCATGGTAACTTCATCACTACTGGGTGGGTAACTTTATCAGTTTAGGGTGGGTAACTCCATCAATACTGGGCGGTAACTTCATCAGTTTACAGTTGGTAACTCCTTCAGTCTAGGATGGGTAACTTCATCACTACTTCGTGGTAACTTTATCAGTTTGGGGTTGGTAACTTTATCACTATGGGGGCGGTAACTTCATCAGCTTAGGGTTGATAACTACTACCTCCGTTCCATAATGTATGCCTTTTTAGCAAGCTACTTTAGGTAGCTAACAAGGCTTATATTATGGAACGGAGGGAGTACATCACTTCTTGGTGGGTAACTCTATCAGTTTAGGGTGGGTAACTCCATCATTATTGGGTGGTAACTTCAAAAGTGTAGGGTGGGTAACTCCATCACTACTGTGCGGTAACTTCATCAGTTTACGGTTGGTAACTCCATCACTACTAGGTGGTAACTCCATCACTACTGGGTGGTAAATTCATCAGCTTAGGGTTGGTAACTTCATCACTACGGGGCGGTAACTTCATCAGTTTAGGGTTGGTAACTACATCACTTCTGGGTGGGTAACTCCATCGGTTTAGGGTGGATAACTACATCACTACTAGGTGGGTAGCTTAGTCGGTATAGGGTGGATAACTATGCAAATGACTAACAACACAGGGCAATGACAGCGAGCACGGTCACGGCAATAGCGGCGGCAAAATCTATGCAAATGGACAACTGATGTAACCGCTAGAAACTGTCCCGGTTTCTGGCGCAGTCATTGGAGGCCACGAACCAGCGAGGCCAGTGAAGGCCGCTCCTCCGCAGGTGCGTGCGCTGCCGTAGTGCCGCCCCTCCGGTACTAGCTCAGGAAGCCGTCGACGCCCGCCTCCCCTCCGCACTCTCCCCTCCGCACTCTCCCCTCCCATCTCCTGCATCTCTTTCGTGGCAGGCAGCTACAGAGCTCCTCTGTGTCATCACGGATCCGGCGGAACTGCACGCAACCCTCACCATCCATGGTCCCCGCGGCGCGGTCGCGGACCAACGCGATGTGACATGGAGTAGCTAATCGATTCCTAGAGCAGCAGAACGACGACGACGGTGAGCTGTCGGAGGCAGATACGACGTCTCGGCGCCAGAGATTACGGAAGATCATGTTTGAAGACGTCTCGGTGCCAGAGATTTATATTTTGAAGACGTGTGTTGCACGTGCACGGCTACTAGTAGCAAGAAACAGTAAGATCATGTTGTACATGGAAGGATTCATCCCTGACGCTGTATAGCAAGAAACAGTAAGATGAGCCGCCGCACAAAACATGGGAATCGGGGACATTTCAATGTTCACCTTTGCAACTAGCACTAGTACTACTCGTACGAGTACAAGACGACGGCGGCGACACGGGAGACATCATGGCAGAGGCAGGTTGCTGTGGTCGTCGCACAGGTACGTCTTGATATCAATGGGTGCGGCACAGTGAGCACGCTGCAGCTTGGCCGCCCATCTCTTCTCCTCGCCGGTGAGCACCGGCTCCATGAGCGACCTCTCCGACGGCTCACCCCACTCCATGGGGCAAGGCCACGGCGTCGTCGATGAGAGGAAGAAGAACCCGTGCTTCTAGTCTTTGACGCCGTGCCGCAGCCCCGCGAAGCGCAGGGCGGAGGTGTCCTTGGACCGGAAAACGTACCAGCCTTCGTTCTTGTGGTCCAGGACGGACAGCCGGAAGAAACGGCGGAACACCGCTAGCGAAGGAGGCACGCCGTCGGAGCGGCAGAGCGCGAGGAATCCCGCCATGATGCACCCCCCGTTGGGCGTGAGCTGGGTCGGCGCGATGCCGAAGTGAGCGAGCGCCTCGGCGAAGAAGCCCTACAGCGGAACGCGCATCCCGGCCTCCGCCGCTGCTTCTTTGGGGACACCGTAGTTATCGCACACCTCGTCGACCTCTTGCTGCGTGCGCAGGAACGAGACGACGCTGGCGGTGGCGGCGTCGGCTTGCCTCCGGAGGACAACGGCAGCGGAGTCATCGTCGAGGTCAGAGGTGGGGACGCGGTAGTCCGGATCTTCAAGGGATGACGACGAGGAAGAGGCGGAGGAGGAAGAAGGCATCGTGCGCGTCAGTTCTCGTGCCACCGCCGACGAGCTGGGAGAGCGCCACAACGGCGAGCGGCTGGTCGGTCGTCTCGGTGGGCAAGGAGGCCGGGGACATCGGGCGTGCGGACGGACGGGCGGCAGCGAGGACAGAGTACCCAAGCAAAGAGATAAGCAGGACAGAGGAAAGTCAACCGGCGAATTTGAACCATCCGTCCGTGATCCAACTGCTCCCGTGCCGCGTATGGTTTTGCCAAATGTACGCTGCTTCTCATTAGATTTTCCGTAAAATAAACCATACGATTCTATTTTTCTCACTATTTTTAACTATATAGACAGTTATGCAGGGTACAGTGACACTAGAAATCGAACTCCAATTTCAGATTATTTGTTAGAGCAGCTACAGCGAGGAGGAGTAGTCCAAGGAAAAAAAGAAAACTTAAAAGATGCCCAAGACAAAAAAAAAAAAAAAGTAGCTGAGTGGGTCGGAAGAGACTCTCTCAAAGATCTCGGCGTCGCTCCCAAGGGGCGGCATGGGCGCAAACCCTCGATCTCCACCTCCTCTCTCAGTCATCTCATCGTCTCGGAAGACGCCGACGAGTCAAGCCCTGTCGGCTGATGAGGGCGGCGGGGCAAGCTCCTCCCGTGCGATGGGTATCAACCCTGATCGATCCTCCCGTACGATGGGCACGTCGGTCGGCGGCTGTCAGTGTAGTGCCTGAGGTCAAGGCGCGCTGGATCCTCACCGCCTCGGTGGGTGATGCGGACGATGCAACGATCTGCAAGGCGTCTTGCTTGCTATCTGATGGTGGATATGACGATGGTGGACTGTGATTTGCTTGATGTGATGCCAGCATCTCGTGGCAGAAGATGCCCTAATCCGACGGCGCAAAATTTGGGAATAGGGGTGGTGGCCATCATGCCAAGGGTACAAGTGGGAGAGGAAGTAGAGCAAGACGAAGTTAATGAACTTTCCCTCCGGACACAGAGTGGCGCAACGGAAATTTATTCTAGAACCGTCCTCCACGACTGGAAGGAAGCTAGTGATAATGATCATGATGCTCTGATCAAAGCTCATACTGAGATCGTAGGCGTACGAGAATGCATCCCGCACTAAATGGTACGACAATCTTGTTATGACCGTGATGTTAATGGAACAGGACAAACCTACAAACTATGAAGAAGCGATGGTGGACCTAAGTGTGAGAAATGGCTATAAGCCATATAAATAATCTGAAATAGAATCCATGTACGATTACCAAGTGGTGACTTGGGTAGATCTTCTTGATGGCCTCCAGGCCGTTCAGAGCAAATGGGATTTTATGAGAAAATAGACGCTAACGGAATGACAACCGTCTATAAAGTTTGATTTGTCACAAAACAGTTTCGACAAATTCGAAGAGTTGACCACAACAAGATTCTGTCTCAAGTGGCGATGCTTAAGTCTATTTAGGATAGTTTTAGCAATTATTACAATTTAAATTGAGAAATTGATAGATGGATAAAGAAACCATGTTCCCTAAATCGCAACATTATGGAAGAGTTGTAATTGGTACAACTTGTAGGTTTTCTTGATCCTAAGGATGCTGGACACGTATGCAAACTTCAGATGTCCATTTGTGGGCTGAAGCAAGCATATCGGAGCTAGAATCTTCACTTTGATAATGTGATCAAAGGATTTTGGAGTCGTCCAAAATATTGAAGAGACCTGCATTTAGAAGGAAGTGAGTGGGAGCTAAGTAGCTTTTCTAATCTTATGTGTAGATGACATATTTGAGTAGGAGCTAAATGAATTCCCTAGTCTTATATGTGCATGACATATCTGAGTGGGAGCTAGATGTCATTCCTAGTTTATATGTAGATGACATATTATATTGGGAATGATACAGATCTTCAAGTACAATATAAATGATTATTTAAGTGAGTAAATTTTCAAAAAATGAAGTCGAACATATTAGGCATTAAATCTAAAAGAGATGGATCAAGAAGCTTAATAACATTAAGTCAGAATATTTTCCTAGACTAGATTCTGAAGATGCTTAGAATAGAACAAGCAAAGACAGAGTTCTTGCTTGTATGACTAGGTAAAGTATTGCGTTCATCTCAGCATTTCAGCGATGACTAATGATAGAAAAGTATGTCTGACATCCTCTATGCCTCAGCCATAGGTTCTATCATGTTTACCATGCTGAATGCTCGACCTGGTGTAACCCTAGTTCTTGGTTGAAGAACGGGTTCTAGAGCGATCCCTGGGTGGATCACTGAACAGACGTTAAGTATATCCTTCAACGTCTAGAGAGAACTGAGTATATGTTTTCTGATCTGTGGTAAGAGTGAAGAAGAACTTGCCGTAAAAAGTTATAACACTGACCTATATGACTAGAAATCTCATACAGGATAAGTCTGTTGTTTGAAGTAAGACGCGGTTAGCTTGCGAAGTCGCATATGAATGCACTGTCGCACAATCTACATGGGTATAGGAGTATATGGCTGCTTCAGAAGTGACAAGTGTTATTGGACTGAGTAGTTTTTCCGAGCATGCATGGCCTCCTTTGAGAGATCTCTTAGAATATTAAGGCCCATGCTACGCGAAGGATTCGAGTCTCACTCCATCGCTAAACATATATTTCACCGTTATCATAAGAAATGGGACGATGTCAAACTAGGTGACATAAAAGTTTTGCAAAGTACATACAGATCTCAATGTGGCAGATGTGTTAGCGAAACCTTTTTCACAAGCAGTGCATAGTCGAAGCACCAGGAGGCTAAATGGTGTTAGATCAAATGCAAAGTAGGTTATTTGAACTCTTGTCAAGTGGAATACTGTTGGAGATATGCCCTAGAGGTAAATAATAAAAGTATTATTGTTATATCTCATATGTTCATAATCAGTTTCGTGCCATGCTATAACTGTGTCAACCGAAAATGTTGATGCACGTGTGGTATTGTAAACAAACCAGGTCCCTAGTAGACCTCTACACACTAGCTCATTGGTCAGCCGATGATCGAGGTTTCCCGATCATGGACATTATATGTCAATTGATAATGTGGTCACATCGATTCAGTGAATGTTGTGATCGACATACACAACATAAGTATCATGTCGAGATCGACGTTCAGCGTCGTGATAGTTAGAAACGGAGTAACCTAATCCTCTGACCGTGAGATCGTATTAAATCACTGTTACCCGAGGCTGCTATGATTGCATCAAACGTCACACTGTAACAAGGCTATCATAAAGGTAGTTTGGTATTCTAGAGGAGCATGTTGAGGTGTATGATAAAGATCGGGATTTGTGCATCCGAATGTCGGAGAGATACTAAAAGGGCCCACTCGGTGAGATCACATCAAAGTTTGCAAACACGTGACTAAGTCACGGGGTGTGTGATCATGGGAACGAGTTAACAGTGTTTGTTGGTAACGAGATAGAATTCAGGTATCAGGATACTAAAGATCATATCTCGGACAAACTCCATATCAAGATACAATGGGAATAGGATATGTACGTTAAGGTTCAATCGAGTTAATTCATGGAACGCACAGGGGCCATCATGGGTTTCCAGATCCCGTTGTTGGTCATTGATCGGAGAGGTGTCTCAATCATGTCTGCGCATTCCTGAACCGTAGGGTGGCACGCTTAAGGGTATACGACGCTTAGAGATCGATTCGGAACTGTTGGAGAAATGAGAGAGAACTCCGGAATTGTTCCGGGATGGTGTCAGAAAAGTTCCGGGGTCGATGAATCGTTCGGAGACATGAATAATGTATTTTAGTATTTAATTTATTGAATTAAATATATATTTAAAAATAGGCTAACCCCTAATGGGTGACCATATGGCAGCCCACTAAGGGGGGCGTGATAACCCACAAGTGTAGGGGATGATCGTGTGTAGCCTTTTCGATAAATAAGAGTGTCGAACCCAACGAGGAGCTAAAGGTAGGATAAGTATTCTCTCAAGCTCTATCAACCATTGACACAACTCTACGCACACTAGACATTTACTCTATCTAGGAAATAAAACTAAAGGAACAATACGGGTGTGAAACGATAGTTTTGCAAGATGTTAAATAACAAGAAAGTAAAAGTTAGTTGCTACAACAATAAGATAGCATAAAGTGACATAAAGTAACAGAACCATGAGTGTGGAAAAGTGGTGGAAGGCATGGCGGAATTGTCCATAATTAATTAGTGAAGCTACTCGGTTCATTGTCTTCGATGCAGTTTTCTATGCGGGAGAGGCAAATATACATGTACTCGACTACTTGTGATTACACATACTATATGATTGGAACGTTAGCAAGCTTCCGCAAATACTAGCAATTCATTAAGATTTCCCCAACCATAGCATTAAGTTTTAGGTCCACTTTATCCCATACATGTAAGATTCAGGTTCGAGTTCTTAGGTTTTTGTCAATCCGGTAGAACTTCCCCTTCCTCTTACACATACTACAAACCCTATGATGATGATCCATGCGGGCATAAATATAATGGCACCACAGGACTGTACCATATCAACATACAACTCGAATCAACTAAACATATTCAATAATTCAACCATAAGACAAAAGGGAACTACACAAACATGACATAGATCATAGGATAATACTTCATAGCATCAAACACCATTTATATAGAGGGGTACAGAGGTTTGTGGGAGAGTGGACCTCTGTAGATACATGGAGATGGCGGTGAAGACGGTGGCCATGGAGGAAGAGGCAAAGCGGGGCAGCGGCGGCAGCCAGCAGCGTGGCGCAGGGGGGTCCTCCTGCGCCGGCCGGCCAAAAGGGGTATGCCGCCTCTAACCCCCTTCCTCCATGGCTTCTTGGTGCTATAGAGGAGCCCTCCTCATTGTAGATGAGAGCCAAGGGGAGGCAAATTCGTGGCTTTTGGTGGCTGCCTCGAAAATTAGGGTTTCCTCTCTTTATATAGGTGGAGACAATGCTTTCCGACCTTCCGATTGATGGCCCCTTGATCCAAGGGCTCTTAGACACCTCTATAATGGACCCCTCACATCCTTAATGAGGTCCCAAAGTCGTGGATTGGTCGAATCCTCCAAGTTTGATAAGAGTTGGCATCAATCATGTCACCAACTTTTGGAATCCCGTAGTCAGATATTTGGCCTTCAGTAAAACGGGGTTTCCCGGAGCTACGGACATCCGATTGGAATGTTCTTGGACTTAAATTAAATCTATGGAAATTTCCCACAACTTTGTCCGTTGTCAGATATTCAGTTGACGTCGTCTTCAGGTCTCAAACTGACAATCTCTGAAATCTGTTGGAAGGGACAGATTTCAGGAAAGTCGGAGTCCACCTCCAACAAGTCTCCTTTTGCGTTTTTGCCAATTTCTAAGCGATTAATACACATCAAAGTGTAAAACAAGAACATTGTGCACTTTTGCAACTATTAATAGGTTAGTCCAAACAAAACATAAACTTAATATAAAAACAAGTGTCAAAGGCGTAAAAGTAGCATGAAACAATAAAAAATTATAGATACGTTTTGGACGTATCAACATCCGCAAGCTTAATTGATGCTCGTCCTCGAGTAGGTAAATGATAAAAAAATAATTTTTGATGTTGAATGCTTTATCAGGTTTTTAACAATTGCATGATAAATGATGTATACATAATAAAACTTTAGCAACCATGTTACCTAATGAAAAGATATCAACGAACTAAGAGTTCATAATATGAAATTTATAAACATCAAGCAAGATTGTAATGATCATAATAAAACATGATAGAGTGGTATCTCGCTTGCCCTTTCTGGTACCGCAAAACATAAATGCAGAGCACCTCCGAAGTTAAGTGGAGACTAGAACAAAGATATCAAAGATAGAAACATCACAACTATAACTTAGTTAATAGTATTTTGCAACAAAGCACATTACACTAAGAATGACAACTATGCTCTCGAAGAAGTGCTCAAAGAAGGATATGGTGACTCAACATAAAAATAAAAGACAAGCCCTTCGCAGAGGGAAGCAGGGATTAGTCATGTGCTAGAGCTTTTTTTTTTATGAAACAGAAGTAAAACAGTTTTCAGATATGCATGCTTTCGTCAACGACTCCACAGTAAAGAAACTAGCTAGTCCCCTGTTTCAAGCAAGGCTTTTAGACTTTTGAGAGCGGCTGGTACTTAGAGGAATGAGGTCACTCCTCGTTCTCCTTTGTTTCACCACTAACCAATGTTTGACTGATTTCTCAGGTTTACACTGTGCGGAGGAGAATAGTGGGTTATATTTATATTTTGATTAAGCCAGCTCTCGGCAAATTTAAGTGAGCACGTAATCCATCTTCACCGGGTGAAAGGGGGGGGGGGGGATTACCTTGCTTGTCACAGGTTATATCTAGCTTCGCTACTGCTTCCCCATGAGCTAAAAACAAAGGCACAAAAAGGAGCATTTTGAATATTGTAAAGGTAGCACATGACAAATTTACTTTGAGTGGCAAGGAAATACCACATATAGGAATTTATGGTGGACGCTTTGGAACGACTGGTTTCAAGGATTTTGGATGCACGAACAGCATTCCCGCTCAGTACAGGTGAAGGCTAGCAAAAGACTGGGAAGAGACAACTAGGAGAGCAATACTTGTCATAATCATGCTTTACGAAAAAACAATATTAAACAAGGCATAAAAGTGATATCAATACTTTGAGGCAAAAAGTTCAACGAGGCACGAGACTTTCTTTTTAGTCAAACATGTGTAAGCATGTGCCAAGTCAATCCAACATGAATTATTCAGAGGAGGATCCCACACTACCATACCATCTTATGAGTAAAACAATGCATGTTAACATAAAAAATAACACATTATGCACTCCTAATTAACAAATTGATATTAATCATAAGAAAAAACAAATTTCTAAACAATATTATTCACACATCATTTTTAAGTTTCAACAAGTAATCCAACAACCAAATAAACTCCCAACCAACTCTCCAAAAAGGGAATAAATAAAAGATATGACAATCAGCTCATTTATGTAAATGGCGTTTTGATACTAAGACAAATAAGTAATAACATACACATACTCAGAGTTTATGCAAGTTTCTATGTTGCTCGAAAACAAAGTTTGAAGGTTTACAAACCGAGTGATTGTTGATGTAGAGGGATGCGGAGACATCCCAAGCTTATTGCTTTGACCATCCTTGGATATTTCTCAATTTGGTGTTCCTTCATTTCCTCTGACAAAACTTCAACACAAAAACTCTCCCATTCTTTTCTGCGGTTAGAAATTAGTGAAATAGATAATATTTCCAATGTGCTGCCATTAAACCAAATAAAATTTTGTTTTCATGTTACATAGAGGTTGCTGAAGTGGCCAACTTCTAAATGAAAAGTAAGATCCAAAAATAATCAAAATGAAAATGCAAAGAGGCCACTCTTACAAAAAAAGTCAAAATCTGTCCAGAAAAATAGCAGCTGGAAAACGCAATTTTTAAGTGCACTTAATCATGTCAGGAATTTTTGCCAATTTATGTGGGTGCAGAGGATTAGATGATACTTAATCTGTTAAAGTTTTCGTGATTTTTAGAGTTCCAGTAAAGTATGAAAAATCACGCAGTGAGCAGCAGATGCTGAAAACCGAAAAGCCCTTAAATATGCATCAACTAAAACTAAATGGGTAAAACTTGGTACTTTATTTTTGAAAAACTAAAAGACCAGAGAGCAAAACAAAATCAAACTGAAAGTAAAAACAAACCGACGCTCCAAGAATAGCACATAATATGTGAAGCAATAAAAATATAGTACCACGGGTGAAAACTGATGATTGTCGAGGAAGAAGGGGATGCCTTCGGCATCCCCAAGATTAGACACTTGTGACTTCTTGTATATTTCAGAGATCCATGGGAATCTCCCCAAGATTGAGCTTTTATCCCTTCTTGATCTTTCTTCATCACCTCGCTCTTGAATACTTGAAAACTTCCTTCACACAAAACTTATAATAAACTTCATTAGAGGGTTAGTTCTCAAACAAAATAATCCACCTTCAGTTCTCACTTAACAAATTAAATGCACCTGTTCCTAAATATTAGGTACTGCCACAAAGATCTAAGTGATGCTCCGGGATCAAAAGAACTCCACTTTGCCCGTAAAAGAAGCAATGCAAGAACAAAGACAGAATCTGTCAAAAACAGAACAAAATGTGAAGATGATATTTTTTCGGGATACTAGGAAACCTCGAATAAGAAAATTTAAACTAATGAAAGTTAGACAAAACCCTGATGCTTATTGTCAAAAATTTGTAGACACAGATCACGTTCTGTGATTTTTTAGAATTTCGTATGGTGACAGACAGAAATCTGTTTCTGGACAGGAACTCAAAAATTTAACTTTCCTCTCATTAGAGGCTATTCTTGGCACAAAACCAAAACAAAAAGGATACAAGGGAGTTGATATAGAGGCAACAACACCCAAACACAAAGAAAAACAAAAAGGAACAGAAAGTAAAAATAAAATGGGTTGCCTCCCATTAGCGCTTTTCTTTAATGCCTTTTAGCTAGGCTTATTTTAATGATGCTCTCATAAGAATAAGAGTTGAAACAATAAGGAGAGAATCAAGGAGTAAATATCAAACACATTTAAATCTAACCCTCTTCATATGCATAGGAATCTTGTAAGAAAATAAATTATGGAAAAATAATGTGACTAGCATAGGAAGGCAAAACAAATGCAACTTCAAAACTTTCAACATAAAGAGAGGAGACTTAATACTATTGAGATATTTAGAACCATGTTTTCCTCTCTCATAATAACTTTCAGTAGCATCATAAGAAAATTTAATAATATAGCTGTCACAATAAAAATTCTTACAAAAGTCCACATGCATACAATTATTATCATTACTCTCCATGTAAGTAAAATCCTTCTCATTAGTAATAGTGGGAGTAAAACTATCATAACCATCATAAATTGGACGCATAGTATAAACACAATAAATTTTCTCCTCAATAGTAAGTGGACTGAAAATATCACATTCATCATTGTAATTATCATATATGGACAATATGAGTAATATAGATCATGGACGAGACAACCTGATATTTGTTGATGAATAAGGAGGGATGCCTCGGGCATCCCCAAGCTTAAATGGTTGTATCTTCTTGAATATGTTCTTGGGGTGCCCTGGGCATCCCCAAGCTTGAGCTCTAGTGTCTTATCGTTCGTCTCATATCACCATATTGATTGGATCTTATATACTATATCCACATAAAACTTCACAAAACTCTTTAGTAGGGTTAGTACTTGTTAAATAAAATCCACTCATGTTCAAACATTGGCAAAAGTTTCATAATATTTGTTCAACATTAGCCACTATATATACAAAATTCTTCAAATATTTTTTTGTCCATCGATAACTGAAGAAGCTAAGAACACTTAAGTACAATATTAAATAAAGATAGAAATCTGCCAAAACTGAACAGTCAGTAAATATCGATTTTTAAGAGGCACCTACATAGCTCAAATCAGAAAAGTCATAACTAATGAAAGTTAGATAATAAGCTCAGGTGTACGCAGAAAAAATGTCAGGTCAAAATAATGTCCTAGTGATTTTAAACATTTTATACGGTGAAGCACAGAAAATCTGTTTCTGCACAGTAAACCAAAGTTGTGCACTTTCAAGTAACTAGAGACTACTATTACTACTTTATTTTTATGGTACAGAGGAATATACACAATATATACATGTTTTGAGCTGAGAAGCTTCCATGAAATTTTTTTCTTTGGTTTCATAGGCATGAACACAAGCGTTCAAGGTCGACCCCCATTTGACCATTGCACCTTTTTCCAATCACTTCTCTTTTTGAAAAAGTTTTAGTTAGCAAGTACAACAATTTTTTTTATAATTCACATTCCCTATCCATACTAAGATAGAAAACAACTTACAACTAAAAGTAAAAATTACTTAGTGATAAAGCAAACAAGTGCACATAAGAATATCTACCCCACGCTATTACTCCCCGGCAACGGCGCCAGAAAAGGTCTTGATAACCCACAAGTGTAGGGGATCGTGTGTAGTGATGATCGGTGATGGTAGCGTTGGGTTGTGCCCCAAGCGAAGGCGTGGATGTAGTAAGTAGCAGTTTTCCCTCGTTAACGAACCGAGGTTTATCGAAACAGTAGGACTTTGAAATCAACAACAAAGTGAATGTTGAAAATCTCTGGCGCTTAATCTTCAACAGACGTGGACCTGCACACACTCAACCAATTACTTTGCCCCCAACGGCGGAAAGGTTGTCAATCTTTCCGGTCTCGCAGAAAACAAAACAGTTAATTGTATAGTGTAATAGATGAAAATATGAAAGTGGACCAGAGGAGTAATGATGATGAAAAGTGATGAATAAATGTTGCAATCAATGTAAAAAGATGGACCGGGGGCCATGGGTTCACTAGTGGAGTCTCTCAAGTAAATAAAACACTCATATGATGGGTAAACAAATTACAGCTAGGCAATTGACAAAATTATAACACAAACTTAATCTAGCTATGACATAGAGAACATGATAATATTTATTTAGGCATCACGACAATGAACAAAGACCGTTGTGTCCAACTGCATCTTTGTCTAAAAAGTCCACCGTGGGATCGCTATCCAGCCTGTCACCCAACGGTATTAAGTTGCAAACAACAGACATTTGCATTAAGTAAAGCGCACGAAGTAAGCAATACTAATATCAAAAGAGACATTAACACGGCTGTTTTACCCTTAGTAGCAACATCACACCCTCGCCCTTAGACGTTTCTGTCACTCGTGCCCAGGAACAAAAGGGGGCATGAACCCACTATCTAGCATAAATACTACCTCTTGGAGATACACACAATCACTTGGCCGAAGTAACTACGCACATCGGAGAGCATGCAAGAACATAAATCAACATATAAGAATCATGCACAATCTGATCATAATTTCATAATCCATCAGATCCCAACAAACACATCACATAGCATTACAATAATTGATCTTGATCATGTTAGGCAGCTCACAAGATCATAATACATGAAGCACAAGGGAGAGAGACTACCATCTAGCTACTGCCATGGACCCGTAGTCCAAGGTGGGACTACTCACAAATCATTCCGAAGGAAGGCATGGCAATGAAGAGCCCTCCGGGATCGATCTCCCCTCCGGCAGGGTGCCGGGATCAGCTTCAGAATCACCCCCGAACTAGGGTTTATGGTGGCAGTGCCTCGGGGTGACTTCTCTAGAAAATAATGGCCGCCCCGATGTTTTTGGGATTAATCTGATTTTATAGGCGTTGGAGGGGGCCGAGGGGACCCACTAGGAGCAGGGGCGGCTCCCAACCGCCGCCCTAGGGCAGGCCACGGCTGGGGGTCGTCCCTGCCCTGTGGGTGGCCCCCAGCACTGCCCTCTGGACTAAAACTCTGTCTTGGCGAATAAAAATTCCTCGTAAATTTTTTGCGCATTCCGAGAATATTTCCTGTGGTAAGTTTCTGAAACGAAAAGACAGCAAAAACAGGAAACTGGCACTAGGCATCTTGTCAATAGGTTAGTTTGACAAAATGCATAAAAATTATGTAATAAGATAGTAAAAACATGTGACAACATCACAAAACGAGCATGGATCAATCAAAAATTATAGATACGTTTGACACGTATCAGCATCCCCAAGCTTAACTCCTACTCGTCCTCGAGTAGGTAAGTGATAACAAAATATTTTTTGATGAGACATGCAACCAACACAATCTTGATCAAGATAGTAATGTAAAGCATAGGACGTGAATGAAGTGATACAAAACAATTGTCTATAGTTGATAGCAAGAAAGCAATGAATAACCAAGTTGAATCATTCGAGCAAAACCTTTCATAAATAGTACGTTAAAGACATGAAAGCAATGTAACCCACATATTTGACTAATTCTCAAAGGTAATGGTTCCACGACAAAAGTGTTTGAGAATCAACACAAAGGAAGATGTAAGTATTAGCAAAAATCTTCAGCTTCCAATGGCTTGTCTTACAGATAAAGTCAATATAAAGATTCATGTTTAATCTGACGATGCAATATGATCAATGATACCCAGGGTCAATGCTGTATGTTTGCTTTGGTGGAGATAGAAGGAAAAGGAAAACTGACTCAACATTTAAAAGTAAAAGAAAGGCCCTTCGCAGAGGGAAGCAGGGATTAGTCATGTGCTAGAGCTTTTTGATTTTGAAAAACAGAGATAAAAACAATTTTGTGAGATGCATAATTCCGTCAACGATTCCATAGCTCAGAAGCCCATTAGTCCCCTATGTCAAGCAAGGTCTTTAGAGTTGTGAGAGCGGCTGGTTATAGAGGAACGGGTACATTCCTCTTTCTCCTTTGTTTCATCACTAACTGATACTCACAAGTATAGGGGGTCGTTGAAGTCTTCGATGTGTAAGTATATTATCGATCCCACGAGGAGTAGAAGGTATAAGTATTTATCCTCTCAAATAAGAGTGTCACTTCCCTTATTATCTATGCACTAGACAAACTAAAATGATTAAATGATGCAAGTGTTTTTGGGTTTTTGGTGTAGAGTTTGCAATAAAGTAAAATGCTGAAAATGCAATATGGCAAGTGAAAGCTCTCAAAGAGAGAAAGCCCAATCCTCTATGCAGCAAGAGGACAAGCTCAAGTGTGTGTTTCTTATAGGTGGAGAGAGTTCCCAAGGGCTACCTAGACTTCATGGCATAAATATTTCTAGAACAACAAGGTAAACATTTTGTCAAGTTTTAATCTTCTTTGGACGGAGCCATAATTAGGAATAGCTAAATAAATAAACTAAACCTCTTATGATGGATCATGTGGCCAAGTAAATGACTACACAAGAGTTATTAAGACATAAAGTCCCACCATAGCATTAATATTTAAGGTCCCCGATACTAATACCCCATAAAGTAACTTCATGATTCGGTCTTGGGTTTACGTGTCCTCCCAAGTCTTCCTCACTCCATTACACTACGGTGTTCTCCTATGAGCCCATATAGGTGAAGTGATATGCAATCGACGTTCGCACAACACCATCATAGAATTACATCAAAAAAAAAACTAGACAAAATACCAACACATGTCATATAAAAATCATTGTAAATTCATCCTATACCCCAGGAACATGAGAGAACTACTCACAACGCCAAGACATGATATGATTCAGTGGTACAAGTGATACAACACAATCTGAAACTATGATCTCCCCACAAAACAATGACAAGTAGCAATTCACAAACATGTAGAATAGCACTTAGACAATAGCTAGGGATCGAACAATCTCAAACTATGAGGGGGATGAAGTGGATCACGAAGATGGTGATGGAGATGGTGATGGAGATGGTGCTGGTCTTGACGGTGGTGTTGATGGAGACTCCGGAGGGGGAAAGGAGGAGCCCTCCGGAGGTGATTCCGGCGGCGTTTCCCCCTCCGATCTTCTCCGGCGGCAGCCTTCTGTCTTCTGTTTTGTGGTTTCGTGTTTCTCCGCCGCCCCTTCCTGGAAAATGTCGGGGGACTATTTTTATAGTCGTTTTTAGGTCACGAGGAAGCTTCGGGAAGAAGATCGACGCAAACGGGGCCACGAGGGCCAAAAGAGGTGGGCCCACGCGGCCAGGTACAGGGGCCGCGTGGGGAACCCTCTTTTGCCCCTACGGCCTCCGTTTGCTTGCTTCCTTCGCTCCTAGGTCTTCCTCCTTCCAAAATAATGATCCCCGTAAATTTACAGCTCATTATGACGTCGTTAAGGCCCTGAAATAAATAAGGAAAGAAATTGGGGTTTTCTACCCGCGCAGGATTAATTCCATAAAAGGGGAAATCATTATTAATTACCAAAAATCATTAAATAACAGTAATATACCCCTTATATGATGCAAATATGAATGGAATATAAGTATTATAGTGCAAAGTTCATGTATATATGCATTTTATATGCATCAACATCCCAAAGCTTAACTCATGCTCGTGCTCAAGTATGGAAGTGATAAAACTAACATGAACTTTGCAATATAATAACAACATGGATATAAAAGATGATTGCTACTGCTACATAAAGTCAAATGATTCATTATTCAAAGAAGTAGCAATATGCAAACAGTTTATAAAGTGATATCAAGTATTCAATGCAAGGATGTTCAATGATAGTTCACAAAGTGTAACATAAAAGATAGTAATATGGACCACATGTATGCAATATGATAAGTAAGAACATCCTACATAGGTCATAGAGTGAAGATGAAAATCTGAATATAAAAGGTGGACACTTTGGAAAAGATATATAAATGAGTAGAGGTAAAACATGCATAAGTTTCATCTATCCTCCAAACTATTCTACTTAAGTTATTGAATGCAATGGTAATACTTGGTGTCAAGCTCTCATTCCCCTATCACAACATCTTAAATGATTAAAGTTTAATGTGAAAGCAAATATGGGTAGTGGCCTTGATAAAGTAAAGGTTAGATGTCTCATGCCCCTTGAATACAAGTACCTACACCATTATTACTCAACTTGGGAAACAAAGCAAGTTTAAGTTATCTATCATTGTAAGTAATAATGGTATTATCAAGAGCCTCAACTGGGGTACCTCTTGTCCCATGATATGGATCAAGCCCACATCAAAACAACAAGACAAACAAACATAATTAACAACCTCAACACCCTTTTTGTTTACCACTTGATATAGCTTTTTATTGTAGGGTGTATCACAGAAAGTTCAAAATAGCATGTAAGTAAATTTCCACCATGAATGATGCATGGCTTAGATTAGCGGCCCAGGTTTCTCTCTAACTATTTATACAAACTCATTTAAACTTACTCAATTTCCACATTATTTCACCATGATAGGCATCCATAAACAAAAGTACATGATATCAACTAAATAAATTATGGAACATGTTGAAAGCTTTGCATGTGACAGTACATTTATCAAGCCACTATCATCCTAATATTAATCACAATGGTTCATGTTTATCAAATGCAATAAAAGTGTGCATCAAGTTCGCGAGAGCTTTTTAACCAACTTTTCCCATTACAATAAATAACATAATCATTTTCATTTGGAGGTATATATAACACAAATAACATGATAAACATACTCGGAATAGCATAAAGCTAATAGGTAGATATGGTGGACTCACTGGAAAAACTTGGGTTGAAGGTGTTGGAAACACGTTTTTACTTGTTGGAATTTTTGGGCTAGCAAAAGGGAGAAAGATGACCATCTAGATGCATGCATGAGTGTCCATAGAACTAACTAATTCATGTCAAACAAGGTGAAATAACATAAAGCATCAAAACATGAAAAAAAGATAGCTCATGATAAAGCATTTGCAAATTATTACTCATAAAGAAGCTCATGAATCATGCAACTATATGTGTCATTAAAAATCAACTTAGACATCCCTTCTCCCAATACAATAAAAGCATGCAAGATATTTCAACCCATATTTCCAGTATCTTTCTCATATATAAATGATAGTGTGGTGGTCTCACAAAATAAAAATCAAAGCAAAAACAAACAAAAAGACGCTCCAAGTTTATGCGATAAAGTGTTTCAAATGAAAAACAGAAGTTAGACGTGTGCAAACCGAGAGTATGTTGGTTCAGTGGGGATGTTCTCCACATCCCCAAGCTTATGGTTTTCACCATCCTTGGATAACTCATGGTGCATCTCCTCCAATCCCTGTGAAAAAATTGGTATCAAGATGGTTGGAGCGAGGTGGCTTGGCATCCCCAAGCTTAAATTCTTGTATGTAGGGTGAGCCTAGGGGTAACATCTCCAAGCTTGAGTGTTTGTCCCTCTTGATATTTGTTTATCACCCTCAACTCTTCCACTTGAAAGTTCTCTTCACACATAACTCATCGTAAAACTTGATTAGAGGGGTTAGTGTCTCCATAAATTAAGTCTCCATAGGTACAGCAAAGACATATCATGAGTTGATTCTAAACATTATCTACTATTACTATGGTTGTGTATTTCTCTTTGATCAATAGAACCACACAAAACATTAGTAATGAGAGTAATGCAAAATAAAGACAGAATCTGTCAAAAACTGGACAGCCCATAAAGAGTGAATTTTCAGAGGCACTTACGTTGCTCAAATCAGAAAACTTTGAACTAATGAAATATGTATTAATAGCTGAATAATGCTGTAATAAAATATCAGGTCAAAATTCCTTTTCTGTGATTTTAACATTTTTCGCAGTGAAGCTTAGGAATCTATTTTCTGGACAGCAAATCACTATTGTTCAATCTTATCTTTCAAAAGAGATTACGCTTGCCATTAAGATGAAAAATAAGATACAAAAGGTGTGGTTACAGTAGTAAACAAACACCTTGACTCTATTTATTTAGTTTTAGCTTCGGGAGAAGTTTTAATGATAGAGACTTTGCAATGGTTCTATTGGCATGAACAACACATGTTCAAGGTCGACCCCAACATCTCCATTACTCATCCTTCTCATTTACTTTCCCAAATTTTATATAAAATGAAAATCTTAAATTAATTGTTAGTAAATAGTAGGTAAAGTTATTTTGCAAGTTCTCAAGATATAAAGGTGTGCCCAAACAGAATTGGAAGTTAAAGCATAAGGAACACACCACAACACATTAAACCATTAACTTTTAAGTCTAACTCTTTTCCTATGCATTGGAATTTTATATATGAATGAATCACAATAAATAGAAATTTCACAATGCATATTAACAGTAGTAACTTGTAGCATATATTTATTAGAAGCATAAAGAGGGTTCTTAGTACCTCCTCTTTTATAATAGTTGCAAGTAGAAGAAATAAATTCAACCATAGAATCACAAGAATCATTCAACTTAGATAATATAGGCACATAGAGAGGATCATTAAATTTATTTTGCAATTCATTAGCATGCTTCCCTGTTTCAAAATAATTATTAAGATCAATATAAAGTTTAATATCATGGTTGCAACAAATATTTGGAACTAAAGATAATTGCAGACCACATAAGTATTTCTCAACATAAGCAAGTTTCTCCTCCATGGTGTGAATAGGGGAGTTCAGAAATAAAGTAGGACTCTCATGAGTGAGAGTATCATCACAAGCAGCAAGTATATCATTTTTATCCTCACATAGAGTAGTAACAACTAAACATGGAGGATTATCAATAAGCATAGGACCATCATCTAAAGCATTATCATATAGCATGTCTAAACCATTTTCTTCATCATTTTTAAAATCATTATCAATAATGTTCTCATTAGGCATAGGTTCATATTATTTCTCATCATCAAAATCATAAAAAGCAAAGTTTATCATCAACCAAATTTTGAGTGTTACCCTCATCCATAGGTGGTGAAGGTTGATGTTTCCTCTCTTCATTCTCTAGTTGTTCATCATTTTCAACATCTTCTTGCTCTTCATTGTCATCTTCTTGGGGCTGCATGGACATCCCCAAGCTTAGGATTTTATCCTCTTATTCACATACTTCTTCCAAGCTTATGTTTTCATCATCTTCTTCCTACAAAACAATAGAGCTCTCTTGGGGAGCCCCATTATATTCAACAACATGAATATTTTGAGAGAAGTTGTCTATGCAATATTCAAGAATAAAATCTATCTCTCTTTCAAATTTGTTATCTATAGGGCAAATTTTATTTTCATGAATGAAGGTTTGCAATTCAAAAGATGCCTTGAAAAGTAACAAATTCCTCTACTTGTTCCATTCCTAAATAAGCATAATCACC
Source organism: Puccinellia tenuiflora (assembly GCA_012064385.1). Lineage (NCBI taxonomy): Eukaryota > Viridiplantae > Streptophyta > Magnoliopsida > Poales > Poaceae > Puccinellia > Puccinellia tenuiflora. The sequence continues at coordinate 275,653 of QRDG01002127.1, forward strand.
AGTATGGTAAGATGCAATAACACATTCTTCATGGAACCTACATTGAAATTCAAAATGTTTATCTTCTTGTTCAGAGCAAAAAATACAAGTTACATCATGGTGTAAAAGCAACTCCTTAGCAATATAATTTAATTCCATCATGAAACCTTTTAGTATTTTCCCTTCCTTAGATTCTCTATATTCCTTGGCAATCTTAGCAGCATTCAAGTGTCTAAACAAAGCATCATTTATATCCATACTTATGCCCATAACACGAGTTTTTTTTGGTATTTTTCATTTTCTAAATTTTTTTTGGGTTTTTGATAAATGCAAAACTGAAAGTAAACTAGATTATATGCAAAACTGAAAATAAATATCTAGTGCAAACAAGAATAAAACTTAAGCGCTACACTCCCCGACAACGGCGCCTGATGGGGGGATACTTTATAGGTAGGCCCATGGACCCGGAAAGTAGACCCGCCAAGACCAAGAAGGCCAACGCCGAGTCACGAGACAAGTTACATGGGCTGGGCTGGAGACAAGCCGACCAAGGCCCGTGTGGAGAAAGAGGCTCGCCCAAAGAAGGAGTCCAAGTACAACCCGGAGTCTAACTTGGAAGACCAAGACGTAGAGTAGGACTCCGTGTTCTAGTGTGACTCGGTGTAAGCTGTAAGTCCAGGGACCCGGCAGCCTTTATAAGCAGGGTCCTGGACCTTAGATCGACGAGTTCTAAGAGTAAGCTTCAACCAGTAGAGATTAGCCCGATCAAGTAAGAGAAACCCTAGCCACCAGAGAAAAGTCGCCGGCTCCTGAGTTGTAGGAGCCGGGTCCTTGTAATCGAGATATAATCAAGAGCAATAACATAGAAGCAGGAAGTAGGTCTTTACCTCTAGTCAGAGGGGCCGAACCTGGGTAAATCCTTGTTCCTTGGCGAGATTAACCGTTCCTACGTACTTCAATCACCAATGGCCCCAGAACTCATCTTCCCTGAGGAAGAACTTGCCGTGACAACCCCACGACAGTTGGCGCCCACCGTGGGGCCTATGGTGACAAAAGGAGTTGAGATCGTTGGAGCTGCTCGTCGGGCTATGGAGAAGCTCGCCATCGGGCGGGTCTACACTGATGAGCATGGAGAGACCGAGATCGATGACTCAGGCTGGACTTCGGAGATGAACGAAGTCGACGAGGGCTACCAGCTTGTTTTTGGAGGAATCAACGTGTTCGTCGGGATGGTTTGCGCGTCGGGTCTTCGCGTAAACTCGGCGGAATCAGTACCAGAGCCAACCGTTATCGTCGAGTCCGATGGTGAGGAGTCGGTCGGAGCTTCAGAGGTCGGCATCATCGCCGAGTCTGAGGAACCCCAAGCTGAGAAACCAGAGATGCTGCAAGAGTCAGATTCAGATTACGATGCAGATTCAGAGTCTATCTTACCCTTGTTTGAAGATCGGCTTGGGTATGGGATAGAGGAAGAGGATTATGAGGAGTCGCCAGTACGCGCCCGTGTTGTGGGAGTCTACATGTCTGGAAACACTGGAAATCAGTTTGATCCGGCTCTATTGACGAAGGAAATTAATGCAAATAATGCCGCAGAGAGGGCGGCTGAGTTAGTCAATGCTCGTACTGCATTGGAGAGGCAACTAGCTGATATCACAGAAGCAAACCGTAGACTGGCCGAAGAGCGGGCCCGAGTCCAAGATGAAGCTCAAGTCGTGCGGAGGCGCCGCGAGGAGCTTACTTCAATTCAACACCGCAGAGCCAGGAGTCGCTTGCATGATGGAGTCCACATCAATCCAACCAATCTATTCATCACACCTAATGGTTCAGGCAGAGGAGCCGGACTAGGAGGCTCAGCGGCAGCAGGAGGCGCCGCAGGAGGAGGAACAGGAGCACCACCACCACCACCACCCCCAGAAGGACCGGGAGGCAGCCGTACCAACGGACCACCGCCTGAAGGAGGAGTCGGAGGAGGAGCATCTGGTGGCTTAGGGTCTCAGCCTAACAGATTTCATACTCCAGAGGGACATTACTCTAATCCTATGGACAACGTTCATGCGGCGACTCTGAGATTGGAGAATATTGTGGTACCAGAGGGACCAGCAGGACAGGAGACTCGTGAGGCTATCGAGTTACTGAAAACAGCTTTGACTCAGCAAGCTCTGTATCCAACTTTTCCAGATGCAAGTAGACTACATTCAACGCCCTTTAACTCAGGTACGAGGAGTCGGCACGGTGAGTCCAACCCGGCCAACTCTACAAGTGCAAGGCGTCGTGAACAAGAGAGGAATCGTGCAAACATACCAACTACTTCACGAGCTCAGCTAGTGGTTGATGAAGCAAGGCAACGACGAGAAAGAGAAGCAGCAAGAGCTCGGGAGGCAGAGAGGGACAGAGCATTAGTGGGTGCAGCCAACCCGCCTCAGCCAACCCGGGTACACGAGGAGGTGACTTCTCCTGGTGCTTCCCCAGCGTTAACAGGACCAGAGTGCCTGTCTGATGTCATCAGGTCCGAGTCCTTCCCCAGCAGTTTCAAGGAGCCGCGCAAGGTTCCAAATTATGAGCCCAACATGGACCCGACCTCTTGGTTAGGTACATACGAGATGGCGATGAGTATTCGCAATGCCACAGGTAATCTGTGTGCCAAATTCATGTATCTTATGATGGAGGGAGCAGCCAAGGTTTGGATGCGCAACTTGCCTCCTAGGTCAATCAACTCTTGGGAGCAATTGAAGGCGGCTTTTATTCAGAACTTCCAGGGCACATGCAAAAAGCTCAGCACCATCGAAGACCTGGAACGGTGTGTCCAGAGGAAGGGCGAGTCAGCAAGGCACTGGATGAAGCGGGTCTCAGAGATCATTAACTCCTCACAAGGACTCCCACCGGTTTCAGTGTTAATGGCGATGGAGAGAAATTGCAGTTACAATCCCTTGAGTTGGAAGCTAGGTCGTATGAAGGAGAGCCTGAATCAAGGTATTCCCCTTACGATTGGTGAGATCATGGCAGGTGCTAATAAGCACGCTGCCACAGACAAAACAAAGGATCAGGAGGAAGGGACTAAAGGACAAGGTGGCAACGGTCAGAGTCAGAACCAGAATCAAAACCAGAATCAAGGTGGTAGCAAGCGGCCGTATGGAGACAACTCTGACCTAGTGGCCAACACAAACACTGGAGTCAGACGCAAGGACAATAATTCTGATGGATACCAAGGCCGTACTCCAAGCACAGAGGAGGTCTTGAGGATTCCATGCCCTAAACACGCCAAGAACGGCAGATGCGGTCATACCTTGGGACAGTGCGTAGACTTGCAACGTGCCGGGTTCCAAGGGCCAGGAAACAGAGGTAACAACAATGGGTATAGAGGAAACAATGGAGCCGGAGGACCCGGCAATAACGGCGGAGGAGTCGGCAATAATCCAAACCAACCTCAAGGAGGAGGTAACCAGCAGGGCGGGTTCCAGTAGAACCCGAAGCAGCTCCATGATGGCAATGGGCTGTATTATGTCACAACTCGGCAGCAAAACCCGAGTCGTGGCAGTTACCATGTCTTCACAACAAGTACGTCCAAACGTTCCAAGAAGTTAAAGGTTAGAGCAGTTAATGCAGTAGAGCCGGCCCTTCCACAGTGGCTCAGGTGGTCAGAGCAAACCATCACGTGGAATCGGGCAGATCATCCACGAAGAGTCGACGATCCAGGGCAGCTAGCCTTGGTAGTGGCACCTCAAGTTGGGGGCTATACATTGAACAAAGTGCTTATGGATGGTGGAAGTAGTATCAACATCTTATATTATGACACATTCAAGAGGATGTAGCTGCAAGATAGACAGCTAATTCCAACAGAGACAGTGTTCCATGGGATAGTACCAGGGAAGTCGGCCAAACCCATTGGTAAGATTTACCTTGAGGTTGCTTTTGGCACAGTGGAGAATTTTCATTCAGAGATTATGCCTTTTGAGGTAGTGGATCTTAAGAGTCCATATCATGCTCTCTTTGGTCGACCTGCATATTTTAAGTTTATGGCCAGACCATGCTATGTTTACTTGAAGCTCAAGATGCCAGGTCTAGCAGGAGTCATTACAGTTAATGGCAGCAGACAGATGGCATTGGAGTGTGAGTTAGGTGATGCAGCTATGGCTGAGACAGCTTGTGCTCAAGAGGAGCTGAAGTTTTACAAGGCAAACGTGGACCCGGAGGACAACTCGGTCCTTAAGAAGCCGGCCACAGAGGAGAAGATGAAATTCAAGTCAGCTCAGGACACAAAGCAAGTCGACTTTACCCCTGGTGATTCTTCCAAGCAGTTCACTATTGGGGCACACCTCTCTGATAAATAGGAAAGCGCGCTCGTCGAGTTCATCCGTGAGAATCGGGATGTTTTTGCATGGAAGGCATCTGACATGCCAGGAGTCCCGAGAGAACTCGCCGAGCACAGCTTACATGTTAATCCTAATGCAAGACCAGTTAAGCAGGGTCTGCGCAAGTTTCATGATGACAGGAGGAAAGCCATAGGAGAAGAGGTGGCTCGGCTCCTCGCAGCCGAGTTCATCAAGGAGGTCTTTCACCCAGAGTGGGTGGCCAATCCAGTGTTAGTACCAAAGAAAACAGGAGAGTTGCGTATGTGCATCGACTTCACGGGCCTAAACAAGCATTGCCCTAAGGACCCGTTCGCACTACCTCGTATAGACCAGATCATCGACTCCACAGCGGGGTCAGAGTTACTTTGTTTCTTGGATGCATATTCAGGGTACCACCAGATCAGACTCAACATAGAGGATGAGCTGAAGACGTCCTTCATTACGCCCTTTGGAGCATTTTGCTACACAACAATGCCCTTTGGACTCAAGAACGCAGGAGCTACATATCAGAGATGTATCCAGAATTGTTTCAAAAAACAGATTGGAAGGAATATTCATGCTTATGTGGATGATGTAGTTGTCAAGTCTCAGAAAGCTGACTCTCTGATAGCAGACCTGACAGAAACCTTTGAGAACCTACGCAAGTACAAGATGAAGCTCAACCCGACCAAGTGTGTTTTTGGAGTCCCTGCGGGCAAACTCCTAGGCTTCATCGTTTCAGAGAGAGGCATTGAGGCAAATCCAGAGAAAATCAAGGCTATCCATAACTTGCAGAAGCCGACTTGTCTGAAGGACGTTCAAAAGCTCACTGGATGTGTGGCAGCTCTAAGCAGGTTTATTTCAAGACTCGGGGAGAAGGCGGGTCCTCTCTACCGACTCCTGAAGAAGTCAGATAAATTCCTATGGGATGAAGAAGCCGACCGTGCTTTTGAGGAGTTGAAGAAAACTTTGTCAACAGCTCCGGTGCTTGCAGCTCCTACAGATAAGGAGCCCATGCTATTATATGTAGCTGCCAACGAGAGAGTTGTCAGTGCAGTAGTAGTCGTGGAGCGCGCAGAGGAAGGAAAGGAGTATCCAGTACAGAGACCTGTCTACTACATCAGTGAAGTCCTCACAGAGTCAAAGCAAAGGTACCCACAGTGGCAGAAGTTGGTCTATGGAGTTTTTCTTGCAAGTAGAAAACTCAAGCATTATTTCCAAGAGCATCCAATTAAGGTGGTGAGTTCAGCACCGCTAGCAGATATTATACGCAACAGAGAGGCAACAGGGCGAGTCGCCAAGTGGGCAATTGAGTTGGGTCCTTATCATATCACATATGAGCCTAGGACAGCGATCAAATCTCAAGCTTTGGTTGACTTTGTCAATGATTGGACAGATTTTACATCTTCACCAAATACCCCCTGCACCAAGTATTGGACAATGCACTTTGACGGGTCCAGACAGTTAGAGGGCTCAGGAGCCGGCGTGGTGTTAACATCGCCTAAGGGAGATAAGTTAGCATACGTCCTTCAGTTGCATTTTGATTGTACAAACAACATGGCAGAGTATGAGGCTTTGCTACATGGCCTGCGTCTGGCCAAGGAGATGAACATCAAGCGTATCAGGTGCTTTGGAGACTCGGATCTCGTAGCTCAGCAAGTGTCTGGAACCTGGGACTCGAAGGATGCAAACATGGCGGCTTATAGAAGAGCAGTCGAACAGATAGCCAGGGTTCTTTTCTGGTTATCAAGTGGAGCATATTGACAGGCGCAAGAACGAGGCTGCTGATGCGTTATCACGACTCGGCTCTCGTCGAGAGAAAGTACCACCAAATGTGTTCTTGGATGAACTCCATCATCCTTTAGTCAAATTACCCTCAGAGGAGGAGTTAGCCTTTCCAGACCCAGAGTCGGTATTGGTAGCAGCAACACGACCAATCCCAACGTGGACAGAGCCCTACCTAGCATATCTCCTGCGGGGTGAACTCCCAAAGGATGAAGTCAAGCGAAAGCAACTCATCAGGCGATGCAAGTCTTACACAGTCATTGATGGCGAGTTGTACAGAAGAAGCGTTACCGGAGTCTACCAGAGATGTGTGTCTCCAGAGGAGGGCAAGCAAATATTGCAAGAGATTCATGCAGGTGATTGTGGTCATCATGCATCCACTAGATCCTTGGTGTCAAAAGCTTTCAGACACGGGTTCTTTTGGTTAACAGCACACTTGGACGCAGAGAAGATAGTTCGAGTCTGTGATGGATGTCAAAGGTACGCAAGGCAAGACCACGTGCCAGCGCAAGAGCTCAGAACCATCCCTATCACTTGGCCATTTGCAGTTTAGGGACTCGACATGGTGGGTCCTTTCTCAAAGTCGCCTTTGTCAGAAGACCCATCTGCTAGTAGCAGTTGACAAGTTCACCAAGTGGGTGGAAGTGGAACCCGTCAGCAGAGTCGACGGTGCATCAGCTGTGAGATTCTTCAAGAAAATAGCAACACGCTTTGGATACCCTCATAGCATCATTACAGACAATGGTACCAACTTATCAGTTGGAGAGATGGCCAAGTTTTGTGGTGAGAACAACATCAGACTCGACCTAGCCTCAGTGGCACACCCACAGTCCAATGGACAAGCAGAGAGGGCAAATCAGGAGTTGCTGAAGGGAATTAAGCCTCGGCTCCGAGTCCCTTTGCTAAGAGCCGCTGGATGTTGGGTTGAGGAGTTACCAGCAGTACTTTGGAGTATCAGAACGACTCCCAATAGATCCACTGGCTTCACACCTTTCTTCATGGTGTATGGAGCAGAAGCCGTCCTGCCAAGCGACTTGTTGCATGACTCGCCACGAGTCGCCAATTACGTTGAGACAGAAAATGAACTCGCCCGCCAGGACTCGGTGGACGCACTCGAGGAAGCAAGGGAGTTAGCCCTTGAGAGATCAGCAGGGCTTGCGGCGATATCACGCACGCAGAATCAAGACCCGGACTTTTCAGGAGGGTGACTTAGTGCTTCGCCTAGTCCAGAATAAGGAAGGGATGCACAAGTTATCTCCACCATGGGAAGGACCGTTCGTCATAAGCAAGAATCTGAACAACGGGTCGTACTATCTAATGGATGTGCGAGAGCCGGCAAGTGTAGGCAAAGGAGCTGATACAGCTCATACACTAGATCCTTATGCAGAGGCAAAGAGGCCTTGGAACATAGCTCAGTTACGTCCATATTATACTTAAGTTGTAATAGTTTTATGAGTTGCAAGGCAAAGAGCCCAGTGAGCCATGCCTAAATGTAATCGAATTGTTATGATCAAATGAAATAAAGCCGGCTTTTGTGAACATGAGTCCTTTAGTCGAGTCACCCAGTGAGTGCGCTTTGTTCTTAAAATTTTGATCATCAGGTTCTTGGGGGCTTGCTTTTCAGTGAAAAAAGTTAAGCTTAAACTCTGGGACCCGGCACAGTAGCCAAATTTTCCTAGTTTTCTCGCTGGTAAGTCAGATGCATCCTGCACAATATGATCTATCTACAGGCATGACTTGTTTCTCTCTCTTATGGATCCTAAGGAACATATGAGTTAAAGAACCTGTCAGCACAAGCTGTAAGAGAAGTCATGCAGGGCCTACTTATTCATCAGTGAAAAACTAGACGGGTTATAAGAACCAAGCCGATTGGCACAAATTCAAAATAGCTAACAAGCTAAATAGTTTTAAAACACCAGTAGTGCATCATTACAGAGTTTAGATACTAATAACACAGCATTACATAGTAATCAAAAGTCATTCAAGGGGTTGTCTTCCAGAGGAGCTGACTCCTTAGCCAGAGTCGGGGAGTCCTTCTTAGCAGGAGACTTGTCCTTTGTTTGAACAGCAGAAATCGAGGAGCCCTTCTTCACAGGAGATTTGTCTTGTGCTTGAGCAGCAGAAGGAGGAGCCGGCTTCAATGGAGGCTTGGTGGCGACTCTCTTCGTTTGAAAGCCAGTACCCCTGGGACTCTTCATATGCTTAGCAAGCTCTGCCTGTTTTTGAGTGTCTCCAGAGACAGCTCTAGAAGGAGTGGGCGCAGCAGGAGTCTTCAGAGTGGGCTCGGCACTTTGAACAGGAGCCGCCGGCGACGATGAACTCGGACCGGTAGAAGAAGAGAATACACCAGCTGGGTCCTGTGATGGGCGGCCAAAGTTTACTATCTCAGGAGTTTCTGGAGCGACTCTTTTGTTCTCCAAATCATAGTGATGAACCCATACCTCAGGGTCCATCTTATTGGCAATCTCGCAAGCATATGGCCGCACCAATTTTTCTTCAGCCTTGAAGTCGTCCTGAGTAAAAGGTTTGCCATCCTCATGTTGCTCAGGCTTCCCCATTGTAAGCATTGCTGGCTCTATGACAGTTGGATAGTAGCTGTGGGCTAAGGCCAAGATCCTGATGGAGGCTCTCCTCATTGAAGATTGTTTCCACAGACGCATATAGCCTGGTGCTCTGGACAACTCGTCCACCAGACGTTCAGGCTCTTTGGGGCACTTGCCCTTATGGTTCAGATATTTGACCACAGCACGGGCTCCCTCTTGTAGCCCATGACAGTAATCAAGCATCTCAGATAGTTGCTTGCTTGTGGGCAGTTTAAGCTTTGGGGAGTCAGCCCCTGCAGAAAGGAAATCAAGGAGTCATCGTCAGTCCAAAAGCAATTCAGAAAGGTGCAAAAGGAAGCAAGCAAAAGTCATAAACTCACCAAATATGTGTTGGCACATGGCACCAATGCCTTTTTGCAAGTGTCGAACACAGCCTTTAGGTCATTGTGTGCCTTCTGGGCAATCTTTTTGGCATCAGCCGACTCTTTCTTTACCTGCTCCAGTTGAGCAGCCAAGGCTTTCAGATCCTTCTCAAGCTGAAGGGAATGTTCTTTTTCGGCCATGGCAGACCTGGCACTGGCAGCTGCCTGGTCCTCAAGTTCTTTCATGTCTCTCTTCATCTTGGAGACAATGCACTGCAATCACAAGTCATAAAGCACAATTAAGCTTCACAAGTCAAGTTGAGAGCTCATGAGCTCCAAGTCGTCACAAGTTAACAACTTGGCGCTTGGGGCTACTCAGGAGTCAATTTTTTCTATCAGAAAAGCAGGCATGAGTCCTAGTCGACAAGTCATAAGCTCCAAGTCGCCACAAGTTAGCAACTTGGCGCTTGGGGGCTACTCGCAGAGCAGAAATTTTTCAAGTTAAGTATCAGTAAGCTACATATATTGATAGCTCCAAGTCGTCGCAGGCTGACAACTCGGCGCTTGGGGGCTACTCGTGCAAAAGTTTTTGGTCTAAGGACCCGACAGACAGTAAATTAGCAGCCCCGAGTCCTAGTAGAGCTAAGGACTCAGTGCTTGGNAGAAATTCTTCTTCAAGTAAAGGTGTCAGTGAATTACATATGTTGGGCAGCTCCAAGTCATCGCAAGCTGACAACTCGGCGCTTGGGGGCTACTCGTGCGAAAGTTTTTGGTCTAAGGACCCGACAGATAGTAAATTAGCAACCCCGAGTCCTAGTAGAGCTAAGGACTCAGTGCTTGGGGGCTATAGTGTGCAAATTTTTTCTATATAGCAATTGAGTTCAGTATCAAATCAAAGCACCTATCCTAGTCACAAGTCACCACAGACAGGTGCTTGGGGGCTACTGAGATAGGATGATGCCAGAAAGCATGAAAGGAGAAGTCAGAAAAGCTTACCTCATGAACCATATGAAGAGACCTAAGAGCCACTTGTTCTTCATCCTTCAACCTCGCTGATTGATCGTTCAAGTCACAGCTTCAGCATAAGCCTCAGAAAATGACATGTTGTCAGCTACTCGAAGTCGGCTGTAATCAGTTGATGACTTGATCTTGATGGACGGAGAGGCTGCAGGAGTTGGCTTCACAGGAGCCGGACGAACTTGTGGCGTAGTATCAGGAGTCGCAGCACCAGAGCTGGGCTGGACTATTGTTGGAGTCGACGCCCGAGTCCTTGAAGGGGACTCGGGAATGGTTGGAGTCGTGGTTGCACCAGCAGATGCAGCAACTGAAGGACCTGTCCTTGTGCTGGTCGTTTCAGAGGCCGAAGGAGGTGCAGGTCCACGACCAGAGGTGACATCAGCCATGCCTGGGAGCTTGGTTACCTTAGAACAAGGCCGAGCCCTGAAATACACAAAGATAGAACTCAGCCCAAGAATTAGTGAAAAGAGAAAAAAAGCAGAAGTCATTTCAATACAAGTATAGAAGCAAAGGAACCTTACCCAATATTGGTCTCCAGGTCCAAGGAGGCCTGAGAGTTTGAGGAAGGCATCGACATGCCAGAGTGGTAGGAGTCATCCTTTTGGGGAGGAGAGGCTGATTTCCGCTGGTGTGAGACTGGCAGAGGCTCAGGAGCATCTGCAGGCCCATCAGAGCGCAGCTTCCTCTTCCTGGCGGCGATAACACTCTGCACGTGCTCTTCAGGCTTAGTGGGAGAGCGAGAGGACCCAAGGACTCGTGAGAGTGGTACCTTGGGAACAGCCTCTCGAGAGCCATTAGTGTTTGAGGCTGGAGAAGAGGAGGAGTGACTCCTAGCAGAGGACTCTGCAGATGGCGATGGTTGAGCAGCAGCAGAGGCAGTATCAGTTTGCCTAGTGGTGGGAGCCTCCGGAGAGGACTCATCATCGTCAATCTCTTCCACGATGGGAGCCTCCTGAGAGGACTCCTCTTCATCAGCATTTTCAGTTGGAGCCTCTGGCGAGGACTCCTCATCGGCAGCACCATCATCAGCGGGAGCCCCCTGGGAGGACTCCTCATCCGCATCATCAGTGTCTTCTGCCACAGTGGTTTGATCTGTGGCAGGGATCTCTTCTTCAGCTTCAGCCTCAGCTTCAGCTTTATTCTTAGTACCAGCTCCAGAGGCCGGCTTCCAGAAGGAGTCGGTGAGCTGCAACAGAGTCAATAAACGTGAGTCAGTAAGCAGTACAAGTGAGATCAAGGTTGAAATAAAGTAGAGAATTATACTTACATTAGGAGCTGGGTTGGTCGAGCAGAAGGGCTGGAGCCCGAAATGAGCTTGATCCTTCACCGGTTTCCCAGTCAACTTTTTGATGAGTCGACCAAGTTCGGGTCCATCAGACAGCTGCTCCGTAACTCGGAGGTCATCACCAGCGCATCTGGTATATGAGCAGATCAGTCGAGTCCTAGGACTCAGTGGCTGGATTCTCCAGGTCGTCCAGCAGCGGACAAGATCCATATTTTCTAAGTTGTGGGACAAGAGGGCCCGGATGCGAGTGATCAGAGACTCGACTCTTGGCCGGTCGGCCTCTGGGCACCTAGCTTTCATCAGAGGAGTCGCCCGAAGGCGGTCCTCAGAGAACAAGGGAAGTTTTGGCTCATTTGCAGGGGAGGTGTCCTTGCAATAAAAGAAGGTTTTTTGCCAGTCTTTGATGCGGTTTGGGAAAACTGGCTTAGGGAAGACAGAATTTAGGCGACGCTGGAGAGCTACAGCGCCACACTGTAAGAGAGGGCCCCCGGAGGTCTCGGGCTGAGGGTTGCAGTAAAAGAGCTCAAGCCAGAGATTGATGTCAGGCTTAATCTGGAGGTAATCCTCACAGAGAACGACGAAATTGGAAAGGGTGAGAATGGAGTTAGGAGCCAGATCGTGAATCCGCAGCTCGTAAAGTTCGAGGAGCTGGCGGAAGAAAAGATCGCCGGGGGGAGAAAATCCGCGAAACAGGTGCTCCACGAAGACAACTACTTCACCCTTAGCGGGAGAGGGAACAATCTCATCCCCTGGGGCCCGAGCTTGAGCACTAGAGGGAATCAAACCTGAGAGCCTATGGGTCTTCAATTGCTCCGCCGAGACCACAGATCCACCCTAATCGGCGGAGATCGACCGCTTGGAAGAGGATTTTGCGGCGGCGGCGGCCGCGGCGGCGATGTCCACCGTCCTGCTCGACGAGGTTGCCTTGGCCTTTGATGTGGTCTTTGTGTGCTTGGGAGCCATGGCGTGCGGGCGGTGCGTGCTGGGCGCGGGGAGAGATGGGCGCGAAGAGAAAAGGAGAGGTTTTGAGCTGAAGGGGCAAGTGAGGTTTTAAACCTAACCCTTCGGTATTTATCGAGTGGGTAAAACCCTAAGAGAGTTACAGTGCAGGTCCACAGTAAACTGTGGATAACGTTTCGCTATTAAGCAGCTCAGTGGTTAACAGATAGAAAGGGCACAGCGCAGAAAAGTTAAAGTCACAGAATTGGAAGAAGCCGGCTTGTCCCAGAGTGGCGAGTCCTGTGGCAGTGAAAGTCGAATTGTCCAGTCCTTGTTCGCAAGAGTCACAACAGACCCGGCCAGCATGTGCAAGGGCAAGGGTGATGGCTTGAACAAGGGCTGAGTATAGACTCATCCTTTATATTTTTTTATGTCTTTATGCAGGAATTCATCTTGGAGCTAGCAGCAAGCGACTTTGGAGCCTGTGGCTCAAGTGGAAGGAGTCGACCCAGGGAGTCGAACCAACAAGTCAGAGAAGCCGCTAAGCTGTGCCCAAGATAAATTCGGGGGCTACTGATGGGGGGATACTTTATAGGTAGGCCCATGGACCCGGAAAGTAGACCCGCCAAGACCAAGAAGGCCAATGCCGAGTCACGAGACAAGTCACATGGGCTGGGCTGGAGACAAGCCGACCAAGGCCCGTGTGGAGAAAGAGGCTCATCCAAAGAGGAGTCCAAGTACAACCCGGAGTCTAACTTGGAAGACCAAGACGTAGAGTAGGACTCCGTGTTCTAGTGTGACTCGGTATAAGCTGTAAGTCCAGGGACCCTGCAGGCTTTATAAGCGGGGTCCTGGACCTTAGATCGATAAGCAAGTAGAGATAAGCTTCAACCAATAGAGAAACCCTAGCCACCAGAGAGAAGTCACCGGCTCCTAAGTTGTGGGAGCCGGGTCCTTGTAATCGAGATACAATCAAGAGCAATAGCATAGAAGCAGGAAGTAGGTCTTTACCTCGAATCAGAGGGGCCGAACCTGGGTAAATCCTTGTTCCTTGGCGAGATTAACCGTTCTAACGTACTTCAGTCATCAATGGCCCCAGAACTCATCTTCCCTGAGGAAGAACTTGCCGTGACAACCCCACGACACGGCGCGAAGCCAGGAATCGCGATGATCGCCAACGCGAAGAGCAAAGGAGGGAACGCCTTCCATCTCCGCCACTGTAATGTCCCGGGGTTTTCCCCAAATTAGTTTTGCTTGTTATTTTGTTTTTGGCATTGACATCATCCATCAATTACCTTGCACATTTTGCAAAATAAATAAAAATATTATTTTAGCAAATGCTACTTTGTTTTTACAAAAAATTCCCCCTCCTTTTCTTTTCCCTCTTATCTTTTCTTTTCTCTCTTTATCTCCTTGTAATTGCCAAATTCTGGTAATTCGAAAAAGGGCCCAACACCCAATCTGGCCCCTTGCTCTCTTCTTCCTGCAACTAGCAGCCCACCATCTCCACCAAACCAGCCCACCAACCCACATACCTGCTCGACCTCTCCCTCCTCACGTCAGCATCTGTACGGCAGCACATCCACCGGCGCCACGTTGGCTTCCGGTTGATTTGACGGCCGGAGCGCGCCTCCCCACGCTATAAGAAGAGCCTCCCGGTGCCCTACTGCTGCCGTAGTCTCTTCCTCTCCGCTGCCGCCGTCGCCCTCTTCCTCTCTCCCTTCCTCCCCTCCCTCTGTTCTTCTCCACCGAAAAGCACCACCACCGGAAACCTCTTGATGCCTCACCACCACAGAGCTCCGCTCGCCTCGTTGAGCTCGGGAATCGAATCCTTCCTTCGTCGCCGTCCTCTACGGAAAAGATCGGAGCCGGAGGCAGCCAGGATCGTCGTCACCATCAAGATCTTCCCAGCGACGTCTACGGCCGGTCCCTCGTCAAGCTGCGCGACCACGTCTACCTCTACCTCGGCTTCAGCATGTCGTCGTCGTCCCCCAAGCCCGTACGGACTACATCAGCAACCTCCCCGTGAGCCTCTGTTTCCTTCCCTCTAACCCCAGCTCGAAATTCATGCCAGTATCGACACAGCTCTCAGATCCTTGCTGTTTGCCATGAACGCCATGGATGTTTCCACCTCGAGCTCAAGCTCCTTGTCCCTGCATGATCAGCTTGCTTCCTACTCACACCAGCACCCCACCACTCCAACATCATCTTCGTACCCCTGCTTCACTGCTTGCAGCGCGCGCCGCCCAGATGTGGTCGTCCCCTGTGTCGTTCGTCCGTCCCTCGCTCCATCTCTGAAAGTCTGAATCTTGAACTGTCAAAATTCAGTTAACATCACCTAGTTGCTTCTTGTACCATCGGATCCAGTTTTCATCACAAATCGTTCCCGGCCCAGTGGCTAGCTCCTCCCGCGCCAGCCCAGCAGGCCAGGGTTCGATCCCCAGCCAAGCATCCCAGCTCCTCCTTCGTTCCCTGTTTCCTTTTCTTTTATTCTATTTCTTTTGTAAAATGTTTAAATTCATATCTTTTAATTGGTAGCCCCAATTACAAAATATATTATATGAAATTTTATCAGAAAAATGCATAGAATATTAATATGCCATCCATGTTTCATGTTTGCATCATATAGTTTAATCTTTAGTTGTGTTTTGCATTTCACCTAAATAATTAAATATGGAATGTGAAGGGAATAAATATAATTAATGTCCCTATTCCATTTAATTTTGAGTAGCTCACCCATGTATTGTTTAGACCTGCTAATAACATTTAATTTTGATGGTTAGAAAAATAACTTGAACATTATAATTGGATGTCGGAATCTCGGTTCCGTTTAATTTGGATTAAGTGCATCCTCTCATGCTTTGCCATGTCATGCATGCTTTGCATCAACATGCCGGTTCTTTTGCCGTAGAAGTAAAATGCAACTTTTCTTTGCCCAGTGTTCGTTGCTTCTTCTCGGATAGGCCGTTGAGTTGATGTGAGCAACGACAGGTTCTGCTACCTCTACCGGATTGCAGGCAAGTGATACTCCCTTGCTATCTTCGCTTGTTTTCTGTCTCTCACTCGTCCTATCTTTTGTTCCTTGCTAGCCTTATGTATCGATGCTTGTGTCCCGATCCTATATGCATGTTTACCTTGCAGCCATGATATGCCACCACCCCCACAACCTACTACCCTGTTGCTTGTTTACCTTGTTGGCCTGCGAGTCATAGCGCATGCTTAGCCTTGTCTTGCTCGAGTCTTGCTATCTTTAGCTAGTCTTGCTTTAATATGATAGTTGGGTTTAATTCACATGATAATCTATAATGTTTGGCGATGGGATATAATTAATAAAGATAAGGCACCGGCGGAAGGCCAATCGTGGTGATTTGTTCTGCTAGTGTCGCCTAGGACCCGAGTTCTTGTCCTCTGATCCAAGACTGAGCGCACTACCCACATGTGGGAGGAAATGGGACTCCCCTCGACCTAGTACCGGATCTGCAGCCTTGTCCAGGGCGCCACAAGTAGTTCGGGTGTTTCCATTTGCGCGACGCTTTATTTTGATGCAGGTACGGATGGGACGCCTCCGATACGATGATGGTTACTTACGGTAGGGCTTGCGGTACGTTCGTTTATCGAGTGTGGAAGGAGGGGCAATCGTATGAGTGTTCCCTCCTGACACCGTCCACGCAACGGCTAGGTCCACCTCGGAGCTTCGGCCGGACTTTCAAGGTGGGTCAGACTTAGCTAGGTGGTTCCCTGGACTTGTGTGGTAGTGAAGGAAAGTGTAGCGTCGGACACCCTGCCAGCATACCCCGGAAGTGTGCTAATTGCATGGCGCAAAGGGTTGAAGTGCGTGTGGTTACATTTGTGCACCCCTGCAGGGTTAAACTTTTCGAAAAGCCGTGTCCGCGGTTATGGACGACTTGGTGATGATGCTGGCTAACAAGATCATAGACAACTTACACCTGATGTTAATAAATTGATTAGTAAGATAGAGCTACTTCAATAATAAATTACAAAATTGCCAACTGTGTGAGTGCATTTGGGCTTGCTGCTCGTAGGATAAACGGGCTGGTAAGGAATCGGCTGGGTTATGTTTGGTGTTAGTATAGTTGGTTCCTATGCACTCTCTTACCTCCTCTCTAATAGACGATTGATGTAGTGTGTCTCTATAAGTTGTTAGTGCTGCTTGCCGCCGCCTCAATCGCTAACCCTCTTTTTCTGGAATTCCAGCTTTGATATCTTATGAGTATTACTTGCCAGTACTTCTACTAGTACTGACCCCTTCGGGGCTGCTATTCCAATGCAGCCAACAGGTTTGAAGTCTGACGACGTTAGCTTGGGAATCCCTCCGGCTAGGCTTGGCCTGGGCAGGGATATGGTGCCTTCGTTTATCTTCAGGACTCTTAGTCCAATTTGTATCTTGTCCGTAGCCGGACGCTATTCGCTTCCGTTGTTATTTGGATCTTTGTATTGTATCTTTGCTCTTGACTCGGTGAGTCGTTGTTGTATATATGTTCTTTTGTGGGTTCCATCGAGAACTATTGTAATGTTATCACAATTCCACCCGCATAACGTGTGTGTTGCGACGTGCACGTTATGCCTGGTGGGCGTCCTCTAGGATCGTTATTATGCGGATTTGGCTGGAACGCTAAAGTCTGCATAGTACCGATCTTGGGGCGTTACAAAGTGGTATCAGAGCTCTGGTTCTTCGATACCCCGCGGGTCCAGTCTGCCTGTTGGATACCCTAGCTAATGGTCGTTGTAAAGTGTCAAAACTATTTTACAAATTATTTGAAAAGATCTCAATAGGACTCTTGTTTATTCCTTACCTCTATTCTATTCCTCCTCTTATCTTATATGATTTAAATCTTCTCTCTTATCTACCTTCCGGTCATAGCATCTTCATGGGTGGACGGTATCTTGTCCTTTTACCTAATAGGTTCGACCTTCAGAAGCATCTCGACAGCGAACATCGCCATCGACGTGAGCAATAACCTCTTGTTAGTGGTGTCGAGAAGATCGACATGCTGCGAGAAGATTCGATAGCTTAAACTTGCTCTTCTTCTCCCCGGCGGTAGCGTGGATCTCGGGGCGAGATCCCTTGTTAGTGGTGTCGGTTGTAATGTCCCGGGGTTTTCCCCAAATTAGTTTTGCTTGTTATTTTGTTTTTGGCATTGACATCATCCATCAATCACCTTGCACATTTTTGCAAAATAAATAAAAATATTATTTTAGCAACTGCTACTTTGTTTTTACAAAAAATTCCCCCTCCTTTTCTTTTCCCTCTTATCTTTTCTTTTCTCTCTTTTATCTCCTTGTCATTGCCAAATTCTGGTAATTCGAAAAAGGGCCCCAACACCCAATCTGGCCCCTTGCTCTCTTCTTCCTGCAACTAGCAGCCCACCATCTCCACCAAACCAGCCCACCAACCCACATACCTGCTCGACCTCTCCCTCCTCACATCAGCATCTGTACGGTAGCACATCCACCGGCGCCACGTCGGCTTCCAGTTGATTTGACGGCCGGAGCGCGCCTCCCCACGCTATAAGAAGAGCCTCCCGGTGCCCTACTGCTGCCCTAGTCCCTTCCTCTCCGCTGCCGCCGTCGCCCTCTTCCTCTCTCCCTTCCTCCCCTCCCTCTGTTCTTCTCCACCGAAAAACACCACCACCGGAAACCTCTTGATGCCTCGCCACCACAGAGCTCCGCTCGCCTCGCTGAGCTCGGGAGTCGAATCCTTCCTTCGTCGCCGTCCTCTACGGAAAAGATCGGAGCCGGAGGCAGCCAGGATCGTCGTCACCGTCAAGATCTTCCCAGCGACGTCTACGGCCGGTCCCTCGTCAAGCTGCGCGACCACGTCTACCTCTACCTCGGCTGCAGCACGTCGTCGTCGTCGCCAAGCCCGTACGACTACATCAGCAACCTCCCCGTGAGCCTCTGTTTCCTTCCCTCTAACCCCAGCTCGAAATTCATGCCAGTATCGACACAGCTCTCAGATCCTTGCTGTTTGCCATGAACGCCATGGATGTTTCCACCTCGAGCTCAAGCTCCTTGTCCCTGCATGATCAGCTTGCTGCCTACTCACACCAGCACCCCACCACTCCAACATCATCTCCGTACCCCTGCTTCAGTGCTTGCAGCGCGCGCCGCCCAGATGTGGTCGTCCCCTGTGTCGTTCGTCCGTCCCTCGCTCCATCTCTGAAAGTCTGAATCTTGAACTGTCAAAATTCAGTTAACATCACCTAGTTGCTTCTTGTACCATCGGATCCAGTTTTCATCACAAATCGTTCCCGGCCCAGTGGCTAGCTCCTCCCGCGCCAGCCCAGCAGGCCAGGGTTCGATCCCTAGCCAAGCATCCCAGCTCCTCCTTCGTTCCCTGTTTCCTTTTCTTTTATTCTATTTCTTTTGTAAAATGTTTAAATTCATATCTTTTAATTGGTAGCCCCAATTACAAAATATATTATATGAAATTTTATCAGAAAAATGCATAGAATATTAATATGCCATCCATGTTTCATGTTTGCATCATATAGTTTAATCTTTAGTTGTGTTTTGCATTTCACCTAAATAATTAAATATGGAATGTGAAGGGAATAAATATAATTAATGTCCCTATTCCATTTAATTTTGAGTAGCTCACCCATGTATTGTTTAGACCTGCTAATAACATTTAATTTTGATGGTTAGAAAAATAACTTGAACATTATAATTGGATGTCGGAATCTCGGTTCCGTTTAATTTGGATTAAGTGCATCCTCTCATGCTTTGCCATGTCATGCATGCTTTGCATCAACATGCCGGTTCTTTTACCGTAGAGTAAAATGCATCTTTTCTTTGCCCAGTGTTCGTTGCTTCTTCTCGGATAGGCCGTTGAGTTGATGTGAGCAACGACAGGTTCTGCTACCTCTACCGGATTGCAGGCAAGTGATACTCCCTTGCTATCTTCGCTTGTTTTCTGTCTCTCACTCGTCCTATCTTTTGTTCCTTGCTAGCCTTATGTATCGATGCTTGTGTCCCGATCCTATATGCATGTTTACCTTGCAGCCATGATATGGCACCACCCCACAACCTACTACCCTGTTGCTTGTTTACCTTGTTGGCCTGCGAGTCGTAGCGCATGCTTAGCCTTGTCTTGCTCGAGTCTTGCTATCTTTAGCTAGTCTTGCTTTAATATGATAGTTGGGTTTAATTCACATGATAATCTATAATGTTTGGCGATGGGATATAATTAATAAAGATAAGGCATCGGCGGAAGGCCAATCGTGGTGATTTGTTCTGCTAGTGTCGCCTAGGACCCGAGTTCTTGTCCTCTGATCCAAGACTGAGCGCACTACCCACATGTGGGAGGAAATGGGACTCCCCTCGACCTAGTACCGGATCTGCAGCCTTGTCCAGGGCGCCACAAGTAGTTCGGGTGTTTCCATTTGCGCGACGCTTTATTTTGATGCAGGTACGGATGGGACGCCTCCGATACGATGATGGTTACTTACGGTAGGGCTTGTGGTACGTTCGTTTATCGAGTGTGGAAGGAGGGGCAATCGTATGAGTGTTCCCTCCCGACACCGTCCACGCAACGGCTAGGTCCACCTCGGAGCTTCGGCCGGACTTTCAAGGTGGGTCAGACTTAGCTAGGTGGTTCCCTGGACTTGTGTGGTAGTGAAGGAAAGTGTAGCGTCGGACACCCTGCCAGCATACCCCGGAAGTGTGCTAATTGCATGGCGCAAAGGGTTGAAGTGCGTGTGGTTACATTTGTGCACCCCTGCAGGGTTAAACTTTTCAAAAAGCCGTGTCCGCGGTTATGGACGACTTGGTGATGATGCTGGCTAACAAGATCATAGACAACTTACACCTGATGTTAATAAATTGATTAGTAAGATAGAGCTACTTCAATAATAAATTATAAAATTGCCAACTGTGTGAGTGCCTTTGGGCTTGCTGCTCGTAGGATAAACGGGCTGGTAAGGAATCGGCTGGGTTATGTTTGGTGTTAGTATAGTTGGTTCCTATGCGCTCTCTTACCTCCTCTCTAATAGACGATTGATGTAGTGTGTCTCTATAAGTTGTTAGTGCCGCTTGCCGCCGCCTCAATCGCTAACCCTCTTTTTCCGGAATTCCAGCTTTGATATCTTGTGAGTATTACTTGCCAGTACTTCTACTAGTACTGACCCCTTCGCGGCTGCTATTCCAATGCAGCCAACAGGTTTGAAGTCTGAAGACGTTAGCTTGGGAATCCCTCCGGCTAGGCTTGGCCTGGGCAGGGATATGGTGCCTTCGTTTATCTTCAGGACTCTTAGTCAAATTTGTATCTTGTCCGTAGCCGGACGCTATTCGCTTCCGTTGTTATTTGGATCTTTGTATTGTATCTTTGCTCTTGACCCGGTGAGTCGTTGTTGTATATATGTTCTTTTGTGGGTTCCATCGAGAACTATTGTAATGTTATCACAATTCCACCCGCATAACGTGTGTGTTGCGACGTGCACGTTATGCCTGGTGGGCGTCCTATAGGATCGTTATTATGCGGATTTGGCTGGAACGCTAAAGTCTGCATAGTACCGATCTTGGGGCGTTACAAAGTGGTATCAGAGCTCTGGTTCTTCGATACCCCGCGGGTCCAGTCTGCCTGTTGGATACCCTAGCTAATGGTCGTTGTAAAGTGTCAAAACTATTTTACAAAATTATTTGAAAAGATCTCAATAGGACTCTTGTTTATTCCTTACCTCTATTCTATTCCTCCTCTTATCTTATATGATTTAAATCTTCTCTCTTATCTACCTTCCGGTCATAGCATCTTCATGGGTGGACGGTATCTTGTCCTTTACCTAATAGGTTCGACCTTCAGAAGCATCTCGACAGCGAACATCGCCATCGACGTGAGCAATAACCTCTTGTTAGTGGTGTCGAGAAGATCAACATGCTGCGAGAAGATTCGATAGCTTAAACTTGCTCTTCTTCTCCCCGGCGGTAGCGAGAATCTCGGGGCGAGATCCCTTGTTAGTGGTGTCGGTTGTAATGTCCCTGGGTTTTCCCCAAATTAGTTTTGCTTGTTATTTTGTTTTTGGCATTGACATCATCCATCAATCACCTTGCACATTTTTGCAAAATAAATAAAAATATTATTTTAGCAATGCTACTTTGTTTTTACAAAAAATTCCCCCTCCTTTTCTTTTCCCTCTTATCTTTTCTTTTCTCTCTTTTATCTCCTTGTCATTGCCAAATTCTGGTAATTCGAAAAAGGGCCCCAACACCCAATCTGGCCCCTTGCTCTCTTCTTCCTGCAACTAGCAGCCCACCATCTCCACCAAACCAGCCCACCAACCCACATACCTGCTCGACCTCTCCCTCCTCACGTCAGCATCTGTACGACAGCACATCCACCGGCGCCACGTCGGCTTCCGGTTGATTTGACAGCCGGAGCGCGCCTCCCCACGCTATAAGAAGAGCCTCCCGGTGCCCTACTGCTGCCCTAGTCCCTTCCTCTCCGCTGCCGCCGTCGCCCTCTTCCTCTCTCCCTTCCTCCCCTCCCTCTGTTCTTCTCCACCGAAAAACACCACCACCGGAAACCTCTTGATGCCTCGCCACCACAGAGCTCCGCTCGCCTCGCTGAGCTCGGGAATCGAATCCTTCCTTCGTCGCCGTGCTCTACGGAAAAGATCGGAGCCGGAGGCAGCCAGGATCGTCGTCACCGTCAAGATCTTCCCAGCGACGTCTACGGCCGGTCCCTCGTCAAGCTGCACGACCACGTCTACCTCTACCTCGGCTGCAGCACGTCGTCGTCGTCCCCCAAGCCCGTACGACTACATCAGCAACCTCCCCGTGAGCCTCTGTTTCCTTCCCTCTAACCCCAGCTCGAAATTCATGCCAGTATCGACACAGCTCTCAGATCCTTGCTGTTTGCCATGAACGCCATGGATGTTTCCACCTCGAGCTCAAGCTCCTTGTCCCTGCATGATCAGCTTGCTTCCTACTCACACCAGCACCCCACCACTCCAACATCATCTTCGTACCCCTGCTTCACTGCTTGCAGCGCGCGCCGCCCAGATGTGGTCATCCCCTGTGTCGTTCGTCCGTCCCTCGCTCCATCTCTGAAAGTCTGAATCTTGAACTGTCAAAATTCAGTTAACATCACCTAGTTGCTTCTTGTACCATCGGATCCAGTTTTCATCACAAATCGTTCCCGGCCCAGTGGCTAGCTCCTCCCGCGCCAGCCCAGCAGGCCAGGGTTCGATCCCCAGCCAAGCATCCCAGCTCCTCCTTCGTTCCCTGTTTCCTTTCTTTATTCTATTTCTTTTGTAAAATGTTTAAATTCATATCTTTTAATTGGTAGCCCCAATTACAAAATATATTATATGAAATTTTATCAGAAAAATGCATAGAATATTAATATGCCATCCATGTTTCATGTTTGCATCATATAGTTTAATCTTTAGTTGTGCTTTGCATTTCACCTAAATAATTAAATATGGAATGTGAAGGGAATAAATATAATTAATGTCCCTATTCCATTTAATTTTGAGTAGCTCACCCATGTATTGTTTAGACCTGCTAATAACATTTAATTTTGATGGTTAGAAAAATAACTTGAACATTATAATTGGATGTCGGAATCTCGGTTCCGTTTAATTTGGATTAAGTGCATCCTCTCATGCTTTGCCATGTCATGCATGCTTTGCATCAACATGCCGGTTCTTTTGCCGTAGAAGTAAAATGCATCTTTTCTTTGCCCAGTGTTCGTTGCTTCTTCTCGGATAGGCCGTTGAGTTGATGTGAGCAACGACAGGTTCTGCTACCTCTACCGGATTGCAGGCAAGTGATACTCCCTTGCTATCTTCGTTTGTTTTCTGCCTCTCACTCGTCCTATCTTTTGTTCCTTGCTGGCCTTATGTATCGATGCTTGTGTCCCGATCCTATATGCATGTTTACCTTGCAGCCATGATATGCCACCCCCCCCCCCCACAACCTACTACCCTGTTGCTTGTTTACCTTGTTGGCCTGCGAGTCGTAGCGCATGCTTAGCCTTGTCTTGCTCGAGTCTTGCTATCTTTAGCTAGTCTTGCTTTAATATGATAGTTGGGTTTAATTCACATGATAATCTATAATGTTTGGCGATGGGATATAATTAATAAGATAAGGCATCGGCGGAAGGCCAATCGTGGTGATTTGTTCTGGTAGTGTCGCCTAGGACCCGAGTTCTTGTCCTCTGATCCAAGACTGAGCGCACTACCCACATGTGGGAGGAAATGGGACTCCCCTCGACCTAGTACCGGATCTGCAGCCTTGTCCAGGGCGCCACAAGTAGTTCGGGTGTTTTCATTTGCGCGACGCTTTATTTTGATGCAGGTACGGATGGGACGCCTCCGATACGATGATGGTTACTTACGGTAGGGCTTGCGGTAAGTTCGTTTATCGAGTGTGGAAGGAGGGGCAATCATATGAGTGTTTCCTCCTGACACCGTCCACGCAACGGCTAGGTCCACCTCGGAGCTTCGGCCGGACTTTCAAGGTGGGTCAGACTTAGCTAGGTGGTTCCCTGGACTTGTGTGGTAGTGAAGGAAAGTGTAGCGTCGGACACCCTGCCAGCATACCCCGGAAGTGTGCTAATTGCATGGCGCAAAGGGTTGAAGTGCGTGTGGTTACATTTGTGCACCCCTGCAGGGTTAAATCTTTTCGAAAAGCCGTGTCCGCGGTTATGGACGACTTGGTGATGATGCTGGCTAACAAGATCATAGACAACTTACACCTGATGTTAATAAATTGATTAGTAAGATAGAGCTACTTCAATAATAAATTATAAAATTGCCAACTGTGTGAGTGCCTTTGGGCTTGCTGCTCGTAGGATAAACGGGCTGGTAAGGAATTGGCTGGGTATGTTTGGTGTTAGTATAGTTGGTTCCTATGCGCTCTCTTACCTCCTCTCTATTAGACGATTGATGTAGTGTGTCTCTATAAGTTGTTAGTGCTGCTTGCCGCCGCCTCAATCGCTAACCCTCTTTCTCCGGAATTCCAGCTTTGATATCTTGTGAGTATTACTTGCCAGTACTTCTACTAGTACTGACCCCTTCGGGGCTGCTATTCCAATGCAGCCAACAGGTTTGAAGTCTGACGACGTTAGCTTGGGAATCCCTCCGGCTAGGCTTGGCCTGGGCAGGGATATGGTGCCTTTGTTTATCTTCAGGACTCTTAGTCCAATTTGTATCTTGTCCGTAGCCGGACGCTATTCGCTTTCGTTGTTATTTGGATCTTCGTATTGTATCTTTGCTCTTGACTCGGTGAGTCGTTGTTGTATATATGTTCTTTTGTGGGTTCCATCGAGAACTATTGTAATGTTATCACAATTCCACCCGCATAACGTGTGTGTTGCGACGTGCACATTATGCCTGGTGGGCGTCCTTTAGGATCGTTATTATGCGGATTTGGCTGGAACGCTAAAGTCTGCATAGTACCGATCTTGGGGCGTTACAGCCACCAAGGGGTCCGGACGGATACCGAAATCCGGATGCCCCCTACATCGTGTTCGTCAGCGAGCGCGACGACAAGCGAAGCCGGCGCGAGCGGTTCAAGGAGGTGAATGCTGTCGTTCCACCTGTCCCCCAATACCTCAACTGGTCGCAAGAGCCAATCACGTGGGATCACAGCAACCACCCGGAGCTGATGCCCAATCCAGGCGGCTATGCTCTAGTCCTGGAGCCCATGATCATCTCCCCCAAGCGCGCCTACACCTTTTCGCGTGTCCTCATTGACGGAGGCAGCAGCATCAACATCCTCTACCGCGACACACTGGAGAAGCTGGGCGTCTCCGAGTCCAGCTTGACGCCAAGCCGGACGGTCTTCCACGGCATTGTGCCAGGGCGAGCCGGCTCATCCATGGGTCTCATCCGGCTTGACGTCCTACTCGGCACCAGGAGCAACCACCGCCGCGAGACCATCTCCTTCGAGTTGGTCGACCACTCCAGCGCCTACCACGCCATACTTGGGCGGCCGGCGCTCGCCAACTTCATGGCCGTACCTCACTACGCCTACCTCAAGATGAAGCTACTAGGCCAACGTGGAATCATCACCGTCTCCGGAGACTACAAACGCTCCATTGCCTGCGCCACCGATAGCGCAAAGGTGGTCGAGACCATGGTCTGCAACGAGGAAATGCGACAATTCAAGCACAAGGCCAGCGAAGAGAGGCTGGAGATTCCGGAGTCGGCCAAGCCGGCTGGCGAGTCGAGCTTCCAGGCGGCGTGAGATACTAAAAAGATCTACTTCGACGACAGCGACAAGTCCAAGTTCGTCGCCGTGGGGGCGAGCCTGGACCCCAAATAGGAAAGCGCGCTCGTCGAGTTCCTCCGTGAGAACCGGGACATCTTCACGTGGTCCCCCAAGGACATGCCTGGTGTACCGAGGGAACTCGCCGAGCACTCTCTACACGTCCGGCCAGATGCCAAGCCGGTAAAACAGTCTCTACGTCGCTTCGCGGAAGGAAGAAGACGGTTAATAGGAGAAGAGATAGCCCGACTGCTCGCGGCCGGATTCATCAAGGAAGTGCAACACACAGAATGGCTAGCCAATCTAGTGATGGTGGAAAAGAAGAACAAGCGATGGCGGATGTGTATTGATTACACTCACCTCAACAAGGCCTGCCCCAAAGACCCCTTCGCATTGCCGCGCATCGACCAGGTGATCGACTCCACGGCTGGCTGTGACCTCCTCTCCCTCCTCGACGCCTACTCCGGCTACCACCAAATTCTGCTGAACCCGGATGACCAGCTCAAGACCGCCTTCATCACCCCCTACGGCCCGTACTGCTACACCACCATGCCATTCGGCTTGAAGAATGCAGGGGCAACATACCAGCGCTGCATGCGGAAATGCTTGCACGACCAGATCGGTCGTAACGCGCATGCTTACGTCGACGACGTCGTCATCAAGACCAAGGAGAAGCACACTCTGCTCGCCGACCTCAAGGAAACCTTCGACAACCTGCGCCGCTTCCAGATGAAGCTCAACCCGGAGAAATGCGTGTTCGGCGTTCCAGCCGGACAGCTACTCGGCTACCTTGTGTCAGCATGAGGAATCGAGGCCAACCCGGAGAAAATCGCCGCCATCGACAACATGCGACAGCCAAGAAGCGTCAAGGACATCCAAAAGTTCACCGGCTGCCTGGCGTCCCTCAGCCGTTTCATCAGCCGGCTCGGTGAAAAGGCTCTCCCACTCTACCACTTGATGAAGAAGACGAACAAGTTCGTCTGGAGCGACGCGGCCGATGCCGCTTACAGAGAGCTCAAGCGCGCGATGGCCACCAGCCCGGTCTTAGCACCTCCGGCTCCGAAGGAGCCCATGCTCATGTACATCGCCGCCTCCAACCGAGTCGTCAGCGTCGTCCTGGTGGTGGAACGAGAGGAAGCCGGCAAGCAGCGGCCGGTTCAGCGGCCATTACTACCTTAGCGAAGTGCTCTCGCAGTCGAAGCAAAACTACCCGCACTACCAGAAGCTCGTATACGGCGTGTACATGTTAACGAAGAAGC
The DNA here is from genome assembly GCA_012064385.1 of Puccinellia tenuiflora. NCBI lineage: Eukaryota > Viridiplantae > Streptophyta > Magnoliopsida > Poales > Poaceae > Puccinellia > Puccinellia tenuiflora. The sequence goes on from QRDG01002127.1 coordinate 302,380, forward strand.
TCAAATATTACTTCCAAGAGCATCCGATCAAGGTGAAAAGTGATGCTCCGCTTGTCGAGATCATAGGCAACAAGGACGCAACTGGCAAAGTGGCGAAATGGGCGATTAACCTGACGGCGCACGGAGTCGAATATGACAAGAGAACGGCGATCAAGTCACAGGAGCTGGCTGACTTTCTAGCCGACTGGACGGAGACGGACCACGTACCACCGCCACCCGACTCCGGCGAGCATTGGCTCATGCACTTCGATGGTTCCAAAAGATACTGGGGACTCGGCGCCGGAGTCGTCTCACCTCACCCAAAGGGGGCCGACTCGAATACGTGCTACAAATCCACTTCACGGCGTCCAACAATGTAGCCGAATACGAAGCTCTCGCGCACGGCCTCAAGCTCGCCAAGGCTATGAACATCAAGCGGATCCTTTGCTACGGCGACTCCGACTTGGTGGTCCAGCAAACCATCGGTCATTGGGACGCCAAGGACCCCAACATGGCTGCGTACCGCTTCTTCGTCCAACAACTCGCGGGATGCTTCGACGGATGTGAATTCCACCACATCCACCGCTCCAACAACGAAGCAGCTGATACCTTGGTGAACATTGGCTCTCTTCGCGAGGAAATCCCACCCGGCGTCGCCCTCGAGAAGCTGTACAGGCCATCCATCACGCCGTGTCCCGGCTCCGATTCCATCCGGATGCCGCCAGGCACGGAGTCAGACGGACCGGCTCCAGGCAAGCCGGAAGCCGTCGAGGTCCTCATCATCGAAGAGGCTCCGCCATGGACCCAACCCTTCCTCGCCTACCTCGCCAATGACGAACTCCCGGCGGATGAGCTCATCGCCAGGCAAATCAAACGACGAGCAAGTGCTTACACCATCATCAACAACGAGTTGTACAAGCGCAGCGTCTCTGGAATATTCCAGTGCTGTGTGAGCCAAGAAGAAGGAATCAAGATCCTCAAGGAAATTCATCAAGGTGAATGTGGCCACCACGCGTCATCAAGAGCAATTGTGGCCAAGGCGTTCAGGCACGGTTTCTACTGGCCGACTGCGCTGGCGGACGCAAACCAGCTGGTCCAGCTCTGCAATGGCTGCCAACGATTCGCAACGCAGAAGCACATGTCGGCTTTAGCGCTCAAGATGATTCCTATCACCTGGTCATTTGCCGTCTGGGGACTAGACATGGTTGGCCCGCTGAGGAGATCCAGTGGAGGCATGACACACCTGCTGGTAGCCGTCGATAAGTTCACGAAATGGATTGAAGCCAAGCCGATCAAGAAGCTGGATGGACCAACAGCCGTCAAGTTCTTCAAGAGCATCATCTACCGCTTCGGCTACCCGAACAACATCATCACGGACAACGGGTCGAACTTCGTCAAGGGAGAATTTGCCAAGTTCTGCGGCGGCACCGGCATCCGGCTTGACGTGACCTCCATCGCGCACCCGCAGTCAAATGGGCATGTTGAACGGGCAAACGGCCTCATCCTATCCGGCATCAATCCTCGGTTGCTCGAACCACTCGAGCGGGCAGCCGGCGCATGAGAAGAAGAGCTACCTTCTGTCCTCTGGAGCCTAAGGACAACCCCAAATCGCTCGACCGGCTTCACCCCCTTCTTCCTCGTCCATGGAGCTGAAGCCGTCATGCCAACTGACATCGAGCACGACGCGCCTCGTGTCGTCTTGTTCACGGAATCACAAGCTAAACAAGCCTATGAAGACGGGATGGACCTGCTCGAGGAAGCGCGCCAGCTTGCCGAGTTAAGGTCGGCAATGTACCAGCAGCAACTACGCAACTACCACAACCGGAAGGTCAGGCCTGTCCGCTTCCGCAAAGGCGACCTCCTGCTACGAATAATCTAAGACACAAAGAACATGCACAAGCTTTCATCACCCTGGGAGGGACCATTCATCGTAAGCAAAGCGCTCATCAATGATGCCTACTACTTGATCGATGCCCGCGAGCACAAGAAGGACACGATGGACAAGGAAGGCGATGAACGAGAAAGGCCGTGGAATGCGTCACTCTTGCATCGATTCTAAACTTGAGAAAGAACCGTATGTATCACCCATGCTATCAATAAAAAATGAGAATGATGAGCACATGAACAATTTTTTCGCAATCCTTTTCTGCATTTCCTTTCCGGTTGCTCCGGCAGCCGGCTAACTTGCCTTTAGTGGCCGGGTAGCGTGACTAACCCCTAAACGGCTAACTCTTCGAATCCGGTTAAGGCCGGCAAGAGAACAAGCTAGAGGGGGCCAACAACGTGAAAAACGCATAAAGGAAAGTACTGCCGGCTGAAAAAATGTTGTTTTATAAACTCGGCCAAGCCGGCAGTCGGCAACTTCTTCTCCTATTACGGACAATTAACTACACAACGCTAAACGGCTAACTCTTCGGATCCGGTTACGGCCGGCAAGAGAATAAGCTGGAGGCTGACTGTATGCGAAAGACGTAAGAAACAGAAATCGTTGTCGGCTGAGAAAACTCTGGCCCAACAAACCGGATCCTAACGTTATAGTAGTGTGCATGATCCCGTTGGACGGTGACGTGCGCACAAATGGCGGCGGGAAAGGCTACAGGCGAGTGTAAAATTGAGCTAAGAAAAATAAAAATATTCTCCATAATCGAAAGAGCAAGCTAACCACTTCGTCATTTTGTTTCCCGCACAAAAATGCCGCCTCCCGGCTCTGGAGACCTCAACCCGGACGATATGTAAAAGGTCAAGCCGGTAAACAGCACACAAAGGCGTGAACAAAGCAGGTGCCATTCAATATCATAAATAAAGGCTCACAGCCGGGAGGAGATTACATAAGCAAAAGGAAGAAGTCCACAGGCGGACAACCTCGCCTACAGGCCAAGCCAGCTACAACATAACGTAAAACTAAGCGGGAGGCGGAGTCATATCGTCATCGCTCTCCTCCCACTCCTTGAGGCACAGGGAGCCGTCGAAGACCTTGACGTAGAGGACCCCAGTCTGGCGCTTCAGTTGGAAGTGAAGGATGAAGGGAGGCTCCAAGCGGAAGAACTTAGCGAAAGCTTTCCAGCCGGAGAAGAACTCAGCCCGCCGGCGAACCTTCCCACCTTCTTGGTCGACAACGACACGAGCATGTACCTCCCAAGGCCCCTGACGAGCTCCAACCTGATGAAGAAGAAATGTGAAGGGGCCTTCCCCCTCTAGCGCATCGGTGACGGCCCGAGGGAGCCACTGGATGCGCTGGATAGGCTCGTACAGCGTCAAGAGGAACTCCGAAATGGGGAACTCGTCCCAATAGACACCTACAGGTGACTCCGAGCGGGCGGGAGAGGGGCTCCGTTTGCCTCCAGCCACCGCAACGGTGACATCTCCACCACCGCCGCGTCCGAGCTTGGGCGGCCGCCCCCTACCGCGCTTGGCTGCTGCGGCGGAGGACTCTCCGGCGTCCTTCTTCGGCGGACGACCCCGACCGCGCTTGGCCACCGCGAGGGAATCCACCCCGATCTCCTTCTTCGGCGCCATGCTCGGATGAAGAGGAGGAGCGAAGTAAAAGAGAAGATGAAGCAAGGAAAACGCACCCGCACCGCTATTTATAAGGGGACCCGAGGGTAGCGCAACCGTCAACGCCCCGCCTCCGGGCGACACGTGGCCTCCGACACAAAGGACGGTGAAGCCGAGGAGGCAAAAAGCACAACACAGTATCAAGGCGGCAAGAAAAATTCCCGGGGGCTGCGCAGCCGGCAAGCCGGCTCCGCAGACCCGGACGTACATCTACAACACCCCGAGTCACGGACTCGGGGGCTGCCACGCCGTCAGCCAGCAGAAAATTCCCGGGGGCTGCGCAGCCGGCAAGCCGGCTCCGCAGACCCGGACGTACATCTACAACACCCCAAGTCACGGACTTGGGGGCTGCCACGCCGTCAGCCGGCAAAAAATTCCCGGGGGCTGCGCAGCCGGCAAGACCGGCTCCGCAGACCCGGACGTACTTCTATAACACCCCGAGTCACGGACTCGGGGGCTGCCATGCCGTCAGCCGGCAGAAAATTCCCGGGGGCTACGCAGCCGTCAAGCCGGCTCCGCAGACCCGGACATACGTCTACAACACCCCGAGTCACGGACTCGGGGGCTGCCACGCCGTCAGCCGGCAGAAAATTCCCGGGCGCTGCGCAGCCGCCAAGCCGGCCTCGCACACCCGGAGGATCAACTACTACACCCCAAGTCAGAGACTCGGGGGCTGCACGTCGTCAAGACGACGGAAAAAAGTACAAGATGAGTAAGAGACATAAAATTTCGACCCGGCTCGATGCTCAAGCCGGCCCAAAATTCGGGGGCTAGACATGGTGATCATCATCACCAAGATGGACACAAATCTTGACACAAAGGCAGTAATTAATAGCAGAGAAACAGATCCATATTACAACAAGTAGCAGATCAAACTAGTCGTCAATTCAAAACAGCAAGTTCTACACGTACGCCTGGCATTCCAGGGGAGCAAGCAAATCAAGGAGCAGCAGCATCGGTGGCGGCGGCAGCGCTGCCGGCTCCAGCGTCTTCAGTCGGCCGTGCCGTCGTGGACGGCTCGGCAGGCACCAACTTCGTCAAATCCACCGCCTCGGCAATTCGCCCTGAAGCCATGAGGATCTCCGGACGCAGACTCGCAAGGGACGTTCCTGTGCGGAAGCCACCCACCAGCATACTCATCTGCACGCTTGGATACCATGACTTCACCAAGGCCAACGCCATGTCGGTGCCTCCACGTGCCGCCATCTCCACCTGTTCGTCGATGCCGGCTGGCGCCCCTTCAAGCCGGACGGACAGGTCATGGAGAGCGGTTGGCAAGGGAGCATCCGGCCATAAGTTCTCGAGAACGTCGTCGGCCGCTTCCTTCAGCCGTTTGAATTCTTGGCTAAATCGGAGAAGATGGGAGGAGGCAGTCGGCGCAGACCCAGCGGCGGCACCAGAAGACTCCGGCCGTGAGTGCGCCGAGGCGGCGTCTTTCTGAATCTGCGCATCCACCTCGGGATAAAAGCCTGCATTTCAAGCCGGTGAGGCCGAGAAGAAGACCCCAAGCAAGAAATCAAAGAGAAAGAGACATCACTTACCAAGGATAAGCTCATTTACACGCTCAACCTCCCTAATCAGGCCGCCCACCAGTTGCTCATGCTCGAGTTCACGCGCCTTGGCCGCCTGGACGATCTGGTCATTGGTGTCGATGGACTCCTTCAGCTGGCTCCTCAGTTCATCCGCATTCTTCCGGAGAGACTCGACCTCGCCCTGCCTCCGCTACTCTGCTTCCTGCAGTTTCTTCGCCTCCTCGCCCAGCCGGACGACCTCCAGGCGGCGCTCCTCCGACACCTTCTCTGCCGTCTGGAGATCGGCCTTGACCAGTGCCAGGGCAGCGTCCTTCTTCTTCAGCTGCCTCTCCAGGCCGGCGCGGGAGGTGGTGTCGCCTGAAGAGGCCGGGTCATCATCAAATCAAGCCGCACAAGAAAAATACAAGGCGCCAAGACGGAAAATGCGACCGAGAAGGGAAACCGAACCTTTGGCCGCCTCAAGCTCTCGCTTGAGCATCGTCGTTTCCTTAGCCGCCTTGGCGAAGCCGTACTCTATCGAGGAGCGGAGCAACGCGATGTTGGTCAGGTTCTCCTGAGCCTTTTGCTCCACCAGTACGGCGAGGGGGAACTTCCCCGATGCGTCGGGCCGAGCCGGCACTGGCCCGGAATATGGAGGGGAGCACACCCGCTATGGCCTTGTCCTTGGCCGTCTCGGCCACTGACGAGGAAGGAGTGGGGAAGGCGAGGTCTCCGGCCCCGGCACCGGGCCGAGGAACTGTCTTGAAGGCATCCTCCGTCGCTTCGGCACCACGGCCGGAAACCGAAGGGTCGAAGTAAACCACGAGGGGAGCTGCGTCGGCCGGCATCCGGCTGTCCGGCTCCACGCCCGCCTTCGCCATCACGGCCTCTGGAGGCGGACCAGCCATTTGCATCACAGGGGCCTCGGGATCAGGCCCCTGTCCACGTCATCAAGAGCTTCTTAAGCTCCGCACAGTCGACGCTGGACCCCATCCAGGCTCCAGTGCTTTCCATTGAGTTCCGATTCCCCGTAGGAGAGGAAGCGCCGCCGGCGAAGAAGAAGAAAGCGTTGGGAGAATGCGAAAGAAGGAGGTAATCACGGAGAAGACTGAAGCTAGAGCGCAGGCAGGAGAATGCGGAACGATAGCCGGAACCGTTCCCCACTTCCCCTTTTACGAGCAAGGAGCCGTGGGCGGAGACGTGCCTCCGCACGACGCGTGGCGTGCAGTTACGCCGAACCGCCCGTGAAAGATCCCACTAACGAGCGGTTGCCACAGAAGATCCCAGTGACGAAGCCGAGGCATTCTGTCTCAATTCCCGGGGAGAGCCTCCAGGCGGACGGGACGTGGGGACGTGGCTGACATAAGCCACGACCTGAGCCCTCAAGTCGGCCACGCTAGGCCGCCAAGGCCTTCGGTTCCGGCCCCACGCAGCCGAACAAGTCATCGTCAACTTCAACCGTATGCAGCCAAGAGCAGGGGTGCCCGCAGAGCTTTCCCCGCACACAAGTTTCAACTTCATCCGGCTTCAGCTTCACCCGGCTCCAATTTCAGCCGGCCCTATATCCAGCCTCGACATTGCGACCACGACAGCCAAGACCAAGGGAAAGATCGCAAAGTCTTCCCAGCAAGCTAGCAAGACTCCACGATCTCGGGGGCTAGCTAGTGTCGGGGAGATGAACCCCGGATACCCCAAAGAGGCTCACTCCTTCAAACTCCATGGGCCGGCTGAACAGTGCCAGCTGCGCAACGCCGACTGGAACCCGCCGGCTGAATCAAGCCGTCTGCGTCTACCCAGACACAGACGTCGGGCTGGGCTGAAGCCGGACATACCAAACGACAATTCCGTACTGGTGGGCCAGCCCCACATAACCGCTCCTGGTGAACAGTACTTCCTGTCGGGCATCTCCTGTGCAGAATCATGGCAACGAGCTCCAGCCGGCCAGAAAGTAGATGATGTCATAGGGACAGACCTGTAAATTCCTTGTAACCCAAAACCCTAGCCCGTTGCCTATATAAGGCGGGCTAGAGCCTCCTGCGTAAGAATTGGGGAGGCAAGCAACAAAAGGAAGGAAGAGAGATCGGTGGCCGATAGCATCATCGTCAACCACCAGCCGGCTAGGACTTCCAGCCGGCTGCCACCTGAATACAGCTCTAGGAGCACTTGTAGCCCGCACTTTGTGATCAAGCAATAAGAAACAAGAAGAGAAGGGCGTAGGGGTGTTACCTCCATAGGAGGGCCCTGAACCTGGGTATATCGCGTGAGTTTGCGTGCTTGTACCCAATCCCGCGCGAGCGCCATCGTCGCCTTGCCCCATACTTCTTTCCATCTCTGATGGATATGCCGTGCAACCCACCACGACATTTGGCGCCCACCGTGGGGCAAGCGGCGAGCGGATCTCATTCTCGGCGGGACCAATCTTCGTCGACATCTTCGTCACCGGCCATGGCGCTGTGCTGGTTCTACGGGTCGGGATCTAGATCGACACCCGCGCATGTCCGCGTCGTCGACCTGCTGCCCGAGCTCCTCCTCGTCCACGACCTCCCCACCGGTTCCAGCCACCGGCGTGCGTCCACCTCTGCCTGCGCCGGGCTTCGCTGCTGCACCCGCGTCCGCGCCGTCAAGTTCTTCCGTGCAGCCACGTCCACACCGCTACGCCCATCGCCCACGCGCCCAGCAGCTCGGTCGTCCCCATCTCCAAAACGCCTCCGACCTCGGCTGCCTTCTCCACGCGCATCGCCTCCCCAAGCTCGGTCATCCTTCACTGTGCCTCCGGCCTCTGTCGCCCGCACACACCCCTCCCACTCTGTACCGCGCCCGCGCGTCTGTGACCGGCCCCCAGCGCCCTCTGCCTCTGGCCTCAGCCCGGCGTCCGGCCGAGCCCGCTCAAGCACCTCCACCAGCACCTCCCGTTTGCGTCTGCGTGAGCTCCTCCGCATCCGGCCGCTTCCAGCTCCGTCCCCGCCGCCAGTCTAGGCTCCGGTCGACCCACGGCCGCCTCCATGACCCGGCTTCTGGCCGCCTCCACGACCCGGCTTCTGGCCGCCTCCGTGCCGCCCGGCTCCAGCCTGGCCGCGCCCCGTCCGGTCGTCCAGCACTCCTCCGGCTCCGGCCTCCCCAGTCGGCCGGCCACGCCATGTGACCCGCGCCCGTCTGGCCCCCTCCGGCTCCCCCACGCCACGCTCACCCGCGCCCGTCTGGCCGCCTCCGGCTCCCCCCACGCCATGCTCACCCACGCCCGCTCCGGCCGCATCAGCTTGCCGTGCGGACGACCGTCTTCGCCATCCGGCTCTGACCTCGAGCTCATCCGCGACCGACACCGCGCCCACGCCGACCAAGGCCGCGTCCGGCTGCGCCCAGGCGCTCCGCTTCTACTTCGCCGACCGGCTCCGGTCCCCTCCAGTCGACCCACGCCCGGCCGGCCGAGTCCTGCTTCGGCCACTCCGCCCCTGCTCCGGCCGCCTCAACCCCGATTCCGGCCGCCTCTGACTCCTCCGGACGCGCCCGCACCTGCCCGCTCCCGGCGAGGCCGTGTTCGTCTCCGGCAAGCTCCGCTGGCATGCCTCTTCCCTCGGCCCCGCCTCTGGCTGCTCCGCCCCGCAAGCTCTCCAACGCCTTCCCATGCCCGCGCCCGAGCTCCACTGCTCGCGTGTGTCCGCGACGCCCGGCCCCGGCTCCGGCCGCCTCCGTCCCGGTTCCGGCCGCCCCAGCTCCGGCCGCCTGTACCCCGCCTCCGGTCGTCTCCGTCCCATATCCGGCCGCCTCCCGTGCGCCGGCTCGCCATCTCGCCCACACGCGGCCTGGCCGGCTCCAGCACCACGCCGTCGTTCCTCCGTCGGCCGGCTGCCCAGGCGAACCAGAAGAAGGGGAACGGGCCAGCTGGGGAAAGAAAAAGAAAAAAAAAGGAGGAAAGGGCCGGCTGAAAAAGAGAAAGGAAGAAACGAAAAACGCAAGGAAAAGGAAAAAAGAGGAGCCGGCCAGAAAGAGAAAGAGGCATGGGCCGGCTAAAAAAAAGGGGAAGAAAGATGGAGCCGGCCGGGCCGGCTGCGAAATAATAGTAATAAAAAATGGGCCAGCCGGTAGAGAAGCTTCAGCTCCATTTGGCTGCTAGACCGGCTGCGAGCCGGTTGCCCCTAGCCCGTTCGGCTGCAGTGCCTCTTCTTCGACTACGAAAAACAATAGAAACCGTAGATTTTGTACATCGATATCTATTGACTAACTTCGTTTCTTGTGTGACCATTTTTGCATGAACCTGCCAAGGACCTCCCGCTGGCGCTGCAGGTCCTCGACAGCTTCGGGGGCTAGTGGATCCACAAGCTGACCGGCTCCTCCAGCTGGCTGCCCCTTCGACCGGCTCCATTCGTAGCCGGGTTTTCGGGGACTCGACATCATCATCGCCCCCGTCGCGAACCTCGGTAGCACGTCACCGCCATCGCCCACACCGTGAAGCTCGGGGGCTCGACGTCATCATCGCCATCACTCCCAACTTGGAGCTCGGAAGCGCAATAGCCGCCAACCGGCAGAAGGCCAAAGACCTCCGGGCCAAGAGCCCGGGGGCTGCCACGCCATCAGCCGGCAATCTCATTCCCGGGTCCTGCGCATACGCCGACCCGGAGGACTCTATCACCCCGGCCAAGAGCCCGAGGGCTGCCACGCCGTCAGCCGGCAATCTCATTCCCGGGTCCTGCGCATACGCCGACCCGGAGGACTCTATCACCCCGGCCAAGAGCCCGGGGGCTGCCACGCCGTCAGCCGGCAATCTCATTCCCGGGTCCTGCGCATCCGCCGACCCGGAGGACTCTATCACCCCGGCCAATAGCCCGGGGGCTGCCACGCCGTCAGCCGGCAATCTCATTCCCGGGTCCTGCGCATCCGCCAACCCGGAGGACTCTATCACCCCGGCCAATAGCCCGGGGGCTGCCACGCCGTCAGCCGACAATCTCATTCCCGGGTCCTGCGCATCCGCCGACCCGGAGGACTCCATCACCCCGGCCAAGAGCCCAAATTCAACTCCAAATTCTGTAGTCGTCTACAATGCCATTCGGCTTCAAGGATTTTCATCCGGCTTCAAGGACTTTCATCCGGCTTCAAGGATTTTCATCCGGCTTCAAGGATTTTCATCTGGCCACAACTTTCATCCGGCTTCAAGGATTTTCATCCGGCTTCAAGGATTTTCATCCGGCTTCAAGTTCATCCGGCGTCAAGTTCATCCGGCTTCAACTTCGTCCGGCTTCAAGTTCATCCGGCCTCAAGTTCGTCCGGCTTCAAGTTCATCCGATGTCAAGTTCATCCGGCTTCAACTTCGTCCGGCTTCAAGTTCACCCGGCCTCAAGTTCGTCCGGTTTCAAGTTCATCCGGCGTCAAGTTCGTCCGGCTTGAAGTTCTTCCGGCTTCAAGTTCCTCCGACTTCAACTCCAAGTTTCAGCCGGCTCCAGCTCCAACTCCAGCATCTCATCCACAACAACCAAGACAAGGGGAAGATCGCGAAGTCTTCCCAGCAAGCTAGCAAGACTCCACGATCTCGGGGGCTAGTGTCGGGGAGATGAACCCCGGATACCCCAAAGAGGCTCAATTCTTCAAACTCCACGGGCCGGTTTGAACAGTGCCGGCTGCGCAACGCCGACTGGAACCCGCCGGCTGAATCAAGCCGCCTGCGTCTCCCCGGACGCAGACGTCCGGCTGGGCTGGAGCCGGACGTACCAACCGACAATTCCGTACTGGTGGGCCAGCCCCGCATAACCGCTCCTGGTGAACAGTACTTCCTGTCGGGCATCTCCTGTGCAGAATCATGGCAACGAGCTCCAGCCGGCCAGAAAGTAGATGATGTCATAGGGACAGACCTGTAAATTCCTTGTAATCCAAAACCCTAGCCCGTTGCCTATATAAGGCGGGCTAGAGCCTCCTGCGTGAGGCAAGCAACAAAAGGAAGGAAGAGAGATCGGTGGCCGATAGCATCATCGTCAACCTCCAGCCGGCTAGGACTTCCAGCCGGCTGCCACCTGAATACAGCTCTAGGAGCACTTGTAGCCCGCACTTTGTGATCACGCAATAAGAAACAAGAAGAGAAGGGCGTAGGGGTGTTACCTCCATAGGAGGGTCCTGAACCTGGGTATATCGCGTGAGTTTGCGTGCTTGTACCCAATCCCGCGCGAGCGCCATCGTCGCCTTGCCCCATACTTCTTTCCATCTCTGATGGATATGCCGTGCAACCCACCATGACACACCGGAGTCAGAGAGGAGGGGAACGAGAGGAACAAGAGAGAGAAGGGAGTGGCTCGGTCGGGTGGTTGACCCGAGTCAGTTTAGACTTGGTTCAACCAAGTTGGACCAAGGGGCATTTTGGTCTTTTCACAAATCAAATTTAACTCAAATTCTAATTCAAAACTAAAAATTCAATGAAAATCCTAAAAGTAAATAAAAAATATGTTTTCAACTCAAAATTTTATAAGGATTCCAATGATTTCTATTTCATTTATTGAATAGATTTTCTTGAGTGAAAAATTCAAAGATCCTTAAGTGGGTATGATTTGAATTATTTTCCAAAAATAAATTATTTTATCCAAACCATTTGAAAAAAATTCTTATGTGAATAATTCGAAGATCCTTAAGTATACATGAATTGAATTATCTTCAAAAATTCAAGGATCCTTAAGTGGAAACGAATTGAACTATTTTAAAAAACAATTATTTTCTAAACGAAAATTAATTTGAGTAATAAGTTCAAAATATATAATTTGAACTTTATTACCGTTCTATAAATCACTATCCTATTACTCATCCTAGGTAAAACACACAAAGAAGAATTCATCTAAAAATCATTCACTCTTGTGTTGATAATATTTGAAAGTTCGTTAAGTAAATAAAATTTAAATAAATAACTACTTCATGATGTTAATGAAATTTTTTCTTAACGGCATTAAAGTTGATGACTTAAAATTGAAAATCTTGCTTTCTAACAAAATCCTTGAAAATTTACTCTCTCAAATAAAATAAATGACATCTTTCTAAAGGAATAATTATAATGAAACAAAATAAATTCTTTAGTTCAATTAAAGTGGTAAAACTTGCATTATGGTCATGGCAGTAGCTAGTGCATGAAAACTTGCATTATGCCTACGACTTATGGTCATGGCAGTAGCTAGTGCATGAAACACCTTATCTCTATATTTCTGAACTTGCTGAGTAACGCTGTTACTCACCCCTCCCCATTTGACCCCCTGCTTAGACTTTGGAGCCATTCGAAAAGATGTCAGATATCCATCACGACGTCGAGGAGGTCTTCCACAAGGAATCAAGTCGACCTGGTGGAGCTTGAAGGAGTCAACCGCTACTTCGTCAATGGAAGAACGACGACAACAAGGACAACGGAGGAGAAACGACAGCATTGTCAATGGCTGTGGCACCCCCTTCTGACACATATTGTCAGAAAGGCGGTCGCCCGTGCGCCAGCCTAGGATATCCGGACGCACGTTACGACAATGCAACATAGCAGAAATATCATTACACAATCAGGCCCAAAGGGCTACAAATGGTTTTACATGGCCATCAAGGCATGAGAAATTATCATGGCCAAGTATAGCGCGGGACAGAGTTTAACTGGCAGCGGAAGATAAAGGTACGGCAACGGCTTGGTGCGGCTCCATTCCACAGGCATCTGGCTGGGCTACTGATCCTAGCATGCTCTTGCTCCATCTCTTTGCTATGGTAGAAGAGGAATCCTCTCAACGTCTGGCCACATGAAAAGCCAGTTTGAGTACGGTGACGTACTCGCAAGAAAACAACCACAAGACATGAACAGTCAAGCAATCAGGCAACAGGTAACTAGCAACAAAAATAATCTAAACATGGCAAGTATCTACTTACGGCAGTCCAAGTGGGTAGCAACAAGGCAGCACTACAAATCATGTCATTAGCAAATAACAGGGGTATCACCAGCACAGAGTCCAAGCCAGGTGGGGTTGGATCGTATACCGGTGATCACACAAGAGAACTTACCTGTGACGAATAACGGAGGTACCCATTGGTACCAAATATTAAACATCACCTGTCATCACTACTAGGCCCCATGGCCTTATCTCATCTGTCAAACTGCTAGGCCCACTGACCTCATATCTCTGCTCGGGGCATGCACGGCTGACGTTCGCTCGGGCCTAACTCTAGGCTCCCAACGATCACACTGTCACCCCAACACGGGTAACCATCCACGATTCAAGTAACATTCCCTGCATCAGCCTATTGAAATCGGGTTGTTCATCTTTCTTTCAAACCGAACTTAAGTTTAACCTCCGGACTCGACAAAGGACAATAGTGTGACCGACACTGAACTGTTCCATAACCTAGGAACAAGGCTAGCTTCTAGTTGACACACTCTCGAGAGGTTGCAGTTACCACCCATCTAATTGCACCTCACCTGGCCAAGGCAAGATACACTTACATAACCGTTCACTCTACCAAGACACTCCCTGTATAGCTACCGACATAACTCTATGTCTTATGACGAAGTGAATCCGGCACGTCCCCAACTCATGAGCGACGCCTAGCTCCGGAACCTTCACAAGACTAGCCCCGACCACAACTATGCAGTATCCGACTAGACTTGCCAAGTGGGTAGCATCAAAGGAGGCTTGATAGGTTACATAGGCTATGGCTCTCCCATTTGGGCGACAGTGGTAGTGCGTTCAAGGTTCAGATTGGTGGCACTATGGACTGACCCTATCGAAGCTTGGAGGGGGTTTCATTTATTCCAGTTTCATTTAACAACAAGTCCAAACAACAGAGGATTAGTCCAACACAATAAGGATTAGTCCAACACAACAAGTATAATCTATCATTTCAACATAAGACCATAAGCAAACATAAGCCACACAATAGTTCAAGCAATAAGCAACAATAATCATGCAATAATTTAGCAAAGATGAATAACTTCAACCGGGCGATGGCGGAGTTGCCTCCGGCCAGTAACAGCCACAGGTTGAGTAAAGAAAATAAAATAGCACAATCAACCGGGCGAGGACGGAGATACTTCCGACCAGTAGCAGCCACAGGTTGAGGAAGTAAAATAAAATAGCACTATTGGTTAGCGTCAACCGGGCGAGGACGGAGATACTTCCGACCAGTGACAGCCACGGGTCGACTACAAAAGTTAGTGGAGGCGTCCACGCGATCCCGTTCCTCCATTCCATTGACTGCGGCGGTTTCCCCAGTCCATCGTCGCCGGAATGGGGAGTGGTGCATGGTACCGTCCAACACACGCCACAACTCTACAGAAAAGTAGACGAGATTCAATCCACGTGGACGGGGCCCAACATGTATTTATTCGCCGGCCGGAACTCAACCACACTTGATGGGTTTATCGTATTGCAGGAAAGTAAAGGTACATAAAATAATAATACTGAAAGTAGGCGAGATTCAATCCACGTGGGCGGTGCCCAACATGTATTTAGTCGCCAAATGAACTGAAAAGCAATCATAAGAAAGAAGGCATCCATTCCACTCGAGGATTAACTCGACGTGGTGTCAGCCATCTTGGCAATAAGACCCAAATGAAAGCCAGCTTCCCAAGCGTCGCAGTCATGGCGGGCACATGCCAGCCAAGTTTGACGGAGGGAGAAGAAGCAAATAACTCTTTGGCAAATGCCCCCAACTCCGAGGATCATAAGACGACATTCGTCCGCTCCTCACCTCGGCGAAGGAGAAGAAGCAAACAATCATGGGACGCATGGTTTATAGTTAGCTAGTTAGATCATTGGACAAAGCCACGCAAGTGCGAGGCGCACAAATTATTCACACGTCATTCTAATACACACATGGACGATGAGTGAAACATGGCATCACTATCTATACTGGAAATGAAACATGGCGTAGCTATCAAAGCTCTAAATAAACATCACATGCAAGTATACACATGAAATCACATGAACCAACATCAGCATCGGCTAGCAATAAAACATAATGCGCATATGTGATATGATAATATGTAACAAATGGCACCGCTTGAGTGTTCATAGCAAGTGGTTAGCTTGCCTTCGACGTTTGACGCCATTGGTCTTGGAGGATCACGGACACGTCGCGGTTTAGGGTATCGGTTTGCCGGTACCGCGGGACACCTATGCAAGCATATAGGTGTGCTGAGTATCTAAGTATTTTACAAAAATGTAAAACCTACACCACTGGATAGAGCTCTTCAAAACATGAATTTACAAATTTGAATCACTCCGATCGGAGCTACGATTCAAGAGATATCATCGTTTAAAGTTGCTTACCAGGGAAAATAAATAAAACAGAACGACGGAAAAAAAAAACAGCACGGGCTGTCGCTCTGCCCGACTGGGCCGCGGATGGGCCGCTGCGTGCCGCACACGCACGTGCTGGTGCCAGCGCGGGGCAGGCCGCTGGTGGGCCGCTGGGCTGGTTCGCGCGTTTCCGCGGAGTACGTTTTCCTGTGGAGAAAGCGTAACGCAAAAAAAATACGCCTTCGCTGGATCGAGTGAAGCTTCTTCCTCCTGGCTCGCGTACGGGAGAGGACGGGGAAGCCAGGGCGAGCTGCTCGCCGGTGGTAGGCCACCAGGAGGAGATGACCGGCGACTGAGGGAGGCTCCTTGAGCTCCTCCGCGGCCGGGGAGGCCTCCGGCTGGGCTGGATCGCCCCTCCCGAGCGGCTCAGGAGTCAGGAGGCCGGTCAGGTCGGTCGCGGCATCAATAAGCGCCGGCCGTTGGCGATGGGGACGCCGGCCGCCGGTGACTGGCGGACCGAGGGCGGACGCCGGCGAGGGGCGGCCACGCCGGGCCACTCCACACCCACCGGGGAGGCTCAGGTTCAGGGGACGGTGGAGGTTGCCGCCGTGGTCGACTCGCGCGTGTCGGCCATGGCGGAAGGTCAATGCTGATGCTGCTGCCGATCGTCGGGAGAGAGGAGGCACGGGCCAGCGGTCTGCGGGGTGGTCCGCGTTGGTGGGGAAGCGAGGCCGACGGCGGGGCGCCTCCTGCGCGTCGCCCCCCGTGTTCACCAGCTCGGCCATGGTCAGTAGAGGATGAAGGGATGGCTTCGGCCTCCAACTGCTGCTCCGGAGGGTTGGCTAGCAAGGTCAGGGAGGGAGGAGAGAGTGGAGTGCGGGGGGAAATGAGCTCGGCTGTCCCCATTTTTGGCTTTTAAGAAAGGGTGGTGACCATGGTTGGGAGCTGAACCATGGTGAAGTGTTGGTGACTCACCCCAGGGGTTAGGATCGAGAGCCGGATAGGAACGTCGAGCTGGACGAACAGGGAGCTACAGGGAAGATACTGTGCGGGAGATTAGGCAGGGTTTAGGCTAAGCGGGATTTGGGGCTTGCCAAAACGCGCACGTCCGGGACGTCCAGAGCGCGACGCGAGCGACATCGTCGCGTTCCCGGTGACTCGGGGCATGAAAAGGAAAACGGGTCACACCACTGGGTTCTTAACGATGAGGGCACACAACAAACAAGAATCACTCAAGAATTCCAAACTTCGTAAAACAGGATTTTCAGAAAACCTAGGATCCATAAGGTGTTCGATGAAATGACCAAGGCCATGCACATCTCAGAAAAATCCCCAAAATTCACAGTAGGTTAGAATGGATGTATAAAGTATGTTTGTGGATTTGTAGCTCAGTTGGACATAGGGAAGTTGGTCAAATAAATTGGTGTCCAAAAATGCCCTAATGGCATGGGCATGCCAAGTGAACAAGATCAAAAGATATTGACATGATATTCTGTATATGTGGTTATATAAGGGAGTTGGTCAATTGGGCAAAGTGGCAATGCCAAATGATTTTTGTAGCTAGGGGTTGCTTTGGAAATTGCTATTAGGCATAAAAAGGGCATTACCAAGGAAGTACCTCAAATATTTCTCAAATGAGGTTGGCCAAATGGAGTGAAACGTTCAGGAGGTCAAATCATGAACCTCACCAAGATTGCAGAATTTTTGGATGAGTGGAAGGTGTCTTGATAATTTCCGGATCGAAAATGGCATAATAGGGAACATGAATAAATTTGGAAATAGTGCATGGGACTATGGAATATTTTTGCATGGGAGGGGTGTATCTGTATGAGGGAACCATATGGTAGTTTGGTAGAATTTATTTCAAGCTATAATTGGGATGGTGGCTTTTGGTGGGATAGATGGGAGGGGTTTTAGAATTTCCAAATGGAAAATGTTTGAGAGGCAAAGCAGAGGCATGGAAATATGGTGGAGGTTGACAAGGTTTGAGGATTATTAGGAAATTTCCAAGAGGGTGAAACCAAAGTCAAATCAAGGAGCAACAGGTTTGAAGAAAATATTTTGACAAAATGGAAAAAGTTTTTCAGACGTGAGAAAACATCACTAAAATTAGGGACGAATTTTCGGGATGTGACAAACCTTCCCCCCTTAAAAAGAATCTTGTCCCGAGATTTGGAGACTAAAAGAGATTCCCCGGGGTTATACAAGATATTTCTTGTATGGTTTAATATACACATATATTTGAAAAACTTTTTGCAAAACCTTTTCTACAAAATACTGAAGTTTAGCACTAAAAAGGATCAACACTCAGCAGGATATTTTATTAAAACAAAACATTATCAAAGCATGACATCTCAATCACACTCAATGCATTCTAAGGATGGCATGGCAGGGGCTCATGAAATCAATCAACATAGGATGTGCCACTATTGTTAAAAGAATACTAAGGTTTTTTTGTTCAACCAAACACAAGCATGGCAAATCAAACAAGATCTACACATGAATCATCCAGTGAGCGGGGAACCATGGGTACAGTGTATCCCAAAATACATCCACTTAATGGTTAAAGTCGTGCAATACACCAAAATATTTTTCCTACTAGAAAATATCCCATTCAAATGTTGTGTTAATTTTACAGGTGGGCATATGTGTGTTGTTTCACATACACGTCCTATTTTAAGTGTTCTGTCATTGGTTCAAAACTTTTAAAAGGAAGAAAGGGCATGGTGTTTTTACGCACGTCAACCAAGTAGTTAACAAGCGAACAACATCAAGTTTTCACACGGAGTTGAAATAACAAGTCCCATAACTGCCAAGCTAACATGCGATACAAGCAAACACAGAAGAACAAACAACCTCACACCCTCTCACCTACAAAATTAGGACTCCTCACTTGGTGGGGACTTGGTCTGAGCTTCATTCACTTTGCTGTCTTCAGGAGCTTGCAGGTTTGGTCCTAAGCAAAGCTTGGTATCCACTGGGCTCCTCGCCACCACGGCTAGAGTCTTAGGCATGCCTTCTGGCACAACGCCAAAGCTGCGAAGGGGTTGGAGGTCGAGGGTTGCGGCTGGTCCTGGATGAAAGGTATCGAGTCCAAACTTCAGAGCTTCCATTGATGGTGGTGGCTTCTGGAGTTTAATTGTTACTGGTCCTTGCGGAGCTGGGTGGTTGTCCGTTGGTTGCGGGACTCGGCTAAGGGCTTGCCTATTGGAATGGCATTCTTCCAAGTGGTAGACAAGGATGCTCTCCAAGGCGGTGGTGTAGGCTACGAGATGTGACAAGGTTGAGTTGAGCATCACTTCGATGCTTACCATGGGATGGCTGGGGCTTGCAAGGGATCTTGGCGGGAAAAAGCGAGACGCAGGAGGTTCCATCACGGCTTCAAAGTATCGCAGACGAGCGAGACATTTCCAAGCTGCAACTTGGAGCGCCATCTCAGGGGAATCCACAAAGTGGCTTTGACTCATACGGCGTCATGCTTCCTAAGGCACTTGTGCCGACATACACCTCGGCATGATACTCGCTCACGCAGGAGGAGAGGTTAGACCGATATACATGGTACACCGGGCGAGAAACACAACCAATAATATCGCGAGCAGCTTCCCATAGTAGAGGTGGAAAACCGGGGCGAAACTCAGCGGTGGTCTCGAAAATGAGGGTAGGTGCCATCTAAAATCTCAAGCTAAGGTTCTTGGGAGAGAGGAGAGTGCAAGATTCCTGGGCGGGATCTGCTTCAAGAGAGTTGGGTTGCAAGGGATAGCAAGCGAGTGTGGGATTTTATAGGTAGCTAGGACTTGGGTTTCATACTAATGGGTAGTGTCGATTCCTTCTCCAGGAAGAACCCGGCAAGTCTGGTTGGGTAGGATTGGGACAAGTTTCACTGCACCATACTGTTGACTGACACGAGCCATGCCGGTTAGGCGGGTACGGGTTAAATCCATCAGGTCGTTGTGGGGCAAAAGTAAGGCGGGGCTCTCCATGCTAGGGTAGTCTACAGCCAGCCTGGTGCTCTGATACCATGCTCTGTGGCACCCCCTTCTGACACATATTGTCAGAAAGGCGGTCGCCCCGTGCGCCAGCCCAGGATATCCGGACGCACGTTACGACAATGCAACATAGCAGAAATATCATTACACAATCAGGCCCAAAGGGCTACAAATGGTTTTACATGGCCATCAAGGCATGAGAAATTATCATGGCCAAGTATAGCGCGGGACAGAGTTTAACTGGCAGCGGAAGATAAAGGTACGGCAACGGCTTGGTGCGGCTCCATTCCACAGGCATCTGGCTGGGCTACTGATCCTAGCATGCTCTTGCTCCATCTCTTTGCTATGGTAGAAGAGGAATCCTCTCAACGTCTGGCCACATGAAAAGCCAGTTTGAGTACGGTGACGTACTCGCAAGAAAACAACCACAAGACATGAACAGTCAAGCAATCAGGCAACAGGTAACTAGCAACAAAAATAATCTAAACATGGCAAGTATCTACTTACGGCAGTCCAAGTGGGTAGCAACAAGGCAGCACTACAAATCATGTCATTAGCAAATAACAGGGGTATCACCAGCACAGAGTCCAAGCCAGGTGGGGTTGGATCGTATACCGGTGATCACACAAGAGAACTTACCTGTGACGAATAACGGAGGTACCCATTGGTACCAAATATTAAACATCACCTGTCATCACTACTAGGCCCCATGGCCTTATCTCATCTGTCAAACTGCTAGGCCCACTGACCTCATATCTCTGCTCGGGGCATGCACGGCTGACGTTGGCTCGGGCCTAACTCTAGGCTCCCAACGATCACACCGTCACCCCAACACGGGTAACCATCCACGATTCAAGTAACATTCCCTGCATCAGCCTATTGAAATCGGGTTGTTCATCTTTCTTTCAAACCGAACTTAAGTTTAACCTCCGGACTCGACAAAGGACAATAGTGTGACCGACACTGAACTGTTCCATAACCTAGGAACAAGGCTAGCTGCTAGTTGACACACTCTCGAGAGGTTGCAGTTACCACCCATCTAATTGCACCTCACCTGGCCAAGGCAAGATACACTTACATAACCGTTCACTCTACCAAGACACTCCCTGTATAGCTACCGACATAACTCTATGTCTTATGACGAAGTGAATCCGGCACGTCCCCAACTCATGAGCGACGCCTAGCTCCGGAACCTTCACAAGACTAGCCCCGACCACAACTATGCAGTATCCGACTAGACTTGCCAAGTGGGTAGCATCAAAGGAGGCTTGATAGGTTACATAGGCTATGGCTCTCCCATTTGGGCGACAGTGGTAGTGCGTTCAAGGTTCAGATTGGTGGCACTATGGACTGACCCTATCGAAGCTTGGAGGGGGTTTCATTTATTCCAGTTTCATTTAACAACAAGTCCAAACAACAGAGGATTAGTCCAACACAATAAGGATTAGTCCAACACAACAAGTATAATCTATCATTTCAACATAAGACCATAAGCAAACATAAGCCACACAATAGTTCAAGCAATAAGCAACAATAATCATGCAATAATTCAGCAAAGATGAATAACTTCAACCGGGCGATGGCGGAGTTGCCTCCGGCCAGTAACAGCCACAGGTTGAGTAAAGAAAATAAAATAGCACAATCAACCGGGCGAGGACGGAGATACTTCCGACCAGTAGCAGCCACAGGTTGAGGAAGTAAAATAAAATGGCACAATTGGTTAGCGTCAACCGGGCGAGGACGGAGATACTTCCGACCAGTGACAGCCACGGGTCGACTACAAAAGTTAGTGGAGGCGTCCACGCGATCCCGTTCCTCCATTCCATTGACTGCGGCGGTTTCCCCAGTCCATCGTCGCCGGAATGGGGAGTGGTGCATGGTACCGTCCAACACACGCCACAACTCTACAGAAAAGTAGACGAGATTCAATCCACGTGGACGGGGCCCAACATGTATTTATTCGCCGGCCGGAACTCAACCCACACTTGATGGGTTTATCGTATTGCAGGAAAGTAAAGGTACATAAAATAATAATACTGAAAGTAGGCGAGATTCAATCCACGTGGGCGGTGCCCAACATGTATTTAGTCGCCAAATGAACTGAAAAGCAATCATAAGAAAGAAGGCATCCATTCCACTCGAGGATTAACTCGACGTGGTGTCAGCCATCTTGGCAATAAGACCCAAATGAAAGCCAGCTTCCCAAGCGTCGCAGTCATGGCGGGCACATGCCAGCCAAGTTTGACGAAGGGAGAAGAAGCAAATAACTCTTTGGCAAATGCCCCCAACTCCGAGGATCATAAGACGACATTCGTCCGCTCCTCACCTCGGCGAAGGAGAAGAAGCAAACAATCATGGGGACGCATGGTTTATAGTTAGCTAGTTAGATCATTGGACAAAGCCACGCAAGTGCGAGGCGCACAAATTATTCACACGTCATTCTAATACACACATGGACGATGAGTGAAACATGGCATCACTATCTATACTTGATATGAAACATGGCGTAGCTATCAAAGCTCTAAATAAACATCACATGCAAGTATACACATGAAATCACATGAACCAACATCAGCATCGGCTAGCAATAAAACATAATGCGCATATGTGATATGATAATATGTGACAAATGGCACCGCTTGAGTGTTCATAGCAAGTGGTTAGCTTGCCTTCGACGTTTGACGCCATTGGTCTTGGAGGATCACGGACACGTCGCGGTTTAGGGTATCGGTTTGCCGGTACCGCGGGACACCTATGCAAGCATATAGGTGTGCTGAGTATCTAAGTAATTTACAAAAATTAAAACCTACACCACTGGATAGAGCTCTTCAAAACATGAATTTACAAATTTGAATCACTCCGATCGGAGCTACGATTCAAGAGATATCATCGTTTAAAGTTGCTTACCAGGGAAAATAAATAAAACAGAACGACGAAAAAAAAAACAGCACGGGGTGTCGCTCTGCCCGACTGGGCCGCGGATGGGCCGCTGCGTGCCGCACACGCGCGTGCTGGTGCCAGCGCGGGGCAGGCCGCTGGTGGGCCGCTGGGATGGTTCGCGCGTTTCCGCGGAGTACGTTTTCCTGTGGAGAAAGCGTAACGCAAAAAAAAATACGCCTTCGCTGGATCGAGTGAAGCTTCTTCCTCCTGGCTCGCGTACGGGAGAGGACGGGGAAGCCAGGGCGAGCTGCTCGCCGGTGGTAGGCCACCAGGAGGAGATGACCGGCGACCGAGGGAGGCTCCTTGAGCTCCTCCGCGGCCGGGGAGGCCTCCGGCTAGGCTGGATCGCCCCTCCCGAGCGGCTCAGGAGTCAGGGGGGCGGTCAGGTCGGTCGCGGCATCAACAAGCGCCGGCCGCCGGTGACTGGCGGACCGAGGGCGGACGCCGGCGAGGGGGCGGCCACGCCGGGCCACTCCACACCCACCGGGGAGGCTCAGGTTCAGGGGACGGTGGAGGTTGCCGCCGTGGTCGACTCGCGCGTGTCGGCCATGGCGGAAGGTCAATGCTGATGCTGCTGCCGATCGTCGGGAGAGAGGAGGCACGGGCCAGCGGTTTGCGGGGTAGGTCCGCGTTGGTGGGGAAGCGAGGCCGACGGCGGGGCGCCTCCTGCGCGTCGCCCCCCGTGTTCACCAGCTCGGCCATGGTCAGTAGAGGATGAAGGGATGGCTTCGGCCTCCAACTGCTGCTCCGGAGGGTTGGCTAGCAAGGTCAGGGGAGGGAGGGAGGAGAGAGTGGAGTGCGGGGGGAAATGAGCTCGGCTGTCCCCATTTTTGGCTTTTAAGAAAGGGTGGTGACCATGGTTGGGAGCTGAACCATGGTGAAGTGTTGGTGACTCACCCAGGGGTTAGGATCGAGAGCCGGATAGGAACGTCGAGCTGGACGAACAGGGAGCTACAGGGAAGATACTGTGCGGGAGATTAGGCAGGGTTTAGGCTAAGCGGGATTTGGGCTTGCCAAAACGCGCACGTCCAGGACGTCCAGAGCGCGACGCGAGCGACATTAACGCGTTCCCGGTGACTCGGGGCACGAAAAGGAAAACGGGTCGCACCACTGGGTTCTTAACGATGAGGGCACACAACAAAACAAGAATCACTCAAGAATTCCAAACTTCGTAAAACAGGATTTTCAGAAAACCTAGGATCCATAAGGTGTTCGATGAAATGACCAAGGCATTGCACATCTCAGAAAAATCCCCAAAATTCACAGTAGGTTAGAATGGATGTATAAAGTATGTTTGTGGATTTGTAGCTCAGTTGGACATAGGGAAGTTGGTCAAATAAATTGGTGTCCAAAAATGCCCTAATGGCATGGGCATGCCAAGTGAACAAGATCAAAATATATTGACATGATATTCTGTATATGTGGTTATATAAGGGAGTTGGTCAATTGGGCAAAGTGGCAATGCCAAATGATTTTTGTAGCTAGGGGTTGCTTTGGAAATTGCTATTAGGCATAAAAAGGGCATTACCAAGGAAGTACCTCAAATATTTCTCAAATGAGGTTGGCCAAATGGAGTGAAACGTTCAGGAGGTCAAATCATGAACCTCACCAAGATTGCAGAATTTTTGGATGAGTGGAAGGTGTCTTGATAATTTCCGGATCGAAAATGGCATAATAGGGAACATGAATAAATTTGGAAATAGTGCATGGGACTATGGAATATTTTTGCATGGGAGGGGTGTATCTGTATGAGGGAACCATATGGTAGTTTGGTAGAATTTATTTCAAGCTATAATTGGGATGGTGGCTTTTGGTGGGATAGATGGGAGGGGTTTTAGAATTTCCAAATGGAAAATGTTTGAGAGGCAAAGCAGAGGCATGGAAATATGGTGGAGGTTGACAAGGTTTGAGGATTATTAGGAAATTTCCCAGAGGGCGAAACCAAAGTCAAATCAAGGAGCAACGGGTTTGAAGAAAATATTTTGACAAAATGGAAAAAGTTTTTCAGACGTGAGAAAACATCACTAAAATTAGGGACGAATTTTCGGGATGTGACAATGGCATACACCCAGACCACACTGCCAATGGAGGAGACAACGTCTATTGGTAGGACGAGTACAATCCTGGATAAAGATATTCCAGATGGAATAGATTAGGGTTGTGACAACAGCAGTAGTGGATTAGGGGATGTAATATTCACGGATAAGTCCTTCTGTGAGTGTTATGTCAACGACTTGCGCACTACAACATGCAGTGGTGTGCTGGGTCACCACAGGAAGCCTGGAAAATCGCAAGAAAAGTTTTTTCACGTTTGTTTTTTCATCCTGGTTAGACCGACGATGGCTGCGAGGGGTCGATGGATGAGAGGAAGAAAGGGTCGACCGAGTACTTGCTATTTATCGATATACCGTGCCCTACTCAAATCCATCAAATATTACTTGATTACCTTTTTGTTGAATTGATGCATGTTTTGTAGTGAGATATTTATTTTTGATGAATGAAATTACATGTTCTATTTGGATCTATTGTATTTGGATCTCTTCTACTTGGATCTATTCTCTTTGGATCTGTACGAAAAGACTTGTATGTAGGACCTGATTTTTAATTACTCTTTGGGTAGCTTTGTGGTACTGATTCTATTCTCATTTGGATCTGTTAGCTTGAAGAAAAGTGCATGTGAAAGTGTAGTTATTTGTGGTGCTGATTCAGGTGGACATAGCCAAAAAGGGGGGAAATCAAAAGGGTAGTTGAGAGGTAGTGATCTGTCAGCTTCCTCAAATAGTAATCATTTGAGGCCGTTTTGGTTAGTGCCTCTAAATAATAATAGTTAATAGAGGCACTAATCAATAGTGCCTATTTGAGGCACTTTTAAGTGCCTCAAATAGTAATCGTTTGAGGCAGTTTTGATTAGTGCCTCTAAATGATAGTTAATAGAGGCAATAATTAAAAGTGCCTCAAATGCTTACTATTTGAGGCACTTTTAAATGCCTCAAATAGTAACCATTTGAGGCACTATTGATTAGTGCCTCTAAATAAATACTTTTTGAGGCAATACTTGCAAAAGTGCCTTCAAAAGTAATCATTAGTGGCAGTTTATAATAATGCCTCTAAAAAAGTGCCTTAAATTGGAGGATGTGACATAGTGATCGGCCCGGCGGCCGGCGTGGCGTACGTGTCCGTCACTAGGTCTCTCGATCGGCACCGGGATTAGTATCTTCGTCGGTGCGCCTATCTGTACTTGATCGGGTTTTCTATGATCCGCGACCACGGGATAGTTTGATCAGGTGGTTCAGAGTTCACGTGGACTTTGATTTGCAAGATGGCGTCGTTTACGAGTTGGCGCAGTTCCAAGCTGCACTGAAATTAAACGCAGATGCTTGCGGTTCAAGTCCATCCTGGGGCCGTGTCACTGGCCACTGGGCTGTCTGACTGCAAACAGGAGCCAGGATTTGGAGATAGGAGGGGCGAGACGACGATAATCGCCTTTGAAGTATAGTGTATAGCGACATCGCATATAAAATAAAATGCATAATATAAGCACTTTGGCTTATACTAACATGAACTAGTTCAATCTTTGACTCTAGATAACAATTTGAACATAGCTCTCCGCTGTCACATGTCCGCATTTAGTCTTGGAGAGGATTATCCAGCGCCGCAGCATAAAACATGCCTTCGTACGACGGTTCTATAAGTGCATGCATGATGATGACGTAAGTGATGACATCACCAGATTCTCACTTTATCTTTAAACTAAAAAAGATTTATCTTTCAAATCGTTAATGTGATTGAAAATCCGTTTTCACCGTTAGCTTAGTCGCGACGAGATCTTCGAAACAAGATCCCATGTTGTTATGTTTTGTCAATTTTTTTCATCGGTAGTTACAAGATTATTATCTCTAACTTACTAGATTATAATAACTTGGTTATCAGATTATCTATATGTCATTCTGCAGCAATGTAAGGCTGATGGTACTAGTTTCAGTGGCTTGATATCAACTTTTAGGTCTTGCGAAAGTTGAAACACTTACTCTCTAGCTATGCATATCATAATAAATGTCTAAAACATATAAAAATTATCTGGTAATCATGAACAATTATCATGATAACTGTTCGTATTAATTTGGTAACCATAGTATTATAATTTGGTAGCTGGGGTGATGGAAAAAAGTCACACCTGATATGTAGTTGTGTTGCAATGTCCAAAAACATGTCAATACTTATCTAGAAATCATGTTAAATTATTGTGGTAACTGTTTGCTACTAATTTGATAGCTATAGTATAGTAATCTGGTAACTGTTGTGATGAAAAAAAATCGTCAAAACATACTAACATGGGATCTAGTTTTGAAGCCCTCGTCGAGACGTACTTCGTGATGTAAACGAATCACTAATCGGAATAATGGTTTCAAAGATAAATCATTTTGAATTTCCAAATTTAACAATTAATACGGTGGTCTCATCCATGACATGGCAAACTCTTACATGCAGCCATGTGCTTCGTCCCATAGGGAAAAGCACATGCAAACTGCCGCCGAATGTGGAAACTTTTAGTGCGGTGCTTTTCGTTAGTTTTTTCCTTGTTGCTCATCTAAGCACTCTCCATCGACTGCTACATTTATTTTGTATTATTTATTTTCCTATCTCCAAAATAACTCTATTCCTCAAACAATTTGGCAGGTATTGAAGGTTTTTCCTAAAATACGTTCCTCTTATTTGTTTTGTGACGCATCTGATTATTATGTGGGGGCAATATGTGAGTATGCATTGCTTATAAACATAAAAAAACGTGTTATCAAGTTAAATCATTGATGAAACTTCTTTTAGGTGAAAAAATCATTGTTGAATATGTACAATGTTAAAAAATCTTCCTTTTCAAGCTATGATCAAAGATATCACTTGTGTGGCATTTTTTGATGATGTAATGCTTAATCCTATTAAAATGAATTTAATCGGTCAATTTTAAATGATTTTGGCTGATAGCATGGTTGAATGAAAGGAACCAGCTCCATTCCATTTGTAATTATTTCAATTATGTCAAGTGAAATTTTGTGAAAAGTGTCTTTGGCTCCCGAGAATATATACAAATTTCAAAAAAAAATACTGAGAAAAATCTCGGATGTAGGTAATGATGTATCCCAGAGTCATGCAAAATTCAACTTCAAATACTTTATATTTGAAGCTACACAAAAATGACAAATCTGATAACATTTGAAGATTCGAAAATGTACTTACTTAGATCCACCCTTTTGTTAATGTTTTGTAGCTTAGAATATAAAGTATTGGAATTTGATTTTTTGCATGGTTACGAGATACACCATTTTCTACATCCAAGTTTTTTTTCAATATTTTTTGAAACTTGTAAAGCTTTTTTTTAAATGAGCGAGATTACTAGAGCTCCGGAGCACCAATATTCTACCCGAAATTGTGTCGATGATTGTACATATGCCCCAGATCTAAATATAATTTTCTAGATCCATTTGTGTTGATCTTGGTCTCGGTTTGACAAAACAGTGTTCTGTACCGAGTCAAATCATAGCTGAGGTGATCAGAAGGCACATGGTACTTCACAGTTATTTGTTTCCGAAAAAGTTTCACACTGGTAACGGGTCCTCTGCCCACTTTTTGCTCTACATCACATCGGAAATGACCAAGACTCCTTTGTCATTGTTCGCTCCACATCAATTACTAGATTCTAGCGATGGGCCACATCTGATTTGCCGACGAGGGTTTCCACCAATGTACGATGGGTCGATATGTATTATTGCATGCTCAGCCCATATTTCTCGCATTATTATCATAAAATATTTAAATATGTTACACTTCATTGACCTATGAATTCATTTTAGTTTCGGGTAAAATAGATAAAAATTGTAAAGCATATTTTCTGCAACATTTTCAAACAATACTAATAGCCCGATGACATAGTTGTAACTTATCAGGTTCACCTAAGTATGGTCGATCCATAAGGGAATACTGGATACCGATACTTCAAGATACGGAGAGAAGAGTCGATTTAGTTTCCTATTCCCCTCGCCGGAAACACTGTCGGTTCATCCCACCTCCGGCGGACCTTGGGACATTGGAGGTGTGGTGGACCACGCCCCCTCACCGGCGGGAGAGATGGGTTGTGATGGTAGCATTGGTGGTGCCCCAAGCGAAGGCGTGGATGTAGCAAGTAGCAGTTTTCTCTCAGTGAAGAACAAGGTTTAATCGAACCAATAGGACTTTGAAATCAGCAACGAGGTGCGCGTCGACGATCTCTGGCGCTTAACCATCAACGAGCGTGGACCTGCACACATTCAAACGATTACTTTGCCCCCAATGGCACGATGGTTGTCAGTCTTCCCGGTCTGCTGAAAACAAAGTGGTTAATTGTATAGTGTAGTGGATGAAAATATGGAAACGGAACAGTGAGCAAGTGATTCTGAGAAGCAAGTAAACGGTGTTGTAATCAATGGAAAAAGTTGGATCGGGGGCCATGGGTTTACTAGTGGTACCTGTCTCTCCATAAGATAAAATATCCTATGATAGGTAAACAAATTATAGCTAGGCAATTGACAAGATTATGACACAAACTTAATCTAGCAAAATCAAAGAGTTAATGATAATATTCATGTAGGCATCACGACAAATAACAAAGATCATTGAGTACAACTGCATCTTTGTCTAAAAAGTCCACCTAGGGATCGCTATCCAGCTTGTCACCCATTCGTATTAAGTTGCAAGCAACAAACAATTGCATTAAGTAAAGCGCAGGATGTAAGAAATATTTATAATCACGTAAACATAAACACCGCTGCTTTACCCTTAGTATCAACAACACACCCTCATTATTAGACGTTTTTGTCACTCGTGCCCAGGCACAAAAGGGGGCATGAACCTATTATCTAGCATAAATACTCTCTCTTGGAGATACACATAATCACTTGGCCAAAGTAACTACGCACATCAGAGAGCATGCAAGAACATAAATTAACATATAAGAACCATGCACAATCTGATCATAACTTCATAATCCATCGGATCTCAGCAAACACATCAAGTAGCATTACAATAGTCGATCTTGATTATGTTAGGCAGCTCACAAGATCATAAACATGAAGAACAATGGGGAGAGACAACCATCTAGCTACTGCCATGGACCTGTAGTCCAAGGTGGAACTCACTCACGCATCATCCCGGCGGAAGACATGGCGATGTAGATCCCTCCGGGATCGATTTCCCCTTTGGCAGGGTGCCGGGATTTACTTCTAAATCTCTCCAAATTAGGTTTAGAGATGGCGGCAGCTTCGGGTGGAGTTCGTGGAAAATAATCACCGCCCCGACGTTTTTAGGGTAATTATGATTTTATAGGCGTCGGAGGGGGGCCGAGGAGGTGATCGAGGGGCAGGTCCCACCCACGAGTCTAGGTGGGCCCGTGGCCAGGGGTCGCCCCTGGACCCTGGGTGGCCTCCTGGGTCACCATGTGGTCCCTGGCTTCGTCTTGACGTATAAAAATTCCCCGTAATTTGTGGCGCAATTCCGAGAATAATTCCAGAAGTGGATTTTCTGAAATAGAAAATAGCAAAAATAGGGAACTGGCACTAAGCATCTTGTCAATAGGTTAGTCCAATAAAAATTCCTAAAAATGATATAATAACATAGTAAAAACATGTAACAATGGTAATAAACAAACATGGATCAATAAAATTATAGATATGTTTGACACGTATCAGGAGCATTTATTTTATTTCTTTTTAAGAATTTTAGTGTTTATTCGGGATAGTGAGGCAATAGCGATATTCTGAAGTTAGAATAAGGTATTATTTGCTCTATCCGACTTAGCTGGTGCGCCTAGCACCGTCTTAGGGCGTGTGTACTTGTGTTTCCGACGGATCTCGTGGAAACTGGTCGGTTTTCATGTTTGTTAGTGTGCTTGTAGGTCTGACTCTTTCGATCTACGGTTCACATCATTGGTGATGTTTGGTTCTTTGGTTTGGTCCTTTGGGACTTAGCACGATGATTTAGTGTCTTTCTACTAAAACAATCTATATTATAGTATGATTTTCTGAGCTCCAATGATGGAGGGGCGAGGCTGGCGGCGTGCATTCGGTTTGCTCCAGTGTTTGTTGTAGTTGCTAGATTGTACAAGGACCTATTTATCATTTTGGCTACATTTTGGGCTTGATTGTACTACTATTGATGATTATTAATAGTTCGTGAACCTCTACACCAAAAAAGTATGGTTGATCCATACATATATGTGTGTTATGCAAAAATTGGTCAGGGCGGCTCACAGAAACAAGTATCCCGGCCAATTACACTGAGGATCAAACCTTGGGTTTGACAAGTCACTAAAGTAGGTCCTTTTAGTGGTAAAAAATGTTCTGTTCCGAGATACCAATGGTGACTTCACGAATCTTAATTTTCCACGACTCTGGTATTCAGTCGGTCCTATGTGATTGTTTATGGGGTGGTGTGAATGAGTGTGTGACTCATTATTTGACCCCACATGTACGGGTTGACCAGGACTAAGAACAAGGTCAATCTCCCACCTAAACATGGGCCCCACTTACATTATATTTTGTGGGGGGGAGCCATCGTGGCTAGCCTAATTAAATTTTAGATTAAATTCTAGTTTTTACCCACTAATTTGATAATTTTGAAGCTAATTACCCTCATTTAGCAAGTTTTCATCCTTATTACCCATCTAGTAAAAGTTTGTGCCACTTTTTACCTCCTTGATTTTTTGTGTGATTCATTAATTAGGTGGGTCCCGACCACTAGGTACACGTGGTGTTCCATGTTGATTGTTTTCATTATCGTGAGTTGGGTATTTTGGCACTGTTTCACAACCTTTGTCGGCGAGTCCGGTCCAAGATCGTGGAGCAAGAGCGTAGTCGAAATAGTCGTACACGCGGCACAATCACAGATGCAAAAAGTAAAAGGAGACACGGGAATATAGTCTGGACTGATCTTTATTTATCAATTGTGAGGGGTAGGTGGAGAGGATGAAACCCTAAAGGAAAACCCCCCACCCAAGAAAGGGTGGGCCCGCATGGTATGCGTGCGTTGGTTTCCCAACACTCCCCCTTGGTCCGTCATCCCGTATTGTCTATGTCTCAAAAACTCCAAAAAACCTAGTGGGAAAAATATGGAGAAAGAGCACATAGTAAACGTCTCCTCATGTTGCACGAATTGCCTCATCAAAAACCTCAATGTGAGAAACATCTGGAAAACTCACATAAGGGAAAAAGAGTACAATTCACTCAATCATCTGGATCGAGATTCACAGA
>QRDG01002127.1:334389-482702 GCA_012064385.1 Puccinellia tenuiflora
CTCTTCCTTAGGCCTGAACGGGTCCTTATCTTGCTGTAAAGACCTCCCGATCATTGGGGTCTTAGAAGGATATGACTTATCAAATCCAAATCTCTCCAACACCTTCTGGGTGTAGGCAGACTGGTGCATTAGAATCCCAGCAGGGGAATGTTCTAGTTGTAGACCCAGACAAAACTTGGTTTTACCCAAATCCTTCATCTCGAATTCCGACATCAGGTAGGAACTCGCTTCCTCAATATCTCTAGGTATACCGATTATATTCAAATCGTCCACGTACACCGAGATTATACAGAATCCATCTTGGTATCGCCGTATAAAGACACATGGGCAGTCCTCATTACTCGTGTAGCCCTTCTGATGAAGGAAATCGCTCAAGCGATTATACCACATCCTACCAGACTGTTTAAGTCCGTATAATGACTTCTTGAGAAGAACACTGTATAGACCCCGATTTGCTCTATCTTGATTCGGAATGGGGATACCCTCCGGTATCTTCATGTAAATGTCCGAATCAAGGTTACCATATAGGTAAGCAATGACAACATCCATCAATTTCATTGTCAAGTCCAGATTTACTGCCATCGAGATCAAGTATCTAAAGGTTATACCATCCATGACCGGGGAGTAAGTTTCCTCAAAATCGACACCTGGTCATTGAGTGAACCCTTGAGCAACGAGCCTTGCTTTGTACCGAACCACCTCATTTCTTTCATTTCTCTTACGAACAAAAACCCACTTATGGCCAACTGGGCGAATGTGGGGAGGAGTTAGACTAACCGGTCCAAACACCTTCCTCTTGTTGAGAGATAATAATTCTGAGGTAACTGCCTGCTGCCAATCTTTCCAATCCGACCTCCTTTTACAATCAGCGAGACTGTTAGGCTCAGGGTCAGTATCTATGATTGAGGCAATTTGCTTAGCAAAGTTAATGTCGACAATTGCCATTGCTCGGTTCATTGACTCTACCATACTGATATAATTTATGGCCATTTCGTCATGGGGCGCATCTGGCGCTGCCTCTTGCTCTACCATATTTCCCATTACAGGAGCGAGGTCCTTTAGCTTTTCCGCGCCGATGTGTGTACTCACATCTCCGCTGGATGTTCCCTCAATAGGGACGTTCAAGTCCGGAATCCCGTGCACAGGATTTTCCGTACTTGTGCCAGGTCTCAAGTGGCTCCCCTTACTCTTTCTAGGGGCTTTGGTGACTGGCTGTGATAAATCTCTCTTATCCTTTTTCGCCGGACGTCCCCGAGTACTTGGGATTTGAGAATCCGGATTCCGCGTCCTTTTAGGCCTTTGGAAGGGGGCGGGTGTACCATTAGTTAACTTCGGTATCTCAACCCTCTCCGGTGCATTGCGCGCTGGCACATGCGACTTTGTCACAGTTTTCAAGTCACTAAAGTGATCTGGCAGTTGATTCGCTAATGCATGCAAATCTATTATCTTTTGGACTTCTTTATTTGTCTCAGCAGTGCGTGGGTCATGAGCGTGGATCCCCGTGGCTTGCCACGTGATTTCTCGACTTTTATCATCAAGGAGTTGATTTCCTCCCCCTAAAGTCGGAAAAAGATCCTCGTCAAATATGCAATCAGCAAAGCGGGCCGTATGACAATCACCTGTCATGGGGTCCAAATACCTGATTACCCCGACTTACGGAGCGGGCCCATTGCTGATCGCTGGGGGGGTGGTATCGGTACATATACCTGGCATCCGAACCTGCGAAGGTGGGAAATTTTCGGTGCCGACCCCTGCGCAAGCTGCATTGGAGAATGGATGTTGTAGGCCGATGGCCAAAAATTTATGAGTTTAGCAGCGTGTAACACAGCATGCCCCCAACATATAGTTGGTAAATTACAACCCTGAAGGAGCGGTCTGGCAATGAATTTAATCCTTTTAATCAAATCCTCTGCAAGTCCATTTTGCGTATGGACATGCGGTACTGAGTGCTCGACTGCGATTCCCATTGCCATGCAATAATCATCGAATGCCTTTGAAGTAAATTCTCTAGCATTGTCCATTCTGATGGAGTTAATACGATAATCAGGGAATCTATTCCTCATTTGTATGATCTGCGAGATCAATCTTGCAAATGCATGGTTCCGTGTTGACAGCAGGCAAACATTGGACCATTTAGAGGAAGCGTCGATGAGTACCATAAAGTACCGAAACGGCCCTGAGAGGGGCTGAACCGGACTGCATATGTCCCCTTGGATACGTTCCAAGAACGCGGGGATTTCATCCTTCACCTTTAAAAGGGATGGTCTAATGATTAACTTCCCCGTAGCGCATGCAGAGCACACGAAATCATCAGGATTTGGGAAGTTCTTCACATTAACATTATGACCATTCGAGTTGTTAATTATATTCCTCATCATTCTCAGACCGGAATGGCCTAATCTATCATGCCATAGGCAAAATAGTTCAGAGCTTCGGAAAACAGTCTTTAAGGTAGTGTACACGGGCGGTGCTACAATTTTCATGTAGTAGATCCCCGTGTCCCATGAAGGAAGCCTTTCGAGGACATGGGTACCATTTTCATCGCGCCTTGTGATGAGGAGGTATTCCTTACCACCCTCGTCATCGGTCCCAATATGGAAACCATTGGCGCGAATAGCTTTGAAGCTCAAGAGAGTGCGAGTAGCCTCTGGGCACAACAATGCGTCATCTATGACCAAAGTCGTTCC
Source organism: Puccinellia tenuiflora (assembly GCA_012064385.1). Taxonomy (NCBI): domain Eukaryota; kingdom Viridiplantae; phylum Streptophyta; class Magnoliopsida; order Poales; family Poaceae; genus Puccinellia; species Puccinellia tenuiflora. The sequence continues at coordinate 337,077 of QRDG01002127.1, forward strand.
CATGGGGAGTACAATAGTGGCTCTTCCAGAGCCTACTATTTTCGTACCACAGCCGGCGATCGTGATAATACTACCCGGAGACTTTTGAATTGACTCGAAGTATTTATCATCTCTCAAGATGGTATTTGTTGATCCACTGTCTACAAGGCACGTTTCCTCCATTGGGGGGCGCTACACGTGTTCTAAAATATTTGCATCAAGTTAACATAATGAAGCGAGGAAGTAGCGACATTACATAAGACATGCACACATATCTCAGAACATAACATGCCATCACATTCAAATAGAGGAATTAATGAATGATAACCAAATGTCATTCAAGCACCGAAATAATGAACATGTTTTACTCTTATAGAGCTTACAAACCAAATGTATCTCAAATAGCCTAAGAAATCATGATAGATAAAACGAGTGGAGTCTAGACGGGCGAAGAGAACGCGCCGTTCACTTCACACTCAATCTCCAACTTTGAGAACTGCTCCTCAGTGAGTATAGGATCATCATCAGTGCCAACCCTTGGTACGCCAGGGAGCTCCATGTGCTCAACCTCCATAGAGATGCCGACGTCCGACGGGACCGTCGGGGTCGTCTCCATGGGCACCATGGTTGATGCAGCCGCAGGCAGAGGTGGTGGCGGTGGAAGGAGCTCAGACGCCGCCGGGGGTGCCGGTGGTGCCTCCCACTGAACTGAGGCGAGGTGCGATTCACGCACCTTCTTACTAGCCTTGTATGCTGCCACAACATCCTTAGGCGCACGACACTGGTGTGAGAAGTGTTCTGTAGAGCCACACCGGTAGCAGTCCTGGGGCCTTTGCTCCCCCTTGCCTGGCTAATGTTGCTGAGCCTGGCGAGGAGGGCGAGGTGCCTTCTTGCCCTTCCTGCCCCTCTTCTTCTTAAGAGGTGCGCGGACCTTGAAGGCATTAGCATGGGCCTCCTGACGAGAACTCGCCCCAAGTGGTTGCACAAGAGAGTTCTTTCGCAAGAGCTCATCCTGCGCCTCCTCCACCTGGAGTATCTCCACAAGCTCTGCATACTGCGTATACTTCCCCTGACGGTAATTCCGCGAGGACTGTACAGCATTGGGGTGGAAGGTAGAGAGAGTTTTCTCAATCTTCTGGCTGTCGGTAATGGTGGTACCACACAGCTGAAGAGAGGTGCAAATCCGGTGCAAAGCCGAATTATACTCTCTCACCGTCTTGAAGTCCTGAAACCTCAGACGAATCCACTCCGCCTCTGCCTGCGGGCCAACAGTGTACTTCAATCGCTCGAAACACTTTTTGAGAGCATTCCAGAGGTCCAAAGCACTCTGTTCAGCCATGTACTCGTTTTTCAGAATACCACAGAAATGGTGACGCAGAAAATGCAGAGCTCGGGCATTCTCAGCGGGGGTGGCATCACTTTTGATGCCATAAGCTCCCACGCTAATAGCCTGCTTCAGCTCTTTGGATGTGAGGAAGATATCCACATCCGATGCCCAGGTTAGGTAGTTCAACCCGGTTTGTGCTAACTCGGTGAACTCACGGTTGACGATTCTGGCCATCTGCGATTTATGTAAGATGTATTAGATTACAACAGGTAATCCGGATTACTGCAGGTAATCCATTGCATAAATGCGATGAAAATACATTTGTTCATTAACATGGCATTCCAATATTTAAAAGAAATGACGGAAACATGTTAAGCGCATCACAATCATGAAAAATTGCCCTAAAAATTGAATTCCTGAGGCTACTTTAAGTCAAAAATATGCAGTTTCAGCAAAAACAGACGATTTCAGGGGCTTACAGGCAAAATTATTCAGCAGGAATAAAATATACGCAAAACTGAAAAAAATCTGAGGGCTAAAATGCATTTTTTATAGCGCGGTGTCAACGCGCCTAGCATGCGGCCGATGCGCGGCCCACACTCGCGGCCGGCCTCCCGTGGACCACACTTGCGGCCCATCTGGGGCCAGGCCACCGGGGCGCTAGGGTTTTCCTGGCCCGGTTTAGAGCGGCGGCGGCCACACAGGCGCGCGCGCACGCGGACGAGTCCAGCTCGAGTCCGCGGCGGCGGCCACACGTGGCTCGACGGGTCAAGCACGCGGGGCACGCGCGGTGTCCGCCGGCGGCGACCGGCCGGTGTGCCGCGTGGCGGGCTCGATTTTTACGGCGCGGCGACACATGCCAGCCAGGTCAGCTCGGGCGGCGGCTCTGGTGGCGCGGCCAGTAGGGCGCGAGGCGCGGCGGCCGGCAACCGGCGAGTAGGGACAGGGTGAGGCGACAGCCAGCAGGTCCGGTAGCGTGAGGTGTGGGACCAGCTGGGTCCGTGGCATGCGGGTGGGGGCCTCGCAGCGGCGGCGAGCACGGCGCGCGGGCGGACCACCACACCGCAACGAGCGCGGGCGACGTCATTGACGCCAGAAAGGCTCACGGCCAGCAGGGCCGGCTGTGCGACGGCAGCCAACATGCGGTGGCGTGCGACCAGCGGGGTCGTCGGCGAGCGCAGCCACTTTGTGATACGCACAACTCGCACAGTGGCTGTTGTCGTGGTGCGTGGCGGGCGCGGTCAGCTGGACCTGCAGCCCGCATAGAAGAGCAATGTCGGCGTAATGTAGTGCGGTGCTCGACGTGTTGCCTGGCGGCTCGGCCGACCTTGGCAACACACGAGTGGCTCTACGACGGCCGACGAGGTCTTCTACACTGACGACGAACACCTCGGATGTCAATTTTCATCGTCTGTTCATCTGGAACCAGACAGCGCGTGGCACAACTGGTGCATCGCGGTGGTACCGTGATCATTTGGATCACGTTCGTGTACCGACTCCCTATAGTGTAGTCATCAAATCTGCTCATCTTGCGAGATCCATCGACATTGGTCGGCGACATCAGGTCTGCTCAGATCTCGCGAGGGAAATCCACACCGTAGGTGCAAAGATAATCCGAATAAAACGAATTGCAAAACAAAATCATAAAAGATGGGGGGATTGTTCTTGCGATCGGATATGGATTATACCTCCGCGATCAACGACGAGAGCCTGCTTGAGGTAGGCTCGATGCAGATCAGTTGGTGGAGCGGTACGTGCTGATAACGTGTTCCACAACCTTTGCCGGCGAGTCCGGTCCAAGATCGTGGAGCAAGAGCGTAGTCGAAGTAGTCGTACACGCGGCACAATCACAGATGCGAAAAGTAAAAGGAGACACGGGAATATAATCTGGACTGATCTTTATTAATCAATTGTGTCTCTCTACATACAATACAGGGGGTATATATAGGCGAGAGGGGTAGGTGGAGAGCACCAAACCCTAAAGGAAAACCCCCACCCAAGAAAGGGTGGGCCTGCACGGTATGCGTGCGTTGGTTTCCCAACAGGATTTGCCACCCCGACGTGGAATAATTTGGGACAAATCGTGCAGGTGTTTCCTATCGTTAGCTAATCGCGGAAGGTTGTACACAAATCTGACACGATCCATACACGGCCGGTGTTGCAAGCTCTGATGCTTGCCCTTTCGGCGCCCTCAATTGAACACTTGTTTCTTGAGTGCTCGTGCATTCATGATTTTTGGCAGGCGGTCCCGTTGATCAATCAATATCTGCTCAGTTGTGATCGCATTAGAGGCCTCAGGGATCAAAGTTCGGCTGCAAAGTTAGAACATTACTGATTATTTGTTTTTTATAAAGGCATTAGTGATTATTTGTGCTCCTTGGAACATTTGGAAGAGAAAAATGCAGGTAAGGTCTTCCCCTGATGCGTACGTCGATGACCTTTTCTTTGGACTCGTAGATGCTCCGATATCTCTAGCAGGACTCTTCTACATGATTGGGCAGTCATGTTTGTTCACCTAGCAGCTCCGGTGTAATTTTCTAGAGGGCAATTTGGCCCTTTTTAATGTTATTTTCATTTCTCTTCAGCTTGCTTTTATGACTGGACATAGAAGCCATGAAGTGGAGCGGTGTACATCTACCGCGTTGACGACGACGAGTCTCGGCGGCGTGGTGCTGCGGGGCCTCAGCGACGGGCGCATGATGATGGTCTCGCGCATGAGGGTGGAGCTGTTTGGCGTCGTGGCGGGGCTGACGGCAGGCCTGGCAAGGTCATCGTTGATCTCTCCTGGATGGGATGGCGGAAGATGGTGGCAGCGACTTCTGATGTGCGTAGTGGCGTGCACTGAGGATCGGCTGGACCGGTTTGTGCTTCCAGCGCGCTGTTGGGCGGCCTGATTGAAGCCTCCGGATTTAGATGATGTGCGTAGGTGTGTGAGGTCAGAGCATTGGCTCCGATTGGTCCACCCCCTTCATCAAGCTTGTAGTTTAGCGAGTTTTTGCCTAGATGGTGGTTTCCAGATGGTCGATGTATCTCTTTGTAAGACTCGGTGTTTCTGTTGTCTTTTAATAAAAACAATTGTGTGCATCCTTTGGATGCAGAGGATGGGGTACATCCTCCATTTCTAAAAAAAAATGACAGGTAATTATGTCTTCGGTCTCTTTTTAGATTATGGACTTCTGTCTACAACTTTCTTTAAATTCTATCTTTTGGCTGTAGCGAATTGTGTCTGTCGTTAAGATTTGAAAAATTGTTCCGGCAGGTTTGTTTTTCTTTTGCCCACCGTAGATCCTCAAAAAAAAAAAAAAAAACAGTAGCTGAATTTACACCAACAAACCTACTACGTCATATCTATAATAAGTTTTGTAGTTTTAAACTAGCCGCAGTTGAAAACCGTGACACTTATTTTGAATTGGAAGGAGTATATAGGTTCACTTTCGAGTTGCTAGAGGCAATTACCATATGATATGATGTTCAGGTCGTATTGTCTGTTATAGTCTTTCACTTCTTCTGTCAGATGACCTATTCACGTTTTCAAATGAATTCGTTCACTTTGTTAAATTCTCACTAATTGACCTTTTCTAGGGGAGCTCACTAATATCTGAACTAGCATTACACTTCATAATGCTGAGCAATCAGATCATTTTGTCTGGGCCCCAGCCCATCCCGGTCCACCGAAACAGGCCCTATATCTGGAGACCCTCAATCTTTAAGAAACTGTTAGAGGCTGAGAGCTACTAGTCATTAGTCACTCACTACACACACTGACACCACCGGTATCCCTGTAACTCTGTGCGAGAGGATATGGAGATAACGATCAGTGTGCCAGATAGGATGCGTTACTGTGATTTGATCCATTTCTCTCTCTCTTGTTTGTTGGGTCTGTTCTTCCTATAGTACATTACGGAGGCAGCTGCAGGCCGGTAGACTAGCAGTCTCGCAAGACCCTGATCCGTAGCAGCAATGTCTCTGTCGGTAGGTAAGAATCCTGATACTTCTTAACTACTACCTCTGTCAATGTCAGGGTACCCTTTACCCAGGTAGGGGACGGGGAATTACTTCCACTCCTCTCCTCTCTCTCTTCGCTACAGTAGTTGAGAGTCGACTCTCGCTTTTCGCCGCCGCCCCTTTCCTTTCTTTGCTCCGGCGGGCTCGCTGGCCGGCGTAAAGATGGATTAGGTGGTCGTGCGTTCCCTGTATATAGTAGATCTAGGTTTGTAGCTAGAGTGAGTGGGCGAGATGCCTGTTTTGCCTTAATGGCTTCTTCCTCCTGCTGCTCTTCGCATCTGGTGTTTCTGCCTAGCACCAGATGGCCGTCGCTGCCTTCTTCCGGCGAGCTTCCGTGGTGGATGCTTCATGAGATGGTGGATCCGGCGGAGAGCTGCTTGAATAAAGGCAGATCTGGGCGTCTTCGCGTCTCGAGGTGTGGTGGCGTGGATTTCTCTCTGGCCGGCCGTGGAGGCGAGGGGAGAGAAGGGTGTCGTCACTTCATCGTCAGATCCGGAGTTGCCGTTGCGAGGCTCGTGCTGCAGGAGTTCTGGTGCCTTTGCTGCTGCATGATGCAGAAGATGGGGCAGGTTACTAAGCTCCAGAGGATGGAGGAGGCGATCTGCATCATCAGTTCTTCGACCTCTTCAATAAAAAGGTGCGTAAATGGCAGTGGCGATGGAGCTTCTTCTACTCCTGTTCTTCCTCCCTCTTCTTGCCATGGAGGTGTTGAGGAGAAGGAAGAGGGTGTTGGATGGAGGTCTGTTGTGTCTCTGCAGCAGGGGAGGAGGTTCCGCTTCTCCTGGGAGGTTCCCAACGCCGGTGAAGATCTCGTCGGTGTATTCTATGGTCGAATGGCGACCTCTCCCACCTCTTACGCCGGGGACGGTTTCTTCCGACAGGCGTCAGATGGGCATTATCAACCTCCAGGCATAGCCGATGTGGAGGCCCTTGCTGGCTGTGTGGTTTGCTCCCCCTTCATCGCCCCAAGTGGTCTCGTCCCCGGTGACGATGAAGGTGACTGCACGGTGCCTTCAGTTCGCGGCGGAGTAGGAGCAGGACTTGATTGCTTTTCCTTTTCTGATCTTGAGGTCCTTTGTGCTAAATGTAGGGACTGGTTTGTAATTTCAAATTTCTTTGAGTTCCTTTTTGTAAAATGTAATTCTGCCGCTGAGAATTAATGGAAATCTCTTGGTCCTTCGGGACCATCCTCTGTTCAAAAAAAAAAAAAAAAAAGGCAGGGGACGGTGACGACAACGACATGATCGGCACCAGTAACGGGTCTGGAAGTGTTCACGACAAGATCGTCATCAGCACCCGGCCCAAGCGAGTGAAGAAGCCCAACTCCAAATACGAAGGCCCAACCTGGACCAAGTGATTGGCTATATGACCTGCCAGCCACGGCAGTAGGGAGCATCCAGTTGGATCACGGAACCGGTGGCCCTCTCCTCTGTTCTTCTTGCTTCTCAAGTCTCCCCTTCCTCCTCCTACCTGCTCCCTTCTCTGATTGTATCAGTGAACCTGTGATTGAATTCAATAGATATAATCGTATCTGAGTAGAACCCTCACACCTGGTATCAGAGCCAGAAATCCACCCACCATCCTCACTGTGATCCGATCGATTCCGATCTGGAGTCCATCATCGAAACAAGGCGCCAGAAACAAATCCGTGAAGATCAGGAGGCCGCGATGGACGAGGGAAGCCGCGAAATCCTCAAGCAGATCCAACTCTTGGTGGCGGCAGCAGACAAGCAGGAGCGGCGCTCTGATGCCATCGAGAAGACTCTCGATGGCCTGTCCCGCGACGCCAGCGAGTGGAGGCCACGCATGGAGGCGCGCGTCGATGAACTTCACCAGGCAGTGGTAGAGCTCCAAAACCACGCGGCGAGCGGAAATTCAGCGGGAACTACTACGGTTCCCGTCCACGGAGATCCGGCAGTTGCTCACGCAACTGGCGCCCCGACGGCGGTGGCTCCTTCTGTTCTCGGCTGCCCACCGCTGGGGACCGATCTCGGGCAAGGCCTCGGCGAGTTTCCACTTCACCGGGGGCTGATGGCTGGGGCCCGTGCAGTCCCGGCGTCAACCCCGATCACGGGTATGAACAATTTCCAGACCCCTCTCCATCTCCGTAGCGTTGCTCTCGATTCAGAGTTACCAACACATCACTTGTTCAGTCAATTGGGGGGCAAGCGAACCCCTCCTTGCAGTTCCCAGTGTTTGATGGGGAAAATCCTCAGATGTGGCAGACTCTAGCAGAGCAGTACTATGCCATGTTTGCGATCCATAGTTCGTACTGGGTTCCTATGGCTATTTTAAATTTTGCTGGTCCACCTAAGATATGGTTGCATTCTGTTAGAAAAAAAGTAGCGGGGCTGAACTGGGAGTCGTTTTGTGCTTTGCTTTGCACTAGATTTGGTAGGGATAGGCATCAGTTATTGATTCGTCAGTTCTACACAATTAAACAACATGATTCTGTAGCAGATTACATTGAACGTTTTGAAACTGTGATGAACAATTTAATTGCCTATTCTGACGCAATTCATCCTTTGTATTTCTTAACCCGCTTCATCGAGGGGTTGAGGAGTGATATCAGGGCAGTGGTACTGGTGCAGAGACCGCAGGATCTCGATACAGCTTGTTCATTGGCACTGTTGCAGGAGGAAGTATCTGACAGCATACGTCCCCCACATCGACAGAGTGATCACAGTGGCAGAGCAAGACCGTTACCATTGCCATTGCCACCCCAAGCTAGGGCACAGTTTGGTCCATCAGTAGCAGTAGATAGAAGGGGCCAGGAAGCAGCCAGATCACCTGTACAAGAACACTCAACCAAATTAGCAGCTCTGAAGAACTATCGTCGTGCTCGGGGATTATGTTTCAAGTGCGGCGAAAAGTGGAGCAGGGAACACACTTGTCCAGCAACTATTCAGTTACATATAGTGGAAGAATTATTGGAAATATTGGGTGAAGACGCTCTGGGAATAACTGAAGCAAACAATACTGCAAGCTATGATTCAGAAACTGTTTGTGCCATTTCTGCTCACGCTCTGTCTGAGGGAACATCAGAAACAGATTCTGCGCATTCAGTGCTGCAATTACAAGGTTGGCTGCATGATCAACCTGTAGTGCTTTTAGTGGACTCAGGTAGTACAGCTTCCTTCATCAACAAGCGTTTATCGCATCAATTATCTGGGGTGACGGCTGTTAAATCACCAATTACTGTCAAGGTGGCTGATGACAGACAGTTAACATGCACAGAAGAGGCTAAGAACTGCACTTGGATGACACAGGGCCATACATTCACTTCCAATTTCAAACTTCTGCAGTTGGGCATATTTGATATCATTTTGGGGCAGGACTGGTTATGCCAACACAGCCCCATGCACATAGATTGGCTTACCAAGCGTCTGAAAATTTCTGACAAGGGCAAGGAGGTGTTCCTCCAAGGGGTTGGTGCCAAATCTGTCATTTGCCATACCATTTCAATGGAACAGCTCTCTGGAATCCACCACAATGATGATATTGAACAAATTGTAGTGGTTCAGCAAGTGAATGATGACCAGCAGCAACCAGATAATTCCATACCGGCAGAAATCAAAGCCATATTGGATCAGTATAAGGATGTGTTTGAGGAACCATCTACACTTCCACCGAGAAGAGCCTGTGATCATCACATTCCCCTCTTACCAGGAGCAAGAGCCATTCAGATTCGACCATATAGAAATTCACCAGCCGCCAAGGATGAGATTGAAAGGCAAGTGACAAAATTGTTAAAGAGTGGCGTTATTCAAGAAAGTACAAGTGCCTTTTCATCCCCTGCAATATTGGTACAGAAGAAGGATCTAACATGGCGCCTTTGCATCGATTATCGTCGGTTGAATGCACTTACTGTCCCTCGCAAGTTCCCCATACCAGTGATCGATGAACTCATTGATGAGTTGACAGGAGCTCAATGGTTCTCTAAATTGGACCTTCGTGCAGGGTACCATCAAATACGTTTGGCCCCAGGGGAAGAGCACAAGACAGCCTTCCTTACTCACTCCGGACAATATGAATTCAAGGTAATGCCATTTGGTCTGTCTGGCGCTCCAGCTACCTTCCAAGGAGCAATGAATGAAACCTTGAAGTCTGTTCTCAGAAAATGCGCCTTAGTATTCTTTGACGACATTTTGGTATACAGTCCATCCTTGTCAACTCACCAACAACATTTAGCCACAGTGCTCCACCTGCTGCAAAGGGATCAATGGAAGGTCAAGTTGTCAAAGTGTTCATTTGCTCAGCAGAGCCTCGCTTACCTTGGCCATGTCATCGGCGCATCCGGAGTTTCCACTGACCCATAAAAAATACAGGAACTCATCAATTGGCCGGTGCCCAAGAATGCGAAGGAACTCCGCAGTGTGTTAGGGTTTGCAGGCTATTACAGAAAGTATGTTCGCTTCTTTGGCATATTGGCTCGTCCCTTGACACAGTTACTCAGGAAGAACACCCCATTTGTGTGGACGAGTGAATGTGAGACAGCTTTCCGGACACTCATTTCAGCCTTGGCCACAGCCCCTGTCCTAGCAATTCCGGATTTCACCAAGCCATTCATAGTGGAGACAGACGCTAGTGACAAAGGCATAGGAGCAGTGTTGCAATAACAAGGTCACCCTATTGCCTTTTTGAGCAAGCCCTTGGGCCCTCGCAACTCTGGCCTATCCACCTATGAAAAGGAGTACCTAGCAATTTTGCTTGCAGTCGACCACTGGCGTTCTTATCTGCAGCACAATGAGTTCATAATATACACTGACCAAAAAAGTTTGGTACATCTGGAAGAGCAAAGACTCAGTACACCTTGGCAGCATAAGGCCTTTTCCAAATTGCTGGGGCTCAGATATCAAATTGTGTATCGCAAGGGCAAGGAGAATTCAGCAGCCGATGCTCTTTCTCGCAAGCAGCATGATGATACTGTCCAGTTGGCTGCCATGTCAGTTTGCCAACCTACGTGGTTGTCAGAAATAGTGTCTGGATATGCAAATTACTTGCTATCCTGGCAGTCAATCCTGACGGCCGACCCCACTTCAAATTGGAGAATGGCTTGATTAAACACATGGGTAAGATTTGGATTGGTCACAACACTGCACTACAAGAGAAATTGTTTGCTGCGTTTCACAGTAGTTCCCTGGGAGGACACTCTGGCGCCCCTGTGACATATAAGAGGATTAAGAACTTGTTTGCATGGCCGGGCATGAAGAAACAAATCAAGTTTTGGGTGCATACTTGCACTGTTTGTCAGCAAGCTAAACCAGAACGGATTAAGTATCCAGGTCTGTTGAAGCCTCTCCCTGTTCCTTTCAGACCATGGCAACACATTGCAATGGACTTTGTTGAAGGGATGCCGCAGTCAGGGCCATACAATTGCTTATTGGTGGTGGTGGACAGGTTCTCCAAGTATGGCCATTTCATCCCCTTAGCACATCCATACACAGCGGCCAAGGTAGCATCTTTGTTTGTCAACAATATTTTCAAACTGCATAGTTTACCGGAGTCCATTGTTTCCGATAGAGATCCAGTGTTTACTAGCAAATTTTGGCAAGATCTCTTCCAGCATATTGGCACTGAATTGAAAATGAGCACAGCTTATCACCCAGAAACTGACGGGCAAACAGAACGAGTTAACCAATGTGTAGAAACCTATCTTCGTTGCTTCGTACACTCTTGTCCCAAAAAGTGGAGTCAATGGATTCCTATGGCTGAGTACTGGTACAATACCAGCCACCACTCTACTCTTGATTCTTCCCCTTTCAAAGTCTTGTATGGCCATGAACCAAGGCATTGGGGGATAGAGGCTCCTAGTGAATGCCAAGTTTCCAATGTACAGGCTTGGGTGGATGAAAGGAGGGTGATTCATGATTTACTCCGGCAGCATTTACTCAGGGCGCAGCAGCTGATGAAGAAGAAATATGCTGATAAAAACAGGACAGAGAGGACATTTTCAGTGGGGGAACAGGTATTCCTGAAGTTGCAGCCCTATATTCAATCGTCAGTGGCGCCACGTGCAAATCACAAGCTGCAATTCAAATTTTATGGACCATACAAGATAATGGCACGAATCAGTGAAGTGACGTATGAATTGGCGCTACCAGCAGGATCATCGGTGCACCCGGTGTTCCATGTGTCGATGCTGCGCAAAGCTTTATCATCCGGTATGACTGTCTCATCTGATTTACCTGCTGTTACTGATGTTCTTGTTGTCCCTGTCAAAGTATTGGCGCAACGTTGGCGGAAGAAAGCAAATCGTGTGGTGGAGCAGGTCCTCACGCAATGGTCTTTGGGAGATGCAGCAAGTGCGACGTGGGAAGATCGCGAGGAGCTGCGTCAACGTTTCCCAGGCGCACCAGCTTGGGGACAAGCTGGCTTTCAAGAACGGGGGGATGTCAGGGTACCCTTTACCCAGGCAGGGGACGGTGACGACAACGACATGATCGGCACCAGTAACGGGCCTGGAAGTGTTCACGACAAGATCGTCATCAGCACCCGGCCCAAGCGAGTGAAGAAGCCCAACTCCAAATACGAAGGCCCAACCTGGACCAAGTGATTGGCTATATGACCTGCCAGCCACGGCAGTAGGGAGCATCCAGTTGGATCACGGAACCGGTGGCCCTCTCCTCTGTTCTTCTTGCTTCTCAAGTCTCCCCTTCCTCCTCCTACCTGCTCCCTTTCTCTGATTGTATCAGTGAACCTGTGATTGAATTCAATAGATATAATCGTATCTGAGTAGAACCCTCACAGTCAATGTTTACCAAATTGCACACGTACTGAGATAGGTAATTGCACAGACACATATATAGAATTCTGCTCAGTCTCGCTAGTAGCCAATATTACTAGCATATGCAAGATGAAAAAACAACAATATGTATGTTCCTTTTCGTAGTATACCTTGAAAGAGAGAGAAAGTTAAGTTTGGATAATGTATCTACTCTCTAGACATATCTACACGAGAAATCATGCGTGGGGAATGATTGCAATCACTGAGAGTTGGGAACAACTTTCCCTAAATTGGTCTCCTTCGCTTTATGTTGGCACCAAACATGTAAAAATAAGGTGGGAAAACTCTTACAGTGCACTCCACTTCTGTGCACCCTCCAAACCGAATTTTGTCTTCTGAAACGTGGACCCAACTTCTTTTGTGTAATAATGAAGAAGTAACAACTCCGGCCTATCTTAGCAATCTTCTGTTCCAAATGGGGGCCAAACTCATGCCCCTTGCGGTGAATCATTGAGCAAGAATTATGATTAAATTTGTAAAATCATAATCAAGTGCCGGGGACCTCGAATGCATTCCAACGATCATATGCCATGTGGACATAATTGATGATCACCGTATTGACTTGTGGGACGTGCAGTCCAACGATCCAACAAGGAGAACAATACAAATCGTAGCAGGGGGACGATCGTCAGCTCCTCCAAGCAGTAGATTATCTCCTCATCCAAAGCACTTCCTCCAAAAATGTGCTTCCTAGGCCACATGTCTTAATTAGACAACCATGCTCACGCGAGGTCGATCTTAATCTAATACCCAATTTGGCCAATAGAATGCACAATATATGTTTTTTACTGTTAGCGTGAGAGCTGCTAAATCCATTGATAAGAAAGAAAACGGTGATATAAGGTGATCCTCTTGAAATGTGCTTCTAAGGCGACACATGTTAATTAGAAAACCTTGTTCACGTGAGCTCAGTCTAATACCCAATCTGGCCAGTGGTATCGCCGACATTTTTTTTTTACTGTTAGCAGAAGAGGTGCAAAATCCGTCGATAGAAAAGAAAACGGTGCATCCTCTCTCTTTTAGATGAATATTTGTCTAAGTGGTAACAATATGTTTTCATTGCATAAGACATCTCCTTTTTTGTTTCCTTTTTTAAATGGTGAATAATTTTTGGAACCCGAATATTTTGCTGGAATTATTGACCATTTTTTCAAAGTTGTCAATAATTTGTAAACAATATAAATATATTTCTCAAGATGCAAACATTTTTAAAATGCAAATTTATTTGAATACACGAACTTTTAAACAAATACATAATCACTTTTTTTTTTTGGTATAGGTGAATGCAGTTTTTGGAATCTGGACATTTCTATTTGAGAAACGCTAAAAAAATAGCCCTCTTAGGAGGGTAATTTTATTTCTATTCTCACACGACAAGTGTCATTTTGTGGGGAGTTCTCTTACAAATGGGTGAACCACATAGCACCACTTGACACGTTGTGGGTAATCCTCCTGGTGGAGATCGAGGGGGCATGTTGGTTTCTTCTCCTTCATTCTAGATTCGAATGCAAAAAAAAAAAAAGTACACAACCAGTTATCACGGTTGTATTAGGTGCATCGATATTTTCAAAACAAGATTTTATATTATATGTTTTGACAAACGTTTTTTTCTATCTTGACTACATGGTTTGCACTAAGTTCCCATGTCCTGCTCTTTTGTCATGTCTCTTGCTGCACTGTGTTTGGATGTCTTGTTCTCAGCGCATGTTTTGCATTTGTTTTGCTGCACCATGTTTTGATTTAGCTGTTCGGAAATAATTCTAGTTTGCTTCTCAGTTCTCCTTGAGCGCCTTTTTTGCACTACTTTCAGTTGCACTCATGTCCTTCCTTACGTTGTACTACGTTTTTTTTCATGCCCTTAACACATGTTATGCAACGTGGTCCTTTGTATTGATATTTTGCCTTACACTCCACTGCATTTTGACGATCTACTCTGAGAAACCGATTGTGCCGCGCTCCGTCCTACCGATATCGTGCCTTCCAATGGGGTGCAGTTCAGGTTGCAAGAGGGGTGGGGTAAAACGCCGCCGGGCTGACCGCATTGTTTCTACTGTATTGAAGCAGTACGCTGCGTTGTCCACCATCATCAAGCACAATCGCAACAACCCGCTCCCAGTATACCGTTTCTTGAAAAAACCTAGCTCTCCTTCAAATAGGAAATTTCTGCCGTTGATGTCGGTGCTGAAAGGACAAGGATGTCGCCTAGAGGGGGGGGGGGGGGGGGTGAATATGCGATTTAAAACTTCTACGACTATGGCTTGATAAATGCGGAATAAAACTAGAGTTTTAATTTATCAAGCTTACAAAACCCAAAATACTAGGTTCACCTATGTGCAGCAACAAGTTATGATAAGGAAGATAACAACAAGGTGATAGCAAGATATAATACTTCAAGCACGAAGGCTATCACAATGTAAATTGCATAAGTAAAGATCTCGGGTATAGAAATAACCGAGGCACACAAAGACGAAGATGTATTCCCGAGTTCCTCGAGGGGACTACGTCTCGTTGGAGGGGTGTGAGCTCGCCACCAAATGCCTACTCAACGCCACAAAGGCCTCACCCTATTCTCCGATGAACCGCACCACAAACATGAGGTTCACCTTCCACTATCGGAGTCCTTCTAGGCGGCATCCGGAGCCTTTACACCACTAAGCTTGGGGCACGCATCCACAACCGAATTGGAGGCTCCCAAGAATCACCACAACGCCGTCTAGGGTCCAATGACCCAAGATTAACAAGTTCCCAACCTTCACTTCCACGAATTTTCATGGAGAGAGCAAACCGACGCAACTAATGCAATGGCAAGAGCACAAGTGCTCAAATCCGTCACTCTCAAATTCCAACAAATCAACAAATGCTTATGGGGGAATAAGAGAGGAAGAACAAGGAAGAACTTAACAAATGAATCCCAAGATCTAGATCCAAAGGGTTCCCCTCACAAAGAGGAGAAAGTGATTGGTGGAGTTGTAGATCTATATCTCCTCTCTTGAATCCCTAAATATGGGCAAGAATCATTGGAGATATAGAGAGAAACCCAAGCTTTGGAGGTCAACAATGGAGGAGTGAGAGAAGGTCCAAAACTTGGGAACCATTGGGGAAGATGACCCCTTAAATAGATTCCCACCAAATCCAACCGTTATGTTCAGTTTTTCCTGCGCAGGCCGCAACTTCCGAGGTTTACCCAGGAATTTCCGAACCCCCGGAGCGACCTGGACGCCCTGGGGAAGCTCTCTGGACATAGTACGGAACTTTGGGGCGGAACTTTGGCCGGATATATCCGGGGGCCGGAATTTCCAGCCTAAGGACCGGAAATTCCGGCCCAGAGAAAAACTGCAGAATGAGCAAAACAAAAACGGGAATAACTTTTTCATCCGGACTCCGTTTTCGATGATCTTGGGCTCGTTAGAATTGTAACAACGAGCTCTACAAGAATATACAGATAAACATCATAGTCCAACAAGGAAGGATAAAACCAAATGGGGAAAGGTAAAACCTCTGCATAAAAGACGAACCGATAAACCTCCAAAACCAAAAACGCAATAGGAGACCCGTACGAAAACCGTTTTTTGGTGAACTTGGACTTGTCATGACAAGCACGACAAGCACCAAGAGAACACCACGATAAGAGTCAAATAAGAACCAATAAATATGATGACAATTATGCAAAGGTTAGAGCTCTCCACGAATGATGCGATCAAGATACTCGGTCGAGAGCCCCTCTTGATAGTACGGCTATCTGTCCTATAACCCGGTCTCTCAACTAACATCATGAGATCGGTAAAATAGAAAACCTATCAAGATCATACCTTTGCCTTGTGCATAAACTACTTGAGGTCGATGATGACGATCTTCATCTACTCAAGATGGACCATCTTTCTTGATTGCGCTTCGCTTGGTGAAGACTCACATGTTGCTCCCCCATACACCAATATGGGAGAACCTCTTCTTCGACATATCTTCACATGGGCATTATCTTCAAGTGGATAACAAGCTTTAAGCATGTGATATCTTCATGTTAATCATCTTGAACTTGCACCACAATACCTTGATGGCGAACATCACTTGACGCCATCCTCCATAGGCTACATAGGATCTCCCTTTCATTGCATGCTCATGGAGAAATACCTAACCCCACATAGAGATACCAAGCACATAGATCATAGGTTAGTTCTCACGGCTATATTAACAATTGCTTACCATATCATGACATCATACGATCCCTCATGATACATCACTAGCTTTGTGTGTTGATCAACTTGCAATTAGCCTTGATCAACATGTAATCTTCTTCCCTTAGCCTTGACTCCAACATATGGAGATCACGCATTGCTTATGGACACACCTACAAGTATAGCTCAATACAAACATTAGTACATAGAGATTGTTATTAATTACCAAAACCACACATGGGGGGCAACCATGCACTTTCAATCTCCCCTATTTTGTTAATTGATGACAATCCCTTTTAAGAGGGTTAATATAATGAATTAAGCAACCTTGCAAGACAAGAAAGCAAGGATGCAACAGCATTAAAGGAAAATGCTTAAGAACCAAACAAAAGCATAAAACTAAATTCCCTTAAACCCTCTAAACTTCTCCCCCATTGGCATCGATTGCCGAAATGGGAGGAAAAATTTAGAAGGCCAATATAACATGAGTTCCTCCATAAGGTGTGCATTTCTCAAAATATGAGTGAAACCAAATGCACATATCCAATGACGAATAGTTGGAGGAAATCAAACTATATTGAGGATCAAAGATTGCAACAAATTAGAAAAGGGAAAGATACCTCAACAAAAGAGGCAAGCAATCAAAGGATCCGAAAAACCAATTGGACACAAGAAGATATTATGATAAGATCAACAAAGTGTTCTAAATATCAAGAGAGAGGTCCCCAAGGTACATGCATAACGTAGGATTTGCATTTCAATATGGCGTGCACAACATGGAATCCTTACTCCCCCAAAATCATCTGGAATACACAACAAGTGTAAGAGTGCAAAAATTAAAGCAAAGCATAGCACTTGCACCAACGATATGGTTGAGCCATAAGAAGATACCAATTTAAAATACTCAACATAAGATAGGCCCAACCAAGATACAAAGAAGGTCTCCAAAAGGAAGAGATGTTCGCAAGCTCAAGGTCCCAATTGGAAAATGAAACCAATTGTGTCGCAACAGTGGAACATGGGGTTCCCCTAATGCGGCCAAGGTGGGTCCACCGCCTGTGGGCCCACCAAGAAGACGGACAAGGCAAGGAGTCAAGACCGGCAGGTGGGCCGCCCCACCTGCCCCACGGGTACCTGACAAGCACGTCATCGGCAACCACGACTAAAGGACCGGGTGACCTTCCGGGGTCACCTCCAACCCGACGAACGACGCGGAGGACCCGGAGCCCGAATGCCCGGCAGGAGGCCAGGCTCGCTCCCGGGTTCTCCCTCCGTACAGCTATGAGGATAAGCTTGCAAGCTCAGGCAGGAAGCTCCTAGAAGACTTGGGCGCCAAGAAGGTGAAGGCGCCGCGCGGGGACATGGTCGGTGGGGGTGTCAGCCCCTGTCCACCCTGCTTTCCAAAAGGAAGACGGCCGCACCTTACCCCTTGGAAGAATAATTGGACAAGAGGAGGCCACGTTGCCTCCTAAAGGCCACCGGGGGTTTTCCCGCCTAAGACCCCTCACGCTCCTCGCATGCTCCGGTTGGATCCCCTTAGCCTATAAAAGGAGGACCAAGGCATGGTTGAGGAGGGAGGTGGGACCAAGCAAAAGACAAGACAGAATAGCTAGGGCGAAGAGGGTAGAGCGAGAGGTGATCTCCTCCGGGTAAGGATCTGCTCGTCGTCTACCTCTAGCCACCACCTTCCGGGTTCTCACCCGAGATCCACCTTGTAAGCCACACCATGATGAACCACTCAATCCAGACAGGCATGAGTAGGGCTTTTAGCCTCCGGGCGGCCTAAACCTGGGTAAACTCTCTGTGTCCCTCTGTTGCTTGCCTACACGTCGATCGGAAGGACTTGGCGAGGTACTCCCGGGGAAGGTGTCTTCCGGCCTCCTTCGCGCCCCGTGCCGAACCTAAAAAGGGGGTATCCTTTACTCCCGGTGTCCGTGGTCTGAGACACGACAAATTGAAAAAGGCAAAAGCTTGTGTGAGCACCTAGCCAATAAGGAAAAAGGTCAAAGATTTTCAACAAACACATGAGTGCATAAAGATGCAAACAAAAATAAGATAAGGACTCATGAAACAAATTTGGAGCCACCAAAGATTATAGATAAAAATCAAGGTAGCTCGAAAGAGATAGGATACCAACTAAAAATTGACCTCTCACATATGTATAGGTTTGTAAGTAGACAAATCGTTGAAGATATACATCTACAAAGAGACATGTACATATGCAATGGTTCGTGAAGGAGAGAAGAAGGTATCCAAAAGGAAGCCATTAATATACAAAAGAGATTATTGCTTAAAAGCATAGCACATAGCTCAAATTTATCTCATTGTATATAAATGAACTTCAAACACATCAGATATCACTAAGGGAACAAGAGATAGTGTAGATGCTTTGAGATAGGCAACAAGTATCACCGAGGCCCGCCCGGGCACCGCCGGGGGACAACCAGACCAACCAGTAGGCTTTCTTTCCGACAAATAACGAATATGAATTGAAGGAAAGGTTTTTGCAATTTCATCACAAATATCACAAAGTTATACCAAGTGAAGGAAATAAGCCAAAATGACAACAATTGCACATAAAGGCTTTCATGCCAAGAAGCAACCTACACAAGGTTGAATACTAGAAAAATATGCATGGGATAGATACTTGTTACCGATATGACATTGGTGATGAATAAGATGAGATTTTGACAACCATCATAGCTTGACTCCTATAATATCATGGTGAGAACACCTTCCTTATGGATGAGGCAAGCATCCAATGCATCCATTGCACCTAAAACAACATTCAAGTGCAAAATGGTTCCCAAACTCATTGGGTCCCATAGTAGTTAGATACACTACAATACATAGGAAACACTGCACATAAATACGTGCATATAGATATGAAATTGAATTTCATGCATGATACGTCGCAAACGTATCTACTTTTTCAAAGACTTTGCTATTGTTTTGCCTCTAATTATTAATGAATTTGTTTGGAACTAACCCGAACTGACGTTGTTTTCAGCAGAATTGCATTTGGTGTCTTTCTTTTGTGCAGGGTTTAGAAGTTCACGGAAAATTCTAGAAAAATCAAAAAAAGTATTTTTGAGGGAAAAGAGCCATGGATCCAGAAGACCGCGAGGGGGGGGGGAACCTCAGGAGCCGGGGCGGGTCCCACCCACGGGTGGGGTCCAGGCCGTGGCAGGAGGCCGCCCCTACCCCTGGGACCTTGCCTCTCGGCCTCCCTTCACTTATAAGCCCTCTTTCAACCTAAGAACGCGAGCCCCCGAACACTTCTTCCAGAAACCTTACGGAGCTCCGCCGCCACCACGAACCCTAAATTCGGGGTCCAGGATCACTGTTCCGGCACCCTACCGGAGTGGAGATCGCCGCCATCGTCACTGCCAACGCCTCTCCATCAACCATCCATGTCGTGAGTAGTTCCCTGCTGTAGGCAAGGGGATGGAAGGGATTGAATAAGATTGCTCATGTAATTCGATGCCAAATTGTTAGGGCACGATGCCTAGTATCCTCTATTTGTGTAATCATCGTTGGTGCAACTAGTTATGCTTAATGCTTGTCACTTTGGGCCCAGGTGCCATGTCTTCAGATCTGAACACTTATGTTTGTCTGAGTATAATTGTCGTTTGGATCCTATCTACTAGTTGTATGCACTTGTTGTTAACCGGAACCGGAGACCGCGAGTGACAGAAACGGGGACATCGATGGGAATGGTTGGCAACTTGAGGGTTACATGTATTCATTGTGTGTTAATGCTTTGATCCGGTGTTCTATTAAAAGGAACACCTTAATTTCCATTTGTTCCTTAATTGGCCCGGCTGAAACCGGATGGCAGGACAAAAGATGTCGTGCAAGTACTTATTGCAAGCATGTACGGCTAAATTAGGAATACATGCCTATGACTGTTTGATACTTGGATGCTATTTATATATTTATTTGCTTGGTGCTTAGTTATGTTCATTTCATGAGCTATCTTATTCATGCAACGCCCGTCTATCTGTCCCTATGCCTACGGTGTTTTAATCCCGCTGTTTACAATCATTACTTTTACTATCATCATTGCTGTCTTTATTTTATTACCTATGTTACTATTCTACTGCTACCATCAAATCACTGTTACTACTGATAAATTGCTTCGAGAGAAATCCTCTTCAGGTGTGGTTGAATTGACAACTCAACTGCTAAGGCTTATAAATATTATTTGGCTCCCCTTGTGTCGAATCAATAAATTAGGGTCAAGCTACCTGCGAAGACTGTTGCGATCCCCTACACTTGTGGGCCATCAAGACTATTTTCTGGCGTCGTTGCCGGGGAGCATAGCTCTATTTATAAGTTCACCTGGGAGTTTTTCTGTTTGCTGTAATTTACTCTTCATCATGAAGGGTAAGCGAGATCCTAAGTTTCAAATACTACCTTCCACCACAAGGAAAGGTACTGCTCTGAACTCTAAAGCTACTCTTGATTCACCTACTGTTTTAAGTCAACTTCTTACACCACCTGTAAACGCTCGTCCTACTGTTGATGCTTTGTTTTCTGAGTCTGCTACTGCTTCTGATGAATTTGATGATGCTTCTGCTGTGCTTGATGATGCTGGTTCTTTAGGCCCCTTTTTAGAATCTCTTGTCACTANTCTGAACTCTAAAGCTACTCTTGATTCACCTACTGTTTTAAGTCAACTGTTACACCACCTGTGAACACTCGTCCTATTGTTTATGCTTTGCTTTCTGAGTCCGCTAGTGCTTCTGATAAATTTGATGATGCTTCGGCTGTGCTTGATGATGCTGGTTCTTTAGGCCCCTTTTTAGAATATCTTCTCACTAGGTCTAAAGAAATTACAATGCCCAATGAAAATCTTACTACACCTATTAGCTCTCCTAATCCATGTAATTATGAGAGTAGGTATCCTGATGATTCCTACATGATGTTAATGATGAGTTTATTAGACAATATATGGATTGTTCTGCTTCTAAAGATCCTGATGCTTTGAGAAAATTGCTTGAAAAGCATGCTGTTTAGAATTATTTTTCACCTGATCCTGAGTTTGCTACCTCTCCCATATGCATTAAGATGATGATTTTAATTTCTCTGTTGATCTTTCAATCATATCTAATGTTGAATCTGATCCTTTTTGTGGAACTAAGGATGACAATGCTATAGAACACATGAATAAATTAGCTTCGCTTAGCCTCTATTTTCTGATGATAAAAAGATACATCGTTACTATTTAGTAAAGTTGTTTCCTTTCTCATTAAAAGATGATGCCAAAGTGTGGTATAATGCTTTACCTTATGGATCCATAAAAATCCCTCATGAATGCTTGATGTTTTCTTTGCAAAATATTTCCCGCTCACATGCAGCATGAGGCTTTGCAGAGAATTTTCAATTTCAGACAATTGGAGGATGAGCATCTCCCTAAAGCTTGGGGGAGATTCAGATCATTACTCAGGGCTCGGCCAAGGCATGATATTCCGAAGAATGAACTCTTTGATTATTTATAATGGACTAACTGTTGAATCTAGGACATACCTAGATAGTTGTGTTGGTTGTGTTTTTTCAGGAAAAGGACTGTAGATGAAGCTGAAGAACTAATGGCTAAGATTGCAAAAATCATGATGAATGGAGCATTCCTGAACCTCCCCATTACCAACTCCGAAGAAAAGGGGAGTGCTTCCTAAACCCAGAAGATATGCAAGAAGCTAAAAGATCTATTAAGTAAAAAGGTATTAGAGCTGGATGTGAAGAATTTACCTCCAATTGAAACTTTATGTGAGCCTACCACTCACCCAGCTATGGTAGAGGTACACTCTCTTCATAATTTTACTGTTTATGATATTCCTTATAGTAAGCCTCCTAGTCAGTGTTTGGATGAATTTGATAACTTTCTTGTTTAACAAACTCATTTTAATATGCAAATTCAATAACAATTAAATGATAACACCCTGGTTATTAAAAATTTGGATCCCGTCTTGGAGAAATCTGCTAATGATGTCAAAGGTCTTGTTAAGCATTTTCATATGGTCCAAACTCAACTTGAACAAATTACTAAAGTGCAAAAAGACTTGCTTGCTGGAATTCCTACACAAAGTAATAAACAAACTTGTGGTGTTTTATCTAGAGGAGGTATCTCTACTCAAGATCCTCTTTATCCTGAGGGGCATCCTAAAAGAATTGAACAAGAATCTCAACTAGTTGAAAATAATATTACTAGTTCCCCTAAAAAGAAAAAGAAAAAGAAGAAACATAAAGAATTAGGAGAAGCTAGTAATATGGAACTTGATAAAGAACCTACAAGTAATAATCCTAATGTTGTCTCTAATTCGGATGCTGAAACTGAAAGTGTTAATGAGCATAATAATGATACTAATGAACCTGAAGAACAAGAGGAGGAGACTGCACCTCCTGTTGCTAAAAAACATGGTAAAGAGAGAGCCATGGGTGCAAAAACCCATGCCTTTTCCATCTAAATCTCAGAAGGCTAAGGAAGAAGAACACTATAATAAATTCTGTGAATGGATGAAGCCCCTCTTTTTGCAAATTCCTTTGACAGATGCTATTAAGTTGCCTCCCTATTCAAAATATATGAAAGACATTGTTACTAATAAAAGAAAAATCCCTAATGAAGAAATCTCCACTATGCTTGCTAATTACTCTTTCCATGGCAAGATTCCTAAAAAGCTTGGTGATCCAGGTATACCTACTATTCCTTGGTCCATTAAAAATAATTATGTTGGAACTGCTTTATGTGATCTTGGTGCAGGAGTTAGTGTTATGCCATTTTCTCTTTATAAGAGACTTTTATTAGATAAGCTTATTCCTACTGATATTTCCCTTCAAATGGCTGATAAGTCCACTGCTGTGTCCATTGGTATCTGTGAGGATGTTCCTGTTAAAGTTGCTAACTGTTTAATCCTAACTGACTTCGTGGTATTGGAAATGCCTGAAGATGATAATATGTCTATTATTCTTGGGAGGCCTTTTCTTAATACTGTGCTGTTGTATTAAAATAAGTTGGATGGTGCCCCAAGCGAAGGCGGAATTGCAGCTAGTAGCAGTTTTCCCTCGTTTAA
Organism: Puccinellia tenuiflora; assembly: GCA_012064385.1. Taxonomy (NCBI): domain Eukaryota; kingdom Viridiplantae; phylum Streptophyta; class Magnoliopsida; order Poales; family Poaceae; genus Puccinellia; species Puccinellia tenuiflora. The sequence goes on from QRDG01002127.1 coordinate 360,420, forward strand.
CGAACCGAGGTTAATCGAACCAGTAGGACTTTGAAATCAACAACGAGGTGAATGTTGAAGATCTCTGGTGCTTGACCTTTAACAGATGTGGACCTGCACACACTCAACCAAAATACTTTGCCCCCAACGGCGGAAAGGTTGTCAATCTTTCCGGTCTCGCAGAAAACAAAGAGGTTAATTGTATGATGAAATAGATGAAATATGAAAAGTGACCAGAGGAATAATGATAATTAAAAGCAAGTAAATGAGGTTGTAAACAATGTAAAAAGATGTACCGAGGGCCATGGGTTCACTAGTGGAGTCTCTGAAGTAAATAAAATATGCATGTGATGGGTGAACGAATTACAGCTTGGCAATTGACAAGATCATGACACAAACCCAATTTAGCTATGACAAAAAGGACATGATAATATTTATGGAGGCATCACGACAAGGAACAAAGACCGTTGAGTCCAACTGCGTCTTTGTCTAAAAAGTCCACCGTGGGATCGCTATCCAGCTTGTCACCCAACGGTATTAAGTTGCAAGCAACAGACAATTGCATTAAGTAAAGTGCATGAAATAAGCAATACTAATATCAAAAGAGACATTAACACCGCTGTTTTACCCTTAGTAGCAACAGCACACCCTCGCCCTTAGACGTTTCTGTCACTCGTGCCTAGGAACAAAAGGGGGCATGAACCCACTATATAGCATAAATACCCTCTCTTGGAGATACACACAATCACTTGGCCAAAGTAACTACGCACATCGGAGAGTATGCAAGAACATAAATTACTCATATAAGAATCATGCACAATCTGAACATAAATTCATAATCCATCGGATCCCAGCAAACACATCACATAGCATTACAATAATCAATCTTGATCATGTTAGGCAGCTCACAAGATCATAAGACATGAAGCACAAGAGAGAGAGACTACCAACTAGCTACTGCCATGGATCCGTAGTCCAAGGTGAGACTACTCACAAATCATCCCGGAGGAGGGCATGACGATGAAGAGCCCTCCGGGATCGATCTCCCCTCCGACAGAGTGCCGGGATCAGCTTCAGATTGGACCCAAACTAGGGTTTTCGGTGACGGCGCGTCGGGGTCGAGTTTCTGGAAAATAATCGCCGCCTCCACGTTTTTAGGTTATTTCTGATTTTATAGGCGTTGGAGGGGGCCGAGGAGGTGCCCCACGGACAGGGGCGGGTCCCACCCGCGGGTCCCCCCGAGGCCGCGGCAGGAGGCCGTCTGCGCCCTGTGGGTCGCCTCCGAGGCTGCCCTTCGGACTCCGTCTTCATCTTGGCGTAAAAATAATCCCCATAAATTTTGGTGCAATTCCGATAATATTTGCAGAAGTAAATTTCTGAAACAAAAGGACAGCAGAAACAGGGAACTGGCACTTGGCATCTTGTCAATAGGTTAGTCCGACAAAATGCATAAAAATGATATAAATGACAGTAAAAACATGTGACAATAACACAAAACTAGCATGGATCACTCAAAAATTATAGATACGTTTGAGACGTATCAGCATCCCCAAGCTTAACTCCTACTCGTCCTCGAGTAGGTAAGTGATAACAAATAATTTTTGATGAGACATGTAACCAACACATTCTTGATCAAGATAGTGATGTAAATTAAAGGATGTGAATGAAGAGATACAAAACAATTGTCTATAATTGATAGCAAGAAAGCAATGAATAAACAAGTTGAATCATCCAAGCAAAACCTTTCATAAATAGTATGTCAAAGACATGAAAACAATGTGATCAACATATTTGACTAATTCACAAGGATAATAATTCCATGACAAAAGTGTTTGAGAATCAACACAAAGGAAGATGTAAGCATTAGCAAAGAGCTTCAACTTCCAACGGCTTATCTTATAGATAAAGTCAATATAAAGATTCATGTTTAATCTTGATAATGTAATATGCTCAACGATACCCAGGGTCAATGCTAGATGTTTGCTTTTGTGGAGATAGAAGGAAAAAGGGAAAACTGACTCAACATTAAAAGTAAAAGAAAGGCTCTTCGTAGAGGGAAGCAGGGATTAGTCATGTGCTAGAGCTTTTTGGTTTTTAAAATAGAAGTAAAATGATTTTGAGGTATGCATGCTTTCGTCAACGACTTCACAACAGAGAAACTATCTAGTCCCTCATGACAAGCAAGGTTTTTAGACTTGTGAGAGCAGCTGGTTCTTAGAAGAGCGAGTACGCTCTTCTTTCTCCTTGGTTTCACCACTGTCCAATGTTTGGGCTGATTCTCAGATTTGCATTGTGCGGAGAACAATTGTGAGTTATATTTATATTTTTGCTTAAGCTGCTCTCGGGTTGATTCAAGTGAAGACGTAATCCATCAACACCGGGTGAAGGGGGGGGGGGGGGAATGACCTCGCTTGTCACAAGTTATATCTAGCTCTCTACTGCTCCCTCATGAGCTTAAAAACAGAGGCACAAAGAAGAAGTATTTTGAATTTTTAAAGGTAGCACATGACAAATTTACTTGGAATGGTAGGAAATACCATGCATAGGTAGATATGGTGGACTTAGCTGGCAAGAAATTTTGGTTTTGGGATTGGATGCATGAGTGAACCATACACTCGGTAGGAATTTTTAGGCTTAGCAAAAAAAGTGTTTAAAGCAAACATCTAACAATAACCGGTAACAGAACAACATAAGACATTTACCGGTCATAACCATAAAAACTCTACACCGTCTCCCTTGTTGACCAAACAATTCTTTTGCTGGAAAGATTAGCACTATGAATTAATAACTGTGAAAAACCACACAATTTCAAGCTTTCAACCATATTTCTTTACTAATCAATTCCACTCAACTAACCAGCAAGTTTAAGCATTCAACTTAACATCTCAAAACAATTGAGAAGCGTCAAGTATCCACACCATGATCTACAAAATTATGCAGGCTTTTCATTTTATTCTATCATCACACAAATAGCATTTTGTCGCATTGACAATTCAAGCAATTTTTCAACAACAACTATTCAACAAGTATAAGTGAAGAACAAGAGAGTTTAACTTAACAACTAGCAGCTCTAAACAAGATAAAAGCTAAAAGCGAGAGCTTACTAGAAAACATACAGTAGCTAAGAATACTCAAAAAGATATAAGCGAAGCAAAGGAGTATTCAAACGAAAAAGCGGAGCGTGTCTCTCTCCCACACAAATAAAGCTAGGATCCAACAAACATATGACTAGCAAACAAACTAACAAAACTGAAAGTAAAAAAATGCTCCAAGCATAGCACATAATAAGTAAAGTGATAAAAACAAAGTTCAACGAAGACGACCTTATGATAGTCGATGAAGATGAGGGGATGCCCAAGGCATCCCCAAGCTTTGACTCTTGATAGTTCTTGATATTCAGAGGGGGGTGCCATGGGGGCATCCCCAAGCTTGAGCTCTGATCCATCCTCGATTTCTTCATATTCCTCTCCTTTGGAACTTAAAAACTCACTTCACACAAAACTTCTCATAATTTGATTAGAGGATTAGTGCTCATAAATTAAAATGCACATGTGTTCAACTCATGACAAATTGCAAACCAACTTCATTAAACATTAGCTACTGTTTACTAAGCCTCAATGTGGCACTCTACCCCTAGAGTATCACATATGACGATGGTAAAGAGACAAATGCAAAATAAAAGCAGAATCTGTCAAAATCTGAACAGTCTGTAAAGATCGAATTTTTCGAGACACTTCTGCAGCTCAAATAAAAAAACTTAAAACTAACGAAGGATAGATAAAAGCATCAGGCTTGCTGTAAAAAATTATCGGAAACAGATAAAATTCTGGCGATTTTAGGATTTTCGTGCAACGGGCGCAGAGAATCTGTTTTTGGACAGCAACACAATACCTCGCACTATTAATGCATTAGAGGCTAAACTTGGCACAAAAAACCAAAAGAAAAAGATACAATGAAGTTGCTATAGATCTAATAACTTCATGACTCAATAAAATCAAAAGGCAAACTGAAAATAAAAGATGGGTTGTCTCCGAACAAGCGCTTTTTTAACGCCTTTTAGCTAGGCGCAATGCCAAATATCAAGTTTTTTCGGGATCAAAGGCATTATTATCTTTCAAGAAAATACTAGAAAATTTATCATAGATGCATTGGATATTACCAATATAGGGCTGAGAATCACCCTTCTCCTTTCTCTTTGGTTGACTGCTCTCATCAAATAGGTTTTGGGGAGCAATCCAACCAAAATTGTCTTCCAATGCATCGGCCATCCCTAGGAGCTTAAATGGTACAGAAATTTCAACCTTCTCCTTTACCTCCGTGTTTCGAGTGTACTTTCTTAGATTTTCGTCCCTAACATCCAAAGAATAGTGAATATTAGGATATGAACCAAGAGCACCATAACGAGCAAATATTTTCCTAGCTTCTTTAACTATATCATCAAATTTATGGAGAAGAGTTTCTAATACAAAATCTTGTTCCTCGCCTCTCTCCATGCTATCAAGCTTAAGAAACATTTGCTGTAGTATAGGATTTAAATTAACAAACCTCTTCTCTAGACAAGCTACCAAACAAGATATGGCGGAATCATAACTATCAGTTAGCTCAACTATTGATCTTCAACTATTGATCTTTTATCATGAGTATAGAGTTTGCTAACGAAAGTAAGGAATTCTTCAATATTATCTTTTCCAACAACATCCCCACTTCCTACCTTAACATCTTTCATACCAAAACTAGAAGGGAACATAGCTACTAGATAAAAGATAAACAAAACTGAAATAAAGATTACACTAATTTTTTTTGGGTTTTAAAATTTTGAAACAGGAAAATAAACTAAACGAGATATAAAGCAAGCAAGACAAAAACAAAGTAAAGAGATTGAGAGTATGAGACTCCCCTTGCTGTAGCTCCAAAGTGCCTGGCAACGGCGCCAGAAAAGAGCTTGTTGCTGTATTAAAATAAGTTAGGTGGTGCCCCAAGCGAAGGCGGAATTGCAGCTAGTAGCAGTTTTCCCTCATTTAACGAACCAAGGTTTATCGAACCAGTAGGAATTTGAAATCAACAACGAGGTAAATGTTGAAGATCTCTGGCGCTTGACCTTCAACAGACGTGGACCTGCACACACTCAACCAAAATACTTTGCCCCCAACGGCGGAAAGGTTGTCAATCTTTCCGGTCTCGCAGAAAACAAAGCGGTTAATTGTATGATGAAATATGAAAAGTGACCAGACGAATAATGATAATTAAAAGCAAGTAAATGAGGTTGTAAACAATGTAAAAAGATGGACCGGGGGCAATGGGTTCACTAGTGGAGTATCTCAAGTAAATAAAATATGAATGTGATGGGTAAATGAATTGCAGCTAGGCAATTGACAAGATCATGACACAAACCCAATTTAGCTATGACAAAAAGGACATGATAATATTTATGGAGGCATCACGACAAGGAACAAAGACCGTTGAGTCCAACTGCGTCTTTGTCTAAAAAGTCCATCGTGGGATCGCTATCCAGCCTGTCACCCAACGGTATTAAGTTGCAAGCAACAGACAATTGCATTAAGTAAAGTGCATGAAGTAAGCAATACTAATATCAAAAGAGACATTAACACCGCTGTTTTACCCTTAGTAGCAACAGCACACCCTCGCCCTTAGACGTTTCTGTCACTCGTGCCCAGGAACAAAAGGGGGCATGAACCCACTATCTAGCATAAATACCCTCTCATGGAGATACACACAATCACTTGGACAAAGTAACTACGCACATCGGAGAGTATGCAAGAACATAAATTACTCATATAAGAATCATGCACAATCTGAACATAACTTCATAATCCATCGGATCCTAGCAAACACATCACATAGCATTAAAATAGTCAATCTTGATCATGTTAGGCAGCTCACAAGATCATAAGACATGAAGCACAAGAGAGAGAGACTACCAACTAGCTACTGCCATAGACCCGTAGTCCAAGGTGAGACTATTCACAAATCATTCCGGAGGAGGGCATGATGATGAAGAGCCCTCCGGGATCGATCTCCCCTCCGACAGAGTGCCGGGATCAGCTTCAGATTGGATCCCGAACTAGGGTTTTCGGTGATGGTGCGTCGGGGTCGAGTTTCTGGAAAATAATCACCGCCTCCATGTTTTTAGGTTATTTCTGATTTTTAAGGCGTTGGAGGGGGGCGAGGAGGTGCCCCACGGGCAGGGGCGGGTCCCCCCTAGGCCGCGGCAGGAGGCTTCCTGCGCCCTGTGGGTCGCCTCCGAGGCTGCCCTTCGGACTCCGTTTTCGTCTTGGCGTAAAAATAATCCACATAAATTTTGATGCAATTCCGAGAATATTTCCAGAAGTAAATTTCTGAAACAAAAAGACAGCAGAAACAGGGAACTGGCACTTGGCATCTTGTCAATAGGTTAGTCCGACAAAATGCATAAAAATGATATAAATGACAGTAAAAACATGTGACAATAACACAAAACTAGCATGGATCACTCAAAAATTATAGATACGTTTGAGACGTATCATACTGCAGGGGCTGTTATTGATTGCAATAAAGGAAAAGTTACTTTTAACGTTGATGATAAAGAACACACGGTGTACTTTCCAAAGAAGATCAATACCAAAATTGGTTTGAACTCCATTGAGAATATTGAATCCATCAAGATTGGAACTATTGATTGTCCTATTCATACACATTCAAGAAAATATGAAACTCTCATGATTGGGATAATTCCTATTCAATATAAGGTAACTTGATTGTCTGTTGAATATTGAATAATTTATGTCAAATAAATTTGGTGTGGTAGCAAGACTTGATCAACCTTGCTAACAAACCAACTTTAGCAACATAAAGATATCAAGATTCATTAAATCTTCTTCTTTTGCTCATTTTAGTTTTTCTGTAATTTTTATTTCTTGATTAGTTTGTCCCTTTTAAATGTCAAATTCCTGTTTTATTAGCTTAATTTTAATCTCTTATAAGTTCTTCGGGAAAAGTTGTCGAAAAATTCCAGAAAATTTACATGATTTTTATCTTTTGAAATGAGCCACAGCTGGGGCTGACCTGAGGGGCCCCCCATGGGCAGGGGCGGGTCCCACCCACGGGTGGCACCCAGGCCGCAGCCAAGGGCCGTCCCTGCCCTGTGGAGGGCCCCACCAGGTGAGTCTCCTCCCACTCTCTCTCTCACTCGAAAAGAAACACTTCCCCATTGCTCAAACCCGAGTGTTTGCTTTTGAGTGCTGGGATTTTCGATCTCTTTGTTCAACCCATTATTTTTGCTGAAAATTGGAGCAATTCCTCTCCGGTATGTGACTCCTTCACCCCTCCAATTAGAATCTTGAATGTTTTTGTATAAGTTGAGTATTTTGCTGTTGTTTATGACTTTGAATATGAACTTGCATGCTTGATTTGTAGCTTGTTAGATGGATTTGATGCATGTACTAGTTGATTAAGTTGTAGGAATAGTCTAATGCACTTCCTATATTTTATTTTCAAGTTTTATGAGGTTTGTTGAAAAATTTCAGAAAAAGGAAGAACATGCCTAAGTTCAATTTAGGTGGGATCTTTAAGAAGAAGGAGCCCTCTTCTCGTCGAGAAACGAGAGGGTCAAGTTCTAATGCACCAATGAGGTCTTCATATAATGAAGATTTGGAGCCACTTGGTGTTATTGTGCTTGCTCGAGAGACGGATGTGCGTTCATCGGTATACCCATTTTATGAATTTCTATAAGCTGCAGGTATACACAATGAATTTACTAGTCTTGTCACTAATGCATCGTTGACAAATATTGTATTAGTGGAGAGGCCCCAATATCTTAAGCTCACTAACATCTTTGTGCAAAGCTTTAATTTCAATGATGATCCATATCACCCTAGTGTGGAGTTCATGCTATATGAGCGACCTTGTAGAATGCCTTTGTCTGAGTTTTACAGCGCTTTAGGAGTGAGGAACTCGGGGCTCACGGGAAAGATGAACACGCAGCCCCAGTACCTCAAGGAGCTCTATGCCGGAATCTGTCATGATGATTGGAGAGACTCTACGCGTGCAAAATTTGGGAGCATTCAGTTTCCAGCTGTGAGGTATTTGGGCTATGTCATTGCTCGTTGTATCCTTCCCCGTGATAACACGAGTAACATGACTAGTCTTGATCTTGCTATTCTTGCCGCCGCTATTAATTGTGATGAAACTCATAACATTGGCGCTCTTATCGCTCGTCGTCTTAGCACTAACAAGGTTGGAGGGCCTATTTATGGAGGCATTATTGCTTCGATCATGCTTGCTACTGCCATGCTTCCTCCTAGAGAGGATGATCTATAGTTGGATTTTATTAGGCTTAATCTTGCTGCAATGAAAACTCACAACTATGTCACTTATGATTCCACTTTGGAGAATTTGCAGTACAGGTTATTATTTTGTTTTGATCTGGATAACCCTCGCTTTGTGAGATTACCTGCTCCTGCTTTGTTTGACACTATTGCTAGGGACGGATATTCATTTCCGGAGGAGGTGCTGGATGAGTACCTCGCATCATTAGTCCCTGAGGAGGAACCAGAGGAGGAGCCACAGGATATGCAGTGGCAGCCACAGACGGGCGCTAACTGGGACGTGCCACCACCATGGTAGATGAGCCCCACTTAGGCCAAAAGCCTAAGCTTGGGGGAGTATGTATCTCTCACCGGCACCTTTTTATTATGTTCACTTAAATGCTTTATGTCGGTGTGTTCATCATTCCTTTGTGTATTCGCTAGTGTGTTCCTTTTAGTTTTTTTTCGCTCTTTTCAATTTGCTCAGTCGCCTTAGTTGTTTTTTTTGTTTATTAATCAAAAACCCAAAAAGATTTCCTCTTTGTTTGCCTCTTCTTTCTCATAATCAAAAAATACCAAAAATATTTTCTTTTGTTTCTTGTTCATTTATTTTCTACTTCCTTTTTAGTCGCTTCTTCCCAAATTGAAAACAGCAAAAAGATTTCTCTTCTAGTTTTGCGCTATTCCTTTCACTATTCGAAAAACACAAAAATATTTTCTCTTCTTCGTCTTGTAGTTGTTTCAGAGTTCAACTCGTGTTTGTGACGACACTTGCACATTTTTATTATTTCCACATCTTTCGGTTGTGCAAGCGTCTATGCAATAATGATGATATTTGGCGACACGGATTTGATGAGGAAATTTGGTATGAACTCTATTTGTTTTCATTTTTGTACAGATGCTTATCCTCATGCTCATGTTTTAGTTTGCTATGATAGAATGTTGCGTAGATGATATTACTTAGCTTTTATGGATTCCTATGCTTAGTCTCAACTTGTTAAGAGTGAATAATTTGTCATGTAAACATGAGCATGTTTTGCATTGTTTATAATATGGTATGGTGAAGTGAGATCCTCCTCCAAAAGATTTATTTGGATTGACTTGGCACATGTTCGCACATGTAAAAGACTAAAAGTAAAGTCTGTTAAGCCTTGACGGTTTATTGTGCTTAGAATTGTAGTATCACTCTTATGCTTTATTCATTGATTGATTTTGTCGCAAGCATGATTATGACAGTAGTGCTCTTGATCGGTCGCTCCTGAGTCTTTTGCTAGCCTCCATTTGCACTGGGTATAATTGTCCATCCGTGCATCCATTTTCCTTAAGCCAAAGTATTCCATTTGAGTCCACTATATCTTCCTACATATGGTATTTCATCGCCATTCCAAGTAAATTTGTCATGTGCTACCTTTAAATCATTCATGCTTCCTTTTATGTCTCTGTTTTTAGCTCATGAGGAAGCAGTAGAGGGCTAGATATAACTTGTGACAAGCGAGGTCATTTCCCCCCTTTCACCCGGTGTTGATGGATTACGTCTTCACTTGAATCAACCCGAGAGCAGCTTAAGCAAAATATAAATATAACTCACCATTCTCCTCCGCGCAATGCAAAATCTGAGGAATCAGCTCAAACATTGGACAGTGGTGAAACCAAGGAGAAAGAGGAGCGTACTCGCTCCTCTAAAGAACCAGCTGCTCTCACAAGTCTAAAAGCCTTGCTTGTTATGAGGGACTAGATAGCCTCTCTGTTGTGAAATCGTTGACGAAAGCATGCATCTCTCAAAACTTTTTTACTTCTGCTTATAAAAATAAAAAGCTCTAGCACATGATTAATCCCTGCTTCCCTCCACGAAGGGCCTTTCTTTTATATATTAATGTTGAGTCATCACCCTTCTTTGAGCACCATCTTATAGAGCATTGCTGTCATTCTGAGTATAACGTGCTTTGTCCCAAAGTTTTAATGATTGGAGCATGATTGAGATACTTCTCAATTCTGATAACTTTACATCTAGTCACCGTTTAATGTCTCAAGAGGTGCCCGACATTTATGTTTTGCCCCACAAAAGGGGCAAGCGAGAGATCACTTTACCATGCCTAGTTATATGCATTGCATCGGTGCTATTTGTTTGCATGTTTAAATTATTACTTGTTAGCGTATTGTGAGTTTTGCATAAGTCTTCATGATTGCTTTAGTTCTATTGTTTTTGTAACTTCTCTCTTGTGCTTATTAAAATACTGATCATGGTTTAAACTTCTATGCTCTAAATGAAGCAAATGTGTTTGTCAAAGTTTCTTTTATCGCGTCCAGTTTGTCAACTGAATTGCTTGAGGACAAGCAATAAGCTAAGCTTGGGGGAGCTGATACGTCTCAAACGTATCTACTTTTCCAAACACTTTGCTATTGTTTTGCCTCTGATTATTAATGAATTTGTTTGGAACTAACCCGAACTGACGCTGTTTTCAGCAGAATTGCATTTGGTGTCTTTCTTTTGTGCAGGGTTCAGAAGTTCGCGGAAAATTCCAGAAAAATCAGAAAAAGTATTTTTGAGGGAAAAGAGCCACTGAGCCAGAAGACCGCGAAGGGGGGCCACCCCAGGAGCAGGGGCGGGTCCCACCCGCGGGTGGGGTCCAGGCCGCGGCAGGGGGCCGCCCCTGCCCCTGGGACCTCGTCTCTCGACCCCCCTTCGCTTATAAGCTTCCTCTCGACCTAAAACGACGGGCCCCCGAACACTTTTTCCAGAAATCTTACGGAGCTCCGCCGCCATCACGAACCCTAAATTTAGGGTCCAGTATCGCTGTTCCGGCACCCTGCCGGAGTGGAGATCGCCGCCATCGTCACCGCCAACGCCTCTCCATCAACCATCCATGTCGGTCCCTCCATGTGTGAGTAGTTCCCTGCTGTAGGCAAGGGGATGGAAGGGATTGAATAAGATTGCTCATGTAATTCGATGCCAAATTGTTAGGGCACGATGCCTAGTATCCTCTATTTGTGTTAATCATGGTTGGTGCAACTAGTTATGCTTAATGCTTGTCACTTTGGGCCCGGGTGCCATGTTTTCAGATCTAAACACTTATGTTTGCAATGAGTATAATTGTTGTTTGGATCCTATCTACTAGTTGTATGCACTTGTTGTCAACCGGAACCGGAGACCCCGAGTGACAGAAACGGGGACATCGATGGGAATGGTTGGCAACTCGAGGGTTACATGTATTCATTGTGTGTTAATGCTTTGATCCGGTTCTATTAAAAGGAACACCTTAATTGCCATTTGTTCCTTAATTGGCCCGGCTGAAACCGGATGGCAGGACAAAAGATGCCATGCAAGTTCTTATTGTAAGCACGTACGGCTAAATTAGGAATACATGCCTATGACAGTTTGATACTTGGATGCTATTTATATATTTATTTGCTTCGTGCTTAGTTATGTTCATTTCATGAGCTATCTTATTCATGCAACGCCCGTCTATCTGTCCCCATGCCTATGGTGTTTTAATCCCGCTGTTTACAATCATTACTTTTACCATCATCATTGTTGTCTTTCTTTTATTACCGCTGTTACTATTCTATTTCTTCCATCAAATCACTGTTACTACTAATAAATTGCTTCGAGAGAAATCTTTTTCAGGTGTGGTTGAATTGACAACTCAACTGCTAAGGCTTATAAATATTCTTTGGCTCCCCTTGTGTCGAATCAATAAATTAGGGTCAAACTACCCGCGAAGACTATTGCGACCCCTACACTTGTGGGTCATCAGGGGGCGGCCCCCGGGAGGGGGAGGGGGAGGGGGCGGCTGGAGGGCTTGAGCAACACCGAGTTGGCGGACGAAGTCGATCGAAGGAAGACGGTCACCGCCGACCGCAAGGGAAGGGACGAGAGGAAGAAGGCCAAGGAGGCGGAGGAGGCACAACGAGTGGTGTCGAACCTGGTGGCGGCGGCCGAGCGGGGGAAACCATGCTTTCTTACGCCGTCGCCTCTGTTTGCGCCGCACGGCCTCTATTTGCCGCCCGGCGCGTGGGGAACCCAAGGAAGCCAAGCAAGTGTGGCATCGCCGTCACCGTCGGCCTTCTCGCCATCGCCCTCCGCCTTCTCACCGGCGTCGCCGACCACACCCCACTGGAGGGGCTCGCTCGACTACGGAGACGGGGACCCGCATGGCGGATTCAACCCCAACATCGCCTTCCCGCGTGGCCCTTCCGCATTCAGCGCCGGAACAAGCCTTCCATACGAGGGCTCGTCTGCCTGCGCAAGCTCGCCGGTGATGACGGAATTGATGAGAGTGTTTCTCCCTCAACTACGCCAACAAGCACTCTTGATACCCTGAAAGGAAAATAATATATGGGATAGGTTGAGCCTCCAAGTGCAGAGTATGTAGAAGTGGAAGTTTTTTCCCCACGAGAGTGACTCGAGGGTTTAATATCGAACTCTCGGGGAATCAGTAGTGGGGATTTTATCTCCTTGTCCTTCTCTAGATTTCCTGCAAACAAAGTAGATTGCTTTGTGCCCTCAACCTCACCAAGTGGTTGTCAAGCACAAGGTGTGAGAATGATATTAAGATAATAATGAATGCAAAACAGTAAATAAATATGCAATGGTGGTAAGTAGTAATGCAAGGATGATAGTAATGATGATGGATGATATTTTTGGGGTTTTTATATGTGTATGCAATGAATAAAAGTGTTTTTGTATTTTCTGATTTTGAAATGGCTGAATGTAGAGAATGCTTAAAAGTGGTTGGAAAGTTGTTTCTTATGATTAAAAATGGACCGGGGTTCATGGTTTCACACATGCACTCTCTCTTTAATATAGTGTGGCAAATAAGTAGATATAGGATTAACATATGAGATTGCAAACAAGTTTAATGACATGTTACTAATTATATGGGCATCACGTCCTAATATAGAGACATTTTGATTATTAGTCTCACTTATACTCCACCAAGATGCGAACTAAATCATAACACCTCAGTAATTAAGATGACTCAGAGTATAGCCTTAAGATTAATGACATGAAGTGAAAATAAGAACATGCTGGATCTAGTCATAGGTAGAGGCTTGTCACTCCTCATACCTTGCAACATGGTATTTTGGTTTATCCCTAGTGAGGCAATAAAGTAAAGTAAACACCCAATGGATCGCGATATTAAGTTGTCAGCTTATCACATCACCACCCCCGTTACTCCAACTAATGCACACGTTCCCCCTCACACGCTCTCATAAACATGCTTGATCAAAACAAGGATACAAGAACGGTGTACATAATATGCATCTACTTTCATAACTGAAATAAACATTGCAATCTCAACATATATTAACTCATAAAAAGATCCACCACAAAGGTAATATAACGATGACCGTAATCATGTTTAGCAGCTCATACGGTGCTAATTAGTAAAGCTCAAGAGAGAGAGAGAGAGATACATATGCTACTGCCAAAAACCCATAGTCCAGAGGTGGACTACTCCCTCTTCATCATGGAGACGGTGGAGATGTCGATGGAGAAGAAGGAGACCTCTCCGGCAGCGCTCCGCCAGAGTTTTCCCCCTCCAATCTGCAGCCTCCTGGTCTCTGTTTCTTGTTTCTCTCGTGTGGCGGCTCTCTCTCCGAAAAACGTCGGGGGGCTCTTTTTATAGGCGTTTTTAGGTCACGAGGAAGCTTCAGGAAGAAGGATCGTCGCAAACGGGGCCACGAGGACCAAAATAGGTGGGCCCACGTGGCCCTTGTACCTGCCACGTGGGGCACCCTCTTTCGCCCCTCCGGCCTCCGTTTGCTTGCTTCCTTCGCTCCTAGGTCTTCCTCCTTCCAAAATAATGATCCACGTAAATTTGCAGCTCATTATGACGTCGTTAAGGCCCTGAAATAAATAAGGAAAGAAATAGGGGTTTTCTGCCTGCGCAGGATTAATTCCATAAAAAGGGAAATCATTATTAATTACCAAAAATCATTAAATAACAGTAATATACCCTTTATATGATGCAAATATGAATGGAATACAAGTTTTATAGTGCAAAGTTCATGTATGTATTTTACATGCATCAACATCCCCAAGCTTAACTCATGCTCGTCCTCGAGTATGAAACTAATAAAACTAACATGAACTTTGCAATATAATAACAACATGGATATAAAAGATGATTGCTACTGCTACATAAAATCAAATGATTCATTAATTCAAAGAAGTAGCAATATGTAAACAATTTATAAAGTGATATCAAGTATTCAATGCAAGGATGTTAAATGATAGTTCACAAAATGTAACATAAAAGATAGTAATATGGACCACAAGTATGCAATATGATAAGTAAGAACATCCTACATTGGTCATAGAGTGAAGATGAAAATCTGAAAGTAAAAGGTGGACACTTTGGAAAGGATATATAAATGAGTAGAGGTAAAACATGCATAAGTTTCATCTATCCTCCAAACTATTCTACTTGAGTTATTGATTGCAATGGTAATACTTGGTGTCAAGCTCTCATTCCCCTATCATAGCATCTTGAATGATTAAAGTTAAATGTGAAAGCAAATATGAGTAGTGGCCTTGATAAAGTAAAGGTTAGATGTCTCATGCCCCTTGAATACAAGTACCCACACAAAGATTACTCATCTTGGGAAACAAAGCAAGTTTAAGTTATCTTTCATTGTAAGTAATAATGGTATTATCAAGAGCCTCAACTGGGGTACCTCTTGTCCCATGATACGGATCAAGCCCACATCAAAACAACAAGACAAACAAACATAATGAACAACCTCAACACCCTTTTTATTTACCACTTGATATAGCTTTTTATTTGTATCACAGAAAGTTCAAAATAGCATGTAAGTAAATTTCCACCATGAATGATGCATGGCTTAGATTGGCCGCCCAGGTTTCTCTCTAACCATTTATACAAACTCATTTAAACTTACTCTATTTCCACATTATTTCACCGTGATAGGCATCCATAAACAAAAGTACATGATATCAACTAAATAAATGATGGAACGTGTTGAAAGCTTTGCATGTGACAGCACATATGGGCTAACTCCCAACCTTAAACATTTATCAAGCCACTATCATCATAATATTAATCACAATGGTTCATGTTTATTAAATGCAATAAAAATAAAGTGTGCATCAAGTTCGCGAGAGCTTTTTAACCAACTTTTCCCATTACAATAAATAACATAATCATTTTCATTTAGAGGTATAGATAACACAAATAACATCGTAAACATACTTGGAATAGCATAAAGCTAATAGGTATATATGGTGGACTCACTGGAAAAACTTGGGTTGAGGGTGTTGGAAACAAGTTTTTACTTGTTGGAATTTTTGGGCTAGCAAAAGGGAGAAAGATGACCATCTAGATGCATGCATGAGTGTCCATAGAACTAACTAATTCATGTCAAACAAGGTGAAATAACATACAACATCAAAACATGAATAAAAGATAACTCATGATAAAGCATTTGCAAATTATTACTCATAAAGAAGCTCATGAATCATGCAACTATATGTGTCATTAAAAATCAACTTAGACATCCCTTTTCCCAATACAACAAAAGCATGCAAGATATTTCAACCCATATTTCCAGTAGCTTTCTCATATATAAATGATAATGTGGTGGTCTCAAAAATAAATAAAAATCAAAGATAAAACAAACAAAAAGACACTCCAAGTTTATGCGATAAAGTGTTTCAAATGAAAAACAGAAGTTAGACATGTGCAAACCGAGAGTATGTTGGTTCAGTGGGTATGTTCTCCACATCCCCAAGCTTATGGTTTTCACCATCGTTGGATAACTCATGGTGCATCTCCTCCAATCCCTGTGAAAAAACTTCAAAACACTGTTTCTCCCATTTCTTTTCTGTGGGGTGATATTAGTAGAGATAAACAAATAGGCTTCTTGCTGCATATAATACATGGACTAAAATTCATATGAATGATCAGAGAGTGTATAATGTTGTATGCCCACTCATAAACTCAATTGGATAAAAAAGATTCAACTCAAAAGTTCAAACTATGCATAAAACAATATGGGACAGAATCTGTCCAGAAAAACAGCAGCAGCAAAACGTATTTTTATGTCCTACTTAAACTCATCGAAAAATTCTGAAAACATTCAGGCATACAGAGGATGAAAATTTGCAGTTACAGTTAAACTCTCAGCTCAATCGGAGTTACAGAATAGCAATGAAAAATCAAACCGTGCACATACTTCGTGCAGGAATAAAATCTCCGAATAGAAGTAGCAACTTTTCAAATCAAAATAGGTAAAACTTGGCACTTTATTAAAAATTCCAGAAACTAAGCTAAGAAAACAATCTCTTGTTACAGCAAGAGGACACAAAGAAAATCCAAATAAAAACAACCGGGTTGCCTCCCGTAAAGCGCTTTCTTTATAGCCATATAGTTAGGCTTACTTACTTGTTGTTTACCGAAGATGAAGCTCATGAGGGAGCTTAAAAGTTGTGCCCTTCTTCCTTGGGAAGTGTTCCATGCATTTCTTATATGGAAACTGAAACTTCACATTCCCTTCCTTTGAATCAATAATAGCCCATGTGGTACGAAGAAAAGGTCTTCCAAGAATAATAGGACTAGAGGTTTTATTCTCCATATCCATGATTAGAAAATCCACAGGTACAAAAGTCATATGTAACTCTACCATAACATCACTTACTTTTCCTAAAGCACGTTTAATGGTATTATCAGCAAGTGCAAGTTCAACAGAGCATTTTTCAAGATTCTTTAATTCAAGTACTTCATATAATTCTTTAGATAAAATAGAGACACTAGATCCTAGATCAAGTATGGCATGGTGTGTCTCTTTTCCAATAGTTACTAGCACCTTGGGGATTCATATATCCCCAAGCTTAGGTAGTATCATAGCTTCTTGATTGTATCCAGCAATTTTTTCTTTCAAGACATGATTAGCAATATAGGAACCAAAACCAGATTGGTTAGCATCAATAGAAGGATCACTTGCAAATTTTTGTAAGATAGATATTAATTCATGCAAGGTACAATTCTCTAAATCAAGCAAAGGATCTTTAACTTTCGTTTCCTTTTTTACCCAAACTTGTTTTTTAACAGGGGGTACTTCCTCACTTCTAGTTTCTTGCTCATTGTCCATAGAATTGGTCAGTTTGTTTTTATGTAGCCAATCTTTAAAAGAGGGAAAAAAATTTCTAATGAAAGATTTTTCTAATTCCCTCCAGGTCTTGGTTGTAGCAGGTGGTAGTGAACGTATCCATTCTCTTTCCTCTCCTTTTAATGAAAGAGAAAATAATTTTGGCATCACAATATCAGGTTCCTTGAGGTTTAGTGCAGAACAAATACTGATAAAATTATTCAGATGATCAAAGCAGTCTTCTTTTCTTTTATCACCAAATTGTTTCTTAGTTATCAAGTTTAACAAACTAGGACTTACTTCATAGCTATCTACATGGAGCGCGGCGAAAAAGCGATGGCGAACCGTTGGGCGATCGTCCAGGCGGCTTGCAGCAAATGGCACAGGATCGTCGAGGAGGTCGAGTGTCGCCCGGAGAGCGGCGCCGACGTCGAGCGTCAGGTAACCCCGTTTCGGTCGCCCATGGATTGTTCGCTCGTCTTCGGCTGACATTTTTTTCTTTGTTGCACGCCGGCAGATGGTCCAGATGTTCGAGATGTACCGGCAGGACAACAAAGACGCCGAATTCAAGTACCTCCATGTGTTCACCAGGATCGAGAAGTGCGAGAAGTGGACGGAGGTTCGCCTGAACCTCGGCAAGGGGAAAGAACCCTACAACCCCGACGCGCCGGGAACGGCAGCCTCGGATGGACGCCGGAAGGAAACAAGAAAGTGAAGACGGCGAAGGCGAGTGCACCAGCGACAGAAAGGCTACAAACGTCGATCGCGAAGTGCATCGCCGACGCCAAGACTCACGCCGTCCAGAGGGAGGAGAAGTGCGAGGTGAGGTGGTCGCAGATGATGGAGAAACATGACGTGAAGATCGAGCTCCTCAAGACCAACGTCGCGGCCAAGAAGAGGAACACGGATCTGGCGTTCCTAATGAGCGGTAGCCCGGCATCGATGGACGACAAGGTGAAGGCGTGGTACATGGGCCACCGCGACCTCATCCTGAACAAGATACTAGCGCCGACACCGACTCCGACCCCGACCCCGACGATGACCCCGACGCCGATGCCGACTCCGCCAACGGAAAGCTCTACCACGAAATCGTCTCCGAGCTCCGTCGCAACGCCGGCATCACCGTCGCCGAGCCCTGCACCGCCATCGACCGAACCTGTCGTGGTGCAAGTGGACGACGACGGGCCGACTGTTTGAGTTCGACGGCCGATTTGTGGCCGCTTTTGATCGCCGAACTTATGGTTTTTTTGTCGCCAAACTTTGTGGCTGGATCACCGAACTTGATCGCCGATTTGTAACGGGAAGCTGCTGATTAAAAAACCCGTCTTGGGGGCGAAAACTTGGGGGGGGGGGACTGGGAACCGTGGCCTCCCCAAGGCTTGGGGAGCGCTGGCGGAAGGGCCAAAAGGCCTGTCCTCAATTTGACAGTCTGTGACTGGAAATCCTTTCTCTTTTTAATAGAAACAGAAGGTATTTAAGCAGTGTGTGGTTTGAGATACAATCAATCGAAGAGAATAAAACTGGGTCCAATAAAAAACAAGAATGAATTTGATTGGAAAGGGATAAGTACAAAGGGATTCGACGATCTAAAAAAAGGTTTAGTAATCCCCTCCTAATATCAATTAGTAAAATAATGTGGATGAATAATATTTGGCTCGGGCCAAAAGGCCAACGGCTGGAGCTCTAAAGGATAAGACCAACCAGAAAAAACAGAGCAGAATTGCAAATATGAGCAAAGCAGTAACTGAAGCAAGAATCCTATCGCCACGAATCAACCGTGTAGACTCGCCTCACTCCTATTCCCCGCGTCAGAGCGTGCGTGGCCAAGCTCGTGCGAGCTCCAACGTGATGCTGCCAATGGAGCGGCGGCATGACGAGCGCTCCGCGGCCAAGCAGCAGCAGCCGCCGCACTTCCTGATCGTGACGTACCCGTCGCAGGGCCACATCACACCAGCGCGCCACCTCGCTCGCCGCCTCGTGCGCGCGGCCGCCGCCGACGGCCGCAAGGCGCGCGTCACCATATGCACACCGATCTCGGCCTTCCGGAAGATGTTCCCCGAGGCCACCGCGGCTGGCACGCACGGCGAGGAGATGGTAACTGAGGAAGTAGGCGAGGAGATGGTAACTGAGGAAGTAGGCGGGTCGATCGTGTACGCCGCCTACTCTGACGGCTACGACGGCGGGTTTGACCGCGCCTGCGACGACTACGCGCGCTACATGTCGCAGATGAGGCTGGAGGGCGCACGCACGCTGTCCGCGGTGCTCCGGCGCCTCGCCGGCAGCGGCCGCCCCGTCACGTGCGCCGTGTACACGCTGCTGATGCCGTGGGTGGCCGCCGTCGCGCGAGACCACGGCGTGGGCTACGTCGCCGTGTTCTGGATCCAGGCGGCTACCGCGCTCGCCGCGTACTACCACTACTTCCGGGGGAGCCGGGAGGCCGTCGCCGCGGCCGCGGCGTCGCGGGACCCCAGCGCCGAGGTGCGCATCCCGGGCCTCCCGCCGCTCCTCTTCCGCGACCTGCCGTCCTTTCTCGGCGTCACCTCCGACGACGACCCCTTCGCCTGCGTCATCCCGGAGTTCCGCGAGCTCATCGACGCGCTCGAGCGCGACGGCGGCGACTCCGGGTCTAAGCCTAAGACTTATGTCCTCGCCAACACGTTCGACGCCATGGAGCCAGACGCGCTCGCGTCGCTGAGGCCTCATGTCGAAGTCGTCACTGTCGGCCCCGTACTCTCGTTCCTGCACGACGACGACGACGACGCCGACGGCAAGCAGAGTCCCAACGACCTGTTCGACCACGACGGCGAAGGCTACCTCCGCTGGCTCGACACGAAGCCGGCCAAGTCGGTGGTGTACATCTCCTTCGGGAGCACGTCGGTGATGAGCAAGACGCAGGTCGCGGAGATAGCAGACGCCATGAAGCAGGCCGACAGGTCGTTCCTGTGGGTGCTACGGAGAGACAACTGCAGGGAGCAAGGCGACGACGATGCGATTAAAGAACTACTCGCGGCCGTAACGGCGGCGGCCACGGGCGGCGGCATGGTGGTGGAATGGTGCGACCAGGCGCGCGTGCTGTCGCACCCGTCCGTGGGCTGCTTCGTGACGCACTGCGGGTGGAACTCGACGCTGGAGAGCGTGGCCTGCGGCGTGCCCACGGTGGCGGCGCCGCAGTACTCGGACCAGGGGACGAACGCGTGGCTCCTTGAGCGGGTGCTGGGCGTCGGCGTTCGTGCGGCGGCGCGCTCGGAGGACGGTGTCCTGGAGGCACGGGAGCTGACTAGGTGCGTGGAGATCGCCACGTCGGATGCGGTGACGGCGCGCGCCGCGGCGTGGAAGGAGGAGGCCAGGGCGGCCGTGGCCGACGGCGGAGCCTCGGACCGGAGCCTGAGGGAGTTCGTGAGCCGGATCGCGAGCGGCACGTGAAATTGTTCCGTTTCGTTACTGTGGTGAGTGTAAATGCTTGTAGAAATTGTTACTGCACACGGATGGATAAGGTGATCTAAAGCTGATTGACGCGATGCTTATCTTGTCCGGATGCATCTTCCTTCATGTCTCGCAGGGGTCATTCTCAAGACGGAGACGGACAGTGCGATTGATGGTGATGAACATCACATGTCAGCTGAGCGATTGGTCAAGGATCGGGCAGGATAGAATTTAGGACCCGTTTGGTAGCAACGTTTTTTTTAAGTATTCTGACAATACTTCAGCTTATAAGAATAATGAAGTACTTCCTCCGTCAAATACTTTGACATGTAATACGCAAAAAAAAAAAAAAAAAATACTTTGACATGTTTGGATACAGTAAATATTGTGGTTTTAAAAACTAAAGTATCGTCTAAAACTTTATTTTTTTGCTGTATTGGAAATTTCAGTCCCGATCAATTTTTTTCTAAAATGAAGTATTGTCTAAAACTGAAGTATTCATTTGTCTGGCGATTAAATACTTTGATATTCCAATACTTCAGTTTTAGAAAAACTGTGTTGCCAAACTAGGCCTTAGTGTTTCCGTGTTTAAGAGCATCTCCGGGCTGTCTTAATTAGTCTCCCGAATGTGTGGCTGCTTTCTGGGTGTCAGATTAGGGCCTCTTTGCGATTTTCAAAGGAGTTTTATAAGATTTCAACCCATAGAAAATTTTCCTATACAATCCATTTGGTTCAAAGAAATGAATCCTTAAAAAAAATTATGATTGCTTTTCTACACTACAATCCCATAGGAATTCTAGGAAGAGGTTGGAGCTCATGAAAAAATTCCTATAAGTTTATGACAATTATGACTTGTACTTAACTTCATGGAAAATTCCTGTGTTTTTCATGTTTTGCAACCAAACAAATAGTGTAACCGATTCTTGCATTTTCAGTTCCTGTAGGATTCCATATGTCATGACATTCTATTCCTACATTTCTTCTATTCCTATGCTTTTCAATTACTTTGAACCAAAGAGGCCCTTAGTGTCCGGCTAATTTTTAGGTGCCTCCCCCACTTTCTAGACGGTGGATTCTATTTTTTAAAATAAAAAATTGCAAAAGACAAGTTTTTATGGTATTTTGATACCTTTCAATGAAATTACAACTGAAATGTAAACTACAACTAGTCTAAACTTAAACTATAACTAATCTACACATTCGGAGGAGGTCGCTCGCTAGGGCCAGTCTCGTCGGCGAAATAGTGGGAGCCAGGCTTGTTGAGGCCGGCCACATGCGCCTGCCAGCGCCTCTCTATGAGTCTTGCACCATCAGACGGTGCCGCCACCGCCACAAATCCGCATCCTCTCGCGAGCGCGAACTCCCGGTGTAGCCTCTCTAGCTCCGTGCTTCGTCGGCCCGGCGGAAGGCAGCTTGCACCCGGCGACGATGAGCCCTCTCGCTGTTCCGCTCCACGTGGACCTATCGCTGGACTTCGAAGAGGGAGCGAGCATGCTCCTGCTCCAACACCGTCTGGCACGACAACTCGATGGCGCGCGCCTCCGCCGCGTCATACGTGGCCATGCCAAAGGACTTGAAATGGCGACGCTTGCTCTCCTCGTGCGCTGTGACGTAGGAATTGTACACCATAATGGCTGTTCTGGCTCCGGTTCCGGCCCTGACACCTGCTCCGGCTCCTCCAACTGCTTCGGCTTATCCATCGGATCGTCCCCACCTTTCTCCGGCCACTCGATGTCACTATCCCCGCCTTTCTCGTTGTGTGATACGTCTCCGACGTATCTATAATTTTTGATATTCCGTGCTTGATTATATATCATTTCCACATGTTTTTATAACGATTTACATTATTTTGGCATATTTTATGGAACTAACCTATTGACAAGATGCCCAGTGCCAGTTTCTGTTTATTATGTCTGTGCATTGCAGAAAAGGTCAAAAATCCAAAGTGCTCGGAAAATTCCCAAAAAATTACATAAATTCTTTTCGCCAGAAGACTACGGGAGCCAGAAGGACATGTCCAGGGGAGGCCCACAGCCTCCAGGTGCCACCCAGGCGCGGTTGTACCTAGGGTGGCGGCCGGGTGCCACTTGGACGGCTCGTCCACCCCCTCGCGCCGCCTCTTCACCTATATATTTGCTCCTGACCTAAAAATGCTGGAACCCCGAAGGTTTTCTCCAGAAACACATCTGACCGCCGCCGCCACCAAAAACCCTAATTCGGGGGACAAAAGTTCCTGTTCCGGCACCCTGCCGGGACTAGGAATTGCCCCCGGAGCCGTCTTCATCGCTGTTGCTACCTCCCATGATGAGGAGGGAGTAGTTCTTCATCGAGGCTGAGGGCTCTACTGTAGCTATGTGGTTATCTCTCTCTCTCATGGTGTGATCTTTATGTGATCGTGAGCATTGTTAGTACGGCTGAATTCTTATGTAATGTTATGCTACTCAATTGGTTTGTCTAGTATAATTTCTGGATTTAGTGACAACACAAAGCCTTGGTGACAGAACGGGGCGCGTGTGTGACTCCTTGACTGATTATCTAGAGTGATAATTACCATGTTTATTTCTTGTGGAATTGTGGTGTTTGTTTACTCAGACTTTGAGGTGTGCTTTTGTAGCCCTACGCATAGTACCCTTGTTTTATCAAGGAGAAGGATAATTCCGAGTAGCACTTGCTTTCTTTCAGTTGTGCTAACGTGTTGAGAGAGATCCCTAGCGAAAGTATGATCCCTGGGCCATATTTCCAATCATCGGAACAGTGTTTCTAGTCACTTTTGTTACATGTTTGCTTACTGCCAATTTTATTACATAATTACAAATTCACCTTTTACCATCAATATCACTTGTATTTTACCGTCTCTTCGCCGAACTAGTGCACCTATACAACTATTGTATTAGGTGTGTTGGGGACACAAGAAACTTCTTGTATCTTAATTGCAGGGTTGCTTGAGAGAGGATACGTTCAACCTGTTCCTCCCGTGGATTCGATAAACCTTGGGTTACTCACTTAAGGGAAAATTGCTACTGTCCTACAAACCTCTGCACTTGAAGGCCCAACACTGTCTACAAGAATAGAAGCGTGTAGTAGACATCATTGTGCTCATCGTTTGCCGACGGAGGATTTTGCCCCTCCATTGTCGGAAAACGACATCGTGTGGTCTGAGTGACGGTAGCCTAGGAGGTGGCTAGGTGGCGTGGCATGTTGGTGGGTGTCGCGACGTGGATTGTGTTGTCTACGACGAGATGTGAGCACAACAAGAAATGGTGACACGACGGGCTTCTTTATAGCGCATGAGCCGAGGGGTGGATGGTGATGCGACGTGCCGGTTATGCCATGTCGGACAAGCTGTGTCGTTGAGAAGGTTGTTCTGCCATTAACAAAGTGTGTGGATGACAAACGCGACCCGCTTGTCTGTGGACAAGCCCTAACGTTGTCCGGTACCGCGGAACATCTGTCCACTGATTGCCCGAAAAAATTTATGCTTTGTGCAAAAAGACAAAATCAGGTTGTCTGAAAAGATATTTTTAAATCTTATTTTGGCCACTAATTTTTTTTTTCACAGAGCAGTACAAATATTGTTTCATCACAAAACCCGACATGCTGCTAGAAAAGTTATATATGTTCATCACCAATTGTAAAAAAAATTGAATTATTTTACTATTTTTTATTCTTGTAAAAGATAAAATCAGTGGCCAAAATAAGATTAAAAAATATCTTTTCTAACAACTGATTTTGTTTTTTTTGCACAAAGCATAATTTTTTTTATTTTTTGTCATGTATGTTGAAATTTTGTATATGTTCATCATCAAAATTTTCAGAAATTTCAAAAATGTTTTACTATTATTTTTGAATTTTTTATTTGGGCCGGAGCATGTGAGCTCGGGAGCCAAAACAACCCCCCGCGTGACATTATCCCTACAATGTATAGTATGTATCAGTCTTGAGTGCAGATAAATAGAAGCCGAGCTAGGGGATTCCTTATTTTGAAAATTTTAAAAATTTATTTTAAAATTTCAAAAGAAAGTTGTAAAAAAATCTTGAATGTAGACAATATTATATCAACGTGTAAATCAAAATAAAAATACATTATATTTAGGGAATTCAACTAGAAATACAACTAGAAATAGCAAAAATGAAAAATCTGACAGAAAGTAGCGAGGAATGCAAAATTTCAACTCTCCCAAATCAGTCCGATTTTATGATTTTAATGTAGACCAAAATACAAGGTATTTCGAATTGAAATATTACACATTACTGAAAGAGTACAATATAGTCTACATATAGGAATTTTTCAGAATTTTTTTGGAATTTCAAAATATGATTTTCTATTTTTTCTTAAATAAATGGCTCTTTGTAGTTCGGGCTCCAATTGTGGTTTCCGCATAGTCTCATTCTATTTATCTGTTTGTATAATCTCAATGAAATATGTATATGAGATCTATTCTATTCTATTTGTCATTTTTCTTAGCTCTACATGCTAGGATACGGCAGTTCCGTAGGTTCTACAAAAATATATGCAACCATATTTCCATATTTAATTTCACGGAACGCATTTTGATTTTGTAAATTAGTGGATAATTTGTATACAATTGCATAGGACCATACCAAATTATAAAATTTACATATACATACATACTAGAATATACAATATTTCATTTAAATTTGTGATTACTTTAACCAATATTGTTCAATACCAAGTATATAGCATGTACATTTTGATAAGTATTGACCACAATAAATAGTGTGAGTGATTCAGTTTAACTCTACAGAATTCTATAAACGTACGTATTTAATCATACACTAGAAAGCACTATTGAAATATTTGTTTGACCGTACCCTCTACTGATCATTTTGTACCATAAATACCTATAAATTATATATATTATGCATTGTCTAAAAATAGTTCTAGAATAGACTTTTGGTACATTTTTAAAAATATATTTTAACTATATTTATTACAAATAAAAAACACACAAACTAATATTTCCAGTTATATGGTTAAACTATGCGAGAAAACAAAAAATTTAGATTTGTAATATTGTTACATGCTAAAAATAAGATCTAGATAAGTATAAAGGTTTAGTAAAAATTGTATTATTTTGGTTCGCCCTAGGCCCAAATTTTCATTTGACCGGGTTCTGAGCGGCAACCGCCGTAAAGAAGAGTCTCTAGTATTACACAATGGTGAGGGCACACCATAACCATCAACTCCATTTTCATTAGATTACATATCTACTTGTAATCTCAATTCCGCCATGATCGATTGCGGATATGTAAGACTCTGATTCAGCTTCAAGAACATCTCTTGCAATGTTTTCGACTTGTGATTCGCCCGTGATACGTGAGTAGTCCACTCAGCCTAAGGGGTGAGGGCGACCATCTAGGTAGCTTTGGCGAGGCCACGGGTTGGAGATAAATTGTGCAAAGAAGGATCTTTCCCATTTAATGCGATGATGACAAGATTGTGGTGGCCCTCGAGATATTCCCTACCACCGAAGGCACCTTCCCTTACACATACCCTTGGCCATCCTCTGCAGTTTGCAAGTAGAGCAACAATTTTTTAGGCACTGGTTGACAATATTGGAGCACCCCGAGCCAAAATAGAGATATATTTTTGCTTGGCTTGTGGCAAATCAGAAGATTCAGACGGCTCGCAATCTTTCTTTGAGGGGATGGCCTCACAGCCCGATATGCAATCTTTGGCACATTCACCCTGAGATGGTGCAACACATGTGCTATGACTGCGCCTTTTCAAGGGGTGTTCGGGACTCGGTTGTTGCATCATGCGATCTCCCGACATCAACCCGCCTCCACGACCAAGCAGGATTTTGACGGTTGGTGGCTCGAATAGATCGCCGCCATCTAAAAGAAGAAGAAGAGAATAACCACTGGGATCATCACATAAATCATTTGGATGATATGGATGGAGCAGAATAGGCGGGTCTTCACATACGTGACTCTCCCCGTGATGGATGTGGTGGAACTCGATCCGACGAGATTGGGTAGCAAGCTATTTCCTTCACACATGCCCCGAAGACGTTGGTCGCAAGTTTTTCTTTTTCTTTTTTACCACAATCCTTTTTTCTGATATGTGGTGATATCCCCTATAGATAACTTGGTTCATATCTAATAAATGGCAGATCGTCTACCTGAACCCTCAACTTTTTTGAAGGGAGAAACGCTTGTCCCTATCGAATTAACCAATGGGGGGATGTCCGGCATCTCTCGGGTGGTTAACTGACAATGAGCCACCCCCAACAGTATGATACATGGAACTCGAATTGCCCTTTTCGTTCGGTGGCAACTCTACACACATGATTGTGACGTCAGTTGACATCATAGTTTTTAAATTCAATTCTTTGAATTTATCCGTAAAATCATATAATTAGGAAGAGATTTGATGGATTGACATCACAATGCAAAGTAATAGGCTTAGCACCGCCACTGCTTCCATTACGTAGAAAATGGAACTATGTAATTGGAATATTGGATAGCTTGACATCTCTGAACTGTTCCGAAACCCATCGATTTATTACGTACCTTATTTCCTGATTAAGTAACACACGCGTTCAGACTTTCATCGATCGATCGGGTGACGGATGAATTATGTAGGAAACTGATTCATCACGCAGAGCTCCGTGTCAGGGAAAATAACGGCACGACAAAGACATTAGCTTATAGGAACCCGTTGTTTTCAGACAAGTCACATACAGTATATAGTTTGAGTATTTCGTAGAATTCGGCAATGACACAGCTTAAGAGCCTATTGTCGATGTTGAGGCGTTCCTTTAGATTATCCCATAGCAAAGTGCGACAAAATCGGACCATCTGGAGACCAGGCTCCTGCAGCTCATGGAATCTGCCTCTGTCACCATCACGACGCATTGTGCAGACGCAAAAACTTGCCACCTTTTTCGGCGCTCGTCACCATGGATGTAGACGCAAGATAGACAACGGGAAAACAACTCGCTGAGACATGCAAAGCTCTCTTCTTGCCCGGCCGGTATGATATCTTTGTAGTTGTAGCCACCCCAACGGATCATGCAGCAGCTGTACACATCTGCTGATCTGATCTGCACAATTTGTAATTCTCGTAAGCACACAATTGCCATGCCCCCCTTGTTCTCTCTGATTGGTCGGTTCTATCTTAGTGTGGTTGGATTCTCCCTATAAATTGAGGCCAAGAGTAGCTATATGTGTTCTCAATTCTCATCGCCTCTCTCTTCTACTCCTCAATTCTTGATACGATCGAGATGAACGCCAGGATTTTCGGCGACGGCGGTGAGACGCTGGTGCTCGCGCACGGCTACGGGAGCAGCCGGTTCGTCTGGGACGACGTCGTCCCGTCGCTGGCCGAGAAGTTCCGTGTAGTCGTCTTCGACTGGAGCTTCTCTGGCGCGGCGGCCAACGATGGCGGCTGGTGCTCGGAACGGCCCTGCTCGTACCATGGCTTCGCCGACGAGCTCGTTGCCCTGTTGGACAAACTGGAGCTGAAGGGGGCGGTGTACGTTGGGCACTCTATGGCCGGCATGATCGGCTGCATTGCGTCGGTCGCAAGACCCGACCTGTTCAGCCGCCTCGTGCTCGTTGGAGCGTCACCTAGGTCCAAATCGCACTCTGACCTTAACACGATTTATGGATATCACTGAATAAACGCTTTGCACGTTGGAGCAGGTACATCAACGACGGTGGATACGAGGGCGGTTTTGACGGCGGCGAGGTGGACGCCATGCTCGGCGCCATGGAGGCCGACTTCGCGGAGTGGGTGCCGCTGTTCGCCCAGGCCATGGTCGGGGCGGACCACCCGGCCGCCGTCGCGAAGTACGCTGAGCAGCTGGCAACGATGCGCCCTGGCACAGCGCTCCGCGTCCTACGGGCCGTGCTCACCTGCGA
Source organism: Puccinellia tenuiflora (assembly GCA_012064385.1). NCBI lineage: Eukaryota > Viridiplantae > Streptophyta > Magnoliopsida > Poales > Poaceae > Puccinellia > Puccinellia tenuiflora. Next base: position 389,126 of record QRDG01002127.1, read on the forward strand.
CCTCCGGGGCGTGCTCCCGGACGTCAGGGCGCCATGCGCCATCGTGCACTGCGGCCAGGACTCCGTGGCGCCGCTCGCCGTCGCGCGGTACATGCAGCGCGCGTGCGCCGGCGTCCGTGGCGCCGAGACGGTAGTGATCGAGTCCTCCGGCCACTTCCCGCAGCTCGACGCGCCGAAAGAGTTCATCCAGGTCCTTGAAGCAATCTTGATCGACCGCTGAACTACTACAACTAGCAAAATTCATGCCGATGTTCAACGTTTGATTGGAAAATTGGGTTGTTTATTTATTTGCATTTATGCATGCTTGTAAACACACTCTAATAGTATTAGTGCATTCCAACGTCACTAGTTCTTGTTCTTTCCAGGTTTCTGTTACAAACAGGTAGACCATGAACGGTAAATGCAATTAAAATACAAGGTTTGCAATGCAAATGCCAAAACAAATATTTGAGTGTTTTCAAAAGAGCATCGGAAAAAGTCACTGGTGCATCTCTTTGATTCGTAAGTTCTAAATGTATAATCGCCAATGTCATGCCATCTTCAATAATATTGGACTGCATATCCACAGTTGTTTTACGCATGTTGTTTGGGTAATATTGGAAAAAATGTTTATATGGAGAAATGCTACAAAACAAATGAATAACATGCGCCGGAGAAAAACCTAATAATTTGAATTATGTGAAATCTTTGAACCATATTTTTAGAAAAAGGATTTCTCCCGATTTGATTAATGAAATCAAACGAGGAAAAGACTACATCGCCCCCAGTCTGAATAGTCTGAAAAACTATCAGCACCCACACAACTGATGCGCGAAAGAACAAAGTTTCCCCCCTGAATAAGAGAGCATAGAGAAAGGTGCAGCACCAACAACTATAGATCAGAAGGTATTAGACAAGACAAATTAAACTCCATCTGATTCTTCAATTCCAGACACCAAGAAGATGCAAAGAGGCATCACAATTCTTCTTCAGCAGATTCACATCGCAAGCCTCATTCCCAGGGGCGTCCATTCCTTGGCTCTATCAAACATCTTGGACGCCTTCCCACTACATCACATCCTAAATTTAGAGGCGGTTGAAAGTGCCTCTAATTCTTCTAAAACTGCCTCTAAATAGTTTTGGAGGCACTTTTCAATGTGTTGGATTTGATCGTGTAGGGAATTCTATTTTGAGGCACTTTTGGATAGTGCCTCCATTTGTAATTGTCATCAGTTTGAATAGTGCCTCCATTTGTAATTGTCAACACTTTCATTAGTGCCACCAATTGCAATTTGAGGCACTATTGGATAGTGCCTCCATTTACAATTAGAGGCACTATTGGATAGTGCCTCCATTTGCAATTAGAGGCACTTTTCAATAGTGCCTCCATTTGCAATTGGAGGCACTTTTCAATAGTGCCACTATTTGCAATTGGAGGCACTTTTCAATAGTGCCTCAAATTGCAATTAGTGGCACTTTTCAATAGTGCCTCTAATTGCAATTGGAGGCACTTTCATGCAACAAGGTCATAATTGCACAATATAAGCTCTACAGTAGATAAATGCACATATAGACGCAGATATGGTTAAACAATCTTGTTGTTGAAGCATATTCTCACAATCTTGTTGTACATCAGTAGAATATTGTCTAGCATGACCAATTCTCAAAATACTGTCACACGATAGTTTCAGTTTAACTAGGACTGTATACATCAACACTACTGTATACAGCATATACAAGAACTGTATACATCAACACTAGGACCAACTAGAACTGTACATAAGAATTTCCATGTGCCCACACGATAGTTTTAGTTTAACTAAAACTAATTCAGCTAAGATTAACTAAAACTGATTGCAAAGTGAAATCACGCATCACCACGGTACCACGGTTGGGGCACCGATAGGATGACGACGCCGTCTTCACGCTTCTCGCCATGATGCCACGTTGTTGCTAATTCAGATAGAAGTAAAAGCAAACACATGGGAGTTTTGTGCCCAATATTTAACAGCAAGCAAGCAAACCGTAAGAGCAATGGACAGCAAGCAAGCAGTGCCATCACCAAACATTGCAAGCATTTGCTTAGCAATAGCTAAATTCAATTAACAGTTATTTAATCCAAAAAATAATGAAGAAATTCAGTTAAACTTACTGAAGAAATTACTCCAAGCAGCAAGCATTTGCTACTGCATCTGGTACTGAAGAAATTACTCCAAGCAGCAGTGCAAGCATGTGCTACTGCAAGCATTTGCTACTGCATTTGCTACTCCAAGCAGCAGCAAATACAAGCAGTAAACCTTTTTTCAGTAATATTGCAAGAAAATCCAAGCAAAATCCTACTCCAAGCAGCGGGTAGTGGATACATCTGACGCATACAACCTTGCGGGTAGGCTACAGAACGAATTAGGCATGGGTCGTGGTGGCTCTATTTTAGACCCATGTATCCTGCTAGTATATAATAGATAATAGATGGTAGTTTCAAGACAGTTATGCTATAAAACACATCTTGATACATTCATATTTCTTTGAATCAATTATTACTAATTACTACGGACTCTCCACACATTAGGTCCAGACGTGTTCACGGTAATATGTAATGCTCCCGTATTGCTCACATCAATTTGTTGGGAAAAAGTCACAAGCGTATGTTAATATGGTACTACCCAAATAAATCGCGTTTAGAACAACAGATCACTGCTAAATTAATGGACTATGCCAGCACACATCAAAGGCAAGAGAGCAAAAAAGGGTTGCCGATAAGGCGAGTAGTATGAAATAGCGAAGAGTTCCTGGAGTCCGTACCTGCAGGAGCGGGCGACGAGCCGATGAGGCATAGGGTGTTGGTGGAGGAGCCAAATCACTTGTCGATCTTGAGCACCTGCAGCATGTGGCCGCAGGCCCGTACGAGGGTGCGAGGTCCTTGTCGGTGACGGTCAACCAGCAGAGCTGGAGCGCCTTGAGGCACTCGATGACTCGAGCAGGGCGGCGAGCCCAGCGACCCATGGTGCGGCATAGGTGCCCCAGACGTCGGGGATGAGCCTCTACATGGCGGCGCTGGAGCACGAGGAGAGGCCGGGGGCCGTATACGGCGGAGACGCGGCTGGGGGCGGGGCGGTGCGGGAATCGCACCGGTGGCTGAGCCAAACCCGAGGCTAGGGTTAGCTGCAGCGTCGCGCTCGTGGGCGGAGCGGCCTGGCAGCGGTGGGGAACTTGCAGAGGAGGTCGAGGCGAATTCTCTCCGTCGTTAGGCACCGCCATAGGGGGGCGGCGATGGCTGGGGCAAGCACTTGGACGCGGCCTTGTGGGAGGCGGGGCCGAGGGTGAGCGCCACGGTGACGTCCGCAGGACCGCGGCCGGGGGACTCGGACCCGGGGAGGCCGAGGCGGAGGGTTAGGCGGAGCCCACCTCGCCGCCGTCGGGGTTGGGCGAGGAGGAGGAGGTGGAGGCGGAGAGGCTGATGTAGTTGTGTGGCTCGAGGTGGGAGACATCGGAGCGGGTGGGAGAAGACGGCTTTTTTTTTCTTTCTTTTTTCTTGAGGGAGAAGAGGACTTGTTTTCTTTTTTGTGAGGGAGAAGACGGCTTGTTAATAAAAGTGGCGGACGATTTGTTTTCCTAATAATTTTTTAAAGTCCGTTTGTCCTCTTATCTCCTGCCACTGGTATATTTTTTTGGTCGGGAGCAATGGTTCAGAGTAACCAGTCAACTCGTCAAAGAAAGAAAGAAAGAAAGAAGCAGAAAGAGTTCTTCGCTACCGAGCTCTCGTGTTCTCTCCATTAAAAAAAAACCAAAATTATATTTGCAAGTTTAAAAAAGTCCGAAAATAATTGCAGATGTAGCTAATGGCGTATCCTATGAACATGTAATACTGTAATTTGAAACACCTTATATTATGAGCTACACAAAAATAACAAATCTGGTAAAACTTAGAGATTTGAAAATATGTATATTTAGATCCACAACTTGTCATTTTTGTGTAGTTTAAAATATAAAGTATTTGAAGTTGATACTTTGCACGCTCGTGAGATATACTATTGGCTACACCCGGCTTTTTCCAGATTTTTTTGAAAAAAGATAAACATGATTTTCGATTTTTTTTAATTGGAGGGAGCGTTGGAGCTCGAAGCCAAAAGTCTTTACTCAGAAAGAAATCATTGGTTAACTAACTAATTTTACGTTATTCTCTTAGATGTTGTAAACTGTTAGATGATGGATGGTTAACTCCTCCACGTCCGATGACGGCCGTCGAGGCGCAACACCACCTGGAGAACTACCTCCCGGTGCCACCCAGCCGCCGCCTGCCGGACGGGTGGCATACAAATTTGGACAACGTCCCAATGGCGCCGCCCCTCGTCGGGCAGGCGTGACTGGACTACATCACCGTGGTATGGCAGTCCGAGGTGGACGGCGCGACGGAGGAGGAGAGGCGCCAGGTGCCGCTGTTCAACGCGACAGCGGTATAGTGGGACGTCATGGTGGCATACGAGCATCAGGAACGCCTCCACAGCTGCCGCCCCACCGCTCCGTCCGACGAGGAGGCAGAGGCTCCTCCTCCTTCCTGCGACGGTCATTGATATCGATCCCGGCTAGAACGAGGGCTTTCAAGATTCTAGTCAAGCGGTGGTTTCTCCACGGCCTACGGCGATCATTGATATCGATGTAGCCGGGGATTTGCAGCCTCCTTGACTAGATATGCAACTCGAGATATGACTAGTTATGTGCTTCAAAATATCGATGCTTCCAATTCATATTGGTTATATTGAGATAGAACTAATTTTGTGCTTAGAAATATAAGTGCTTCAAATTTCAAATTTCAATGCTTCCTATACAAACGATTTATGTTGAGATAATCTCTTGCTTCGAAATATCCATGCTTCATATGTACAATATATGTTTTTCTTTGCAATATATGGTTTACGGCATATAACCATGCTTCTTCCTTCTTAATTTTTATTTTGGTATTTTCAGTACCATTGTAATTTAAATATTATCATCCTGCTGCTAGTTATATTTCCTTCTTAATTTTTATTTTGGTTTTTTTTTGCATCTTTTCTACTCTTAGAAGCAATCTCGTCAGCCAACAGAAGCAAAACATTCTTGGTAGGAAGCAAATTAAGTTGCACCGCCAAGAAAAATCACAAGAGTAGAATACAACAGTTCTATCGGTCATGATTATTTCAAAGAAATACTCCATTACATTGCTTATGCTTCCATCGAACAAGAATATGTTGTGGCGACTGGAAAAATAGTTAATTTATAAATTTTATTAGTTGGAAACAACTCATAATTTCTCAATTTTTTTCCTAAAAATAAGGAGAGTTATGTTTGGATAGATCTGCAGTTTTATAGGAAGCAATTAAAAGGAATGCAATCAAAGCTAACAACCAGGCCCACGCCACACATGCATGATGATTTTGTGTATCAGATGAGCTTGCATCGTACGGCAATAGAGAGGTCCGATGGATAGGCAGTGATCCGCGTCCGATCCCTACTGCTGGCCTAAAATTAAAAGTAGTTGAAATTGCCTCTAATTCTTCTAAAGTCACTATTAATTTAGAGGCACATCTAAAAGTGTCTCAAATAGTAATCATTTGAGGCACTTTTGATTTGTGCCTCTAAATGATAGTTATTATAGGCACTATTCAAAAGTGCCTCTAAATGAATACTATTTGAGGCATCTAAAAGTGCCTCAAATAGTAACCATTTGAGGCACTTTTGATTAATGCCTCTAAATAATAGTTATTGGAGGCACTAATCAAAAGTGCCTCTAATGGTTACTATTTGAGGCATCTAAAAGTGCCTTAAATAGAATTCATTTAGAGGCACTTTTGATTAGTGCCTCTAAATAAAAACTTTTTGAGGCACTATTTCTAAACTGCCGGTAATTGGTAGATAATTTGAGGCATTAATTGTAAAAGTGCCTCAAAAAGTAAAGATTAGAGGCAGTTTTCAAATGTGCCTCTAGAAAAGTGCCTCCGTATTGAGGACGTGACATAGTGTCCCCACGAGGTTTCCGGATCCTCGTCGGAGAGCCATCATTCTCACAAATTCCTCCTCTGTGCCTGAACATGTCCCTAGTTAAGATACTTCTCTTGGATACCAGCCAAGAGAAAACCTTTCTCGAGGTGGAATTTTCATTTTCGACATCTTTTTTTGGGTCAAGAATACGCCCTGGGAGAAGTATCGATTTCATAGAAGAAAGACCCTTGTTATCATGTTTAGGTAGATGTATATGCAATTGTTCATAAAAAGATTCAACTGAAAAACCTTTTTGGATTTGGAATCCAAATAAGTTTATCAGCTTCATTATTCCGTACTTTCCCCATAATAATATTCTCCATATCACACCATATCTTCAGATAAGGACCCCCAAATAGCCCTCCCAAACTGAAGGCACCGAACCCCTGAAAATGGTAGATCTTTTCCCTGCTAAAAACTTGCTTCCCACTGGACCTCTGTATTTGCAACTTGGTGATTTTCCACCAATATAGCATTCCATAATAAATAGTTGTCCTGTAATGATCTGATGGACACGAAATATTTGAAATGAAAGACTTCACAGTCCTTGAAACATTTTGGATGATACTCGTAGCGTTATTGGTTTTGATCTCTCTAAAGTCAAGAAGTGGAGCACAATTTGGCAGAATCAGCATCTTTGACACCAAAATACCATCCACGGGTAGACCTATGAGCTAACTGTCACATGTTGGCTGTTCCTTTTCCGTCAACTAGGTTCAGGGATCTTGTGAACCCGTACCTGTAGAGCTCTTTGCAGCTTTGAGCACACGGTTATCCTCAGCTGGGAGCAGCATATTCAACTGCACATCCGGTTCTGCAATAGGAAAAGAAAAGGAGGAGGAGGAGGATGTAGTTGTAGATTGACGAGCGATGGGAAGTCCGAACAAAATTTCTGCGATGATATTTACAGCTCTTCGGAAAGAAAGATGAGAAAACAATAATGGCATGCCACGATAACTTATTTAACTTGAGAGGAATAAACTAAAACCCTGAGCTTGTCTCCTGGTACTGCTCTTGTATGTGATGACATGGGTTAATCAATCTGCTGCTAGTTCTCGATTTCCTGCCCATGCCACTGATCATCAACTACAGTAGTTGTTCTCCTGATCATTCCGGGTGGGCAAAGTGGAGCTTGAGGCGACCGTCCTCCCGGCACGCCTGGAGCAGCTCCCGCGACGGTATCCTCACCTCCCGCAGCACCAGGCGGCCGTCCCCGCGGTGCGCCCTGAGGTACTGCCATGGCTTCCCGGCCGCACCGATCACCGATATAGGTGGCGGGAAGACCCTCCTTCCCCTCGTCCTCGCCGGCATGGTCGTCCTCTCCTCGTGGTCGTCGTCAGACTCAGAGTGTTGTCTCTTGTAGTGGAGTGCCTGCTCTGTTTCCTGTTCTTCGATGACGTCGCCGACGTCGCTCGAGCTCTCGGAGCTCTCCGAGCCTAGGCCCTCGGTGCACAGGCCAGGGTCGCGGAACGTCGCCTTGGAACTACTGGAGTGGCTGCTCATGGCGCCTAAATGGAGACCGGGAAGTGGTGGAGGTGGCATGGAACGGAACACAGCGTGGTCGTTGAATGGATCCCTGACCTGCAAGGATCTCGCTGCCGTGGGCAAGCCCATGGCAGCGGGGCAGCTGCTGTCATAGCCGTAGGCACATGTAGTTGTGGCCATGGCATACGTGGTGAAGTGGAACTCAAAAACTCTCCTCTCTTCCTGTCGAATTTCTTGGTCGATTAGGTCGTGCTTCATGCCGAGTTTCTGGGTCTTGGTCCCTTAAATTATATATATATAGTAGAGGCGAGCAGATATGGGAGTCGGAATTCGTGGCCTGCAGAGGGCGGTGGCGACTCTGGTCTGGTGATATGGTAGGATATCCGATATCCTCTCTAGCTATGGCGTTGGCTGCGAGAAAGAGATACCACTTTGTTGCGTGCAGCGCGTGGGTTGGATGGCGAGATCGGTGTGGTCTTAACCGTTTCTTTCGGAAGCCATCGTTGCTGTATTAGTATCTTTCGGCTGCAGAATCGTGCAGTATCACGGCGCCGAATCTCTTGCCGCGCGCGGCGCGTGGCTCTGCGTGCTGGTGGCGGCGGCGGAGGCGCTCGGATGAACTGCAGCACCAAGGCGAAGGGTACTCTCTCAGCGCGCTAGCCGGTACCGACATCGAGGTCATGGTCGCCATTCCCGGCGTCCTGCTGGACCTCATGACTGTTAGATAAGCTAGCTACTGCATCGATATTTTCGTCAGACTAGAAGGGTTACGAATCAGTTTCGTCAGTTACAGACTATGGACAAGGTCTGTTAGTCGCTTTTGCAGCTTAGTTTCAGTAGCAATTCTGTCGCCGAGGGCGTGATTTGTGTGTGGCGAGCGAGTCCGTAGGATCATCGTGGATCATGCTCCAGGTCGTGGGATGGCACGACCTAGTCGGGGGCGTGGCGATGGCCGCGACAGAAAGTACGATGCACCAAAACCTTTTGTGTTCATCTTGACCTCTCTCGTTTTTCTCTGAGATTGATCTTAGGGACAACAATTGGTATCAGAGCTGAAGATATTCAATCCCGTGAAGGAGACCCGTGCGGTGGGAAAAGGCAGCGGGTCCAAGACGCCGCCACCGGCCACAAGGCGACACCCATCCCCGTCTCCTATTCCACGGCGTGGTAGTAGTCCAACACGACGCGGCGATGGTGAGCTCGTGGAGTTGTCACGACAGATGTCATCGTAGGATCACTTGTGAGTTCGTGAAGCTTAGGCGACTTAAGAGTTAACCGGGAGCGAGATTGGTACTTGGGAGACGATGTACCTAGGTTCGGCTCCTCACAGTGGAGGTAAAGACCTACTCCTCCTAGATTGATATTGATCATGACAGGTTACAAGGTGCGCCAATGGCGTTTAGATGACTCCAACGTGGGAGCTCTATTCTCTGAGTACTATCTATCTAGATTTGGCTAACTTATCTCGAGAGGTACCTAAAGCTTATATATACGGCGGCTGTAGGCAGTGGCGGAGCGTGAACAAAACTCTAGAGGGGGCAGATTCCATAAAAAACAGGAACTAAGCATAAAAGGAGAGGCAAGTCAAATAGCATATATAAGATATTATGAGATGGCAATGTCATGATATATAGATCTCTTCACCCAAAATACAATAGATATAAGTGGTTCGAATATACCTGGGTATTGGACAAGTATTTTTATGCTCCATGATCAAATCACCAAAAGACAACTAAATATGACCAATAACTAGCTACAGAAATGCTCTCCGGTTCTTCTTTGCTTTGAACTCAGCAATTACATCTTCATAGCTAATTGTTAAAGCGATCTCCCGTTCTATTTGTAGCAGCATGCTATCTGCAAGAAAATCATCTTCCATTCTGTTACATAGCCTTGTCTTGATAATCTTCAAGCTGGAGAAAGCTCGCTCGGCACTTGCGGTTGAAACAGGGAGAGGAACAAGCAATCGAAACAACCTGTCAAGCCAATTATAGATTCTATCTTGTCCTGTCTCAACAAGGCAGCGACATAAAGATGTAATGGTTACTGGCTTTCTCTTCACTGTTTTTAGCATCCACAACAAACCGGTTCAGCTAAAGTTCTAACCCATACCTCTCTTGTTGTGTAAAATCAGCTGGATAATATTTCTCCACCATTGAATATATTTCTTTAGCACTGAAAGATTTAAATCCATTTCTTGGTATGAGTGTAACACTAATGGATAAGAGATCCATCACTTTCTCATTGAATCTGAGATTAAATTCATTGAGCTGGCTGTCAATTGTTGCTCGATATATCTCCACTCGTAAATACCTTTCAGTAGTGAAATGATCAGGTTGACGTCGGGCACGCCCACCACGCAAAATCTATGTTGCCTCCATGTCTAGAATATCGATGTCATGCTCCACACATAACTCAATAACCGTCAGGATAATGATATCCCATCCTTCATCGGATCTCATCTTTTCTAAAAGCACCTTTGTGGAATGCACTAGACGAACGGCATTTACTATGTCTTGTGTCTTCTTTTGTAACGCCTTCCCAAGATCTTCACTGGTTTCCAATATCCCTCTCATCATACATAGGACAAATACAAACTCAAAACAGGTCAAGTAGGTGAAAGCGGTATCTCCATCAGCTCAGTTTGCTCCCGCCGATGAATCACCGGCTAATTTTTCGAGAACAAGTCTCACAGAATTAAACAAGTGCATGAGACTAGAAACAGAGCCTAAATGGGAACCCCATCTAGTCTCTCCCGGACGCTTCAATGAGCAAATCTGATTAGCTCCTTTACCTGTCTCAATCTGATCAATAGCCAGCAAACGTGCAATCTCATCCACTTGGGCATCATGTAGTTCATCATGACGCTTTGAAGAGGAGTCAACTGTGTTTATGTATTCATTGTGTGTTAATGCTTTGATCCGGTGTTCTATTAAAAGGAACACCTTAATTGCCATTTGTTCCTTAATTGGCCCGGCTGAAACCGGATGGCAGGAAAAAAGATGCCGTGCAAGTTCTTATTGTAAGCACGTACGGCTAAATTAGGAATACGTGCCTATGACTGTTTGATACTTGGATGCTATTTATATATTTATTTGCTTCGTGCTTAGTTATGTTCACTTCATGAGCTATCTTATTCATGCAACGCCCGTCTATCTGTCCCTATGCCTACGGTGTTTAATCCCGCTATTTACAATCATTACTTTTACCGTCATCATTGCTATCTTTATTTTATTACCGCTGTTACTATTCTACTACTGCCATCAAATCACTGTTACTACTGATAAATTGCTTCGAGAGAAATCCTTTTCAGGTGTGGTTGAATTGACAACTCAACTGCTAAGGCTTATAAATATTCTTTGGCTCCCCTTGTGTCGAATCAATAAATTAGGGTCAAACTACCCGCGAAGACTGTTGCGATCCCCTACACTTGTGGGTCATCAAGACTATTTTCTAGCGCCGTTGCCGGGGAGCATAGCTCTATTTATAAGCTCACCTGGGAGTTTTTCTGTCTGCTGTAATTTACTCTTCATCATGAAGGGTAAGCGAGATCCTAAGTTTCCAATACTACTTTCCACCACAAGGAAAGGTACTGCTCTGAACTCTAAAGCTACTCTTGATTCACCTACTGTTTTAAGTCAACTTCTTACACCACCTGTGAACGCTCGTCCTACTGTTGATGCTTTGCTTTCTGAGTCTGCTACTGCTTCTGATGAATTTGATGATGCTTCTGCTATGCTTGATGATGCTGGTTCTTTAGGCCCCTTTTTAGAATCTCTTGTCACTAGGTCTAAAGAAATTACAATGCTCAATGAAAATCTTACTACACCTGTTAGCTCTCCTAATCCATATAACTATGAGAGTAGGTATCCTGATGATTCCTACATTGATGTTAATGATGAGTTTATTAGACAATATATGGATTGTTCTGCTTCTAAAGATCCTGATGCTTTGAGGAAATTGCTTGAAAAGCATGCTGTTAAGAATTATTTTACACCTGATCCTGAGTTTTCTACCACTCCCATATGCATTAAAGATGATGATTTTAATTTCTCTGTTGATCTTTCACTCATATCTAATGTTGAATCTGATCCTTTTTGTGGAACTAAGGATGACAATGCTGTAGAACACATGAATAAATTAGCTTCGCTTAGCCTTCTATTTGCTGATGATAAAAAGATACAGCGTTACTATTTAGTAAAGTTGTTTCCTTTCTCATTAAAAGATGATGCCAAAGTGTGGTATAATGCTTTACCTTATGGATCCATAAAAAGTCCTCATGAATTGCTTGATGTTTTATTTGCAAAATATTTTCCCGCTCACATGCAGCATGAGGCTTTGCAGAGAATTTTCAATTTCAGACAATTGGAAAATGAGCATCTCCCTAAAGCTTGGGGGAGATTCGGATCATTACTCAAGGCTCGGCCAGGGCATGATATTCCGAAGAATGAACTCCTTGATATATTTTATAATGGACTAACTATTGAATCTAGGACAAACCTAGATAGCTGTGCTGGTTGTGTTTTCAGGAAAAGGACTATAGATGAAGTTGAAGAACTAATGGCTAAGATTGCTAAAAATCATGATGAATGGAGCATTCCTGAACCTCCTCCATTACCAACTCCGAAGAAAAGGGGAGTGCTCTTCCTAAACCCAGAAGATATGCAAGAAGCCAAAAGATCTATTAACGAAAAAGGTATTAGAGCTGAAGATGTGAAGAATTTACCTCCAATTGAAACTTTATGTGAGCCTACCACTCACCCACCTATGGTAGAGGTACACTCTCTTCATAATTTTACTGTTAATGATATTCCTTATAGTAAGCCTCCTAGTCAGTGTTTGGATGAATTTGATAACTTTATTGTTAAACAAACTCATTTTAATATGCAAATTCAAGAACAATTAAATGATAACACCCTGGTTATTAAAAATTTGCATTCTGTCTTGGAGAAAACTGCTAATGATATCAAAGGTCTTGTTAAGCATTTTCATATGGTCCAAACTCAACTTGAACAAATTACTAAAGTGCAAAAAGACTTGCTTGCTGGAATTCCTACACAAAGTAATAAACAAACTTGTGGTGTTTTAACTAGAGGAGGTATCTCTACTCAAGATCCTCTTTATCCTGAGGGACATCCTAAAAGAATTGAACAAGAATCTCAACTGGTTGAAAATAATATTACTAGTTCCCCTAAAAAGAAAAAGAAAACGAAGAAACATAAAGAATTAGGAGAAGCTAGTAATATGGAACTTGATAAAGAACCTACAAGTAATAATCCTAATGTTGTCTCTAATTCGGATGCTAAAACTGAAAGTGGTAATGAGCATGATAATGATACTAATGAACCTGAAGAACAGGAGGAGGAGACTGCACCTCCTGTTGCTAAAAAAACATGGTAAAGAGAGAGAGCCATGGGTGCAAAAACCCATGCCTTTTCCATCTAAATCTCAGAAGGCTAAGGAAGAAGAACACTATAATAAATTCTGTGAATGGATGAAGCCCCTATTTTTGCAAATTCCTTTGACAGATGCTATTAAGTTGCCTCCCTATGCAAAATATATGAAAAACATTGTTACTAATAAAAGAAAAATCCCTAATGAAGAAATCTCCACTATGCTTGCTAATTACTCTTTCCATGGCAAGATTTCTAAAAAGCTTGGTGATCCAGGTATACCTACTATTCCTTGCTCCATTAAAAATAATTATGTTAGAACTGCTTTATGTGATCTTGGTGCAGGAGTTAGTGTTATGCCATTTTCTCTTTATAAGATACTTTTATTACATAAGATTATTCCTACTGATATTTCCCTACAAATGGCTGATAAGTCCACTGCTGTGCCCATTGGTATCTGTGAGGATGTTCCTGTTAAAGTTGCTAACTGTTTAACCCTAACTGACTTCGTGGTATTGGAAATGCCTGAAGATGATAATATGTCTATTATTCTTGGGAGACCTTTTCTTAATACTGCAGGGGCTGTTATTGATTGCAATAAAGGAAAAGTTACTTTTAACGTTGATGATAAAGAACACACGGTGTACTTTCCAAAGAAGATCAATACCAAAATTGGTTTGAACTCCATTGAGAATATTGAATCCATCAAGATTGGAACTATTGATTGTCCTATTCATACACATTCAAGAAAATATGAAACTCTCATGATTGGGACAATTCTTATTCAATATGAGGTAACTTGATTGTTTGTTGAATATTGAATAATTTATGTCAAATAAATTTGGTGTGGTAGCAAGACTTGATCAACCTTGCTAACAAACCAACTTTAGCAACATAAAGATATCATGATTCATTAAATTTTCTTCTATTGCTCATCTTTAATTTTTCTGTAATTTTTATTTCTTGCTTAGTTTGTCCTTTTTAAATACCTTTATCCTGTTTTATTAGCTTATTTTGATCTCATTTAAGTTCCTCTGTAAAAGTTTTCGAAAAATTCCAGAAAAATTACATGAATTTTATTATTTTTAAAGAGACACAGGAGTGCTTGGGGCTGACCTGGGGTACACCCCAGGGGCACAGGCGGGTCCCATCCACGAGTGAGACATTGGCCGCAGCCAAGGGCCGCCTGTGCCCCCTAGAGGGCCCCACCAGGTGAGCTGCCTCCCACACACTCCCTCTCTCTCAAAAAATCACTCCCCCATTGCTCAAACCCGAGTTTTTTTGCTCTTGATTGCTGGGATTTTCGATCTCTTTGTTCAGCCCATTATTCTTGTTGAAATTTGGAGCAAATCCTCTCCGGTATGTGACTCCTTCACTCCTCCAATTAGAATCTTGAATGGTTTTGTATAAGTTGAGTATTTTGCTGTTGTTTATGACTTTGAGTATGAACTTGCATGCTTGATTTGTGACTTGTTAGATGGATTTGATGCATGTACTAGTTGATATTGAGTTGTAGGAATAGTCTAATGCACTTCCTATATTTTATTTTCAAGTTTTATGAGGTTTGTTGAAAAATTTCAGAAAAGGAAGAACATGCCTAAGTTCAATTTAGGTGGGATCTTTAAGAAGAAGGAGCCCTCTTCTCGTCGAGAAACGAGAGGGTCAAGTTCTAATGCACCAATGAGGCCTTCATATAATGAAGATTTGGAGCCACTTGGTGTTATTGTGCTTGCTCGAGAGACAGATGTGCGTTCATCGGTATACCCATGTTATGAATTTCTACAAGCTGCAGGTATACGCAATGAATTTACTAGTCTTGTCACTAATGCATCGTTGACAAATATTGTATTAGTGGAGAGGCCCCAATATCTTAAGCTCACTAACATCTTTGTGCAAAGCTTTAATTTCAATGATGATCCATATCACCCTAGTGTGGAGTTCATGCTATATGAGCAACCTTGTAGAATGCCTTTGTCTGAGTTTTGCAGCGCTTTAGGAGTGAGGAACTCGGGGCTCACAGGCAAGATGAACACGCAGCCCCAGTACCTCAAGGAGCTCTATGCCGGAATCTGTCATGATGATTGGAGAGACTCTACGCGTGCAAAATTTGGGAGCATTCAGTTTCCAGCTGGGTGTAATTATCCATCCGTGCATCCATTTTCCTTAAGCCAAAGTATTCTATTTGAGTCCACTATATCTTCCTACATATGGTATTTCACCACCATTCCAAGTAAATTTGTCATGTGCTATCTTTAAATCATTCAAAAAAAATGCTTCTTTTTATGTCTCTGTTTTTAGCTCATGAGGAAGCAGTAGAGGGCTAGATATAACTTGTGACAAGCAAGGTCATTTCCCCCTTTTTCACCCGGTGTTGATGGATTACGTCTTCACTTGAATCAACCCGAGAGAAGCTTAAGCAAAATATAAATATAACTCACCATTCTCCTCCGCGCAATGCAAAATCTGAGAAATCAGCTCAAACATTGGACAGTGGTGAAACCAAGGAGAAAGAGGAGCGTACTCGCTCCTCTAAAGAACCAGCTGCTCTCACAAGTCTAAAAGCCTTGCTTGTTATGAGGGACTAGATAGCTTCTCTGCTGTGAAATCGTTGACGAAAGCATGCATCTCTCAAAATTGTTTTACTTCTGCTTATAAAAATAAAAAGCTCTAGCACATGATTAATCCCTGCTTCCCTCTGCGAAGGGCCTTTCTTTTATATATTAATGTTGAGTCATCACCCTTCTTTGAGCACCATCTTATAGAGCATTGCTGTCATTCTGAGTATAACGTGCTTTGTCCCAAAGTTTTAATGATCGGAGCATGTTTGAGATACTTCTCAATTCTGATAACTTTACATCTAGTCACCGTTTAATGTCTCAAGAGGTGCCCGGCATTTATGTTTTGCCCCACAAAAGGGGCAAGCGAGAGATCACTTTACCATGCCTAGTTATATGCATTGCATCGGTGCTAGTTGTTTGCATGATTAAATTATTACTTGTTAGCATATTGTGAGTTTTGCATAAGTCTCCATGATTGCTTTAGTTCTATTGTTTTTGTAACTTCTCTCTTGTGCTTATTAAAATACTGATCATGGTTTAAACTTCTATGCTCTAAATGAAGCAAAAGTGTTTGCCAAAGTTTCTTTTATCGCATCTAGTTTGTCAACTGAATTGCTTGAGGACAAGCAATAAGCTAAGCTTGTGGGAGCTGATACGTCTCAAACGTATCTACTTTTCCAAACACTTTGCTATTGTTTTGCCTCTGATTATTAATGAATTTGTTTGGAACTAACCCGAACTGACGCCGTTTTCAGCAGAATTGCATTTGGTCTCTTTCTTTTGTGCAGGGTTCACAAGTTCGCGGAAAATTCCACAAAAATTATAAAAAGGATTTTTGAAAAAGAATAAGCCTCGGAAGCGGAAGACCCCGAAGGGGGGCCACCCCAGGAGTAGGGGCGGGCCCCACCCACGGGTGGCCCCTAGGCCGCGGCAGGGGGGCGCCCCTACCCCTGGGACCTCCTCTGGCGATCCCCCTTAGCTTATAAGCTCCCTCTCGACCTAAACGACGGGCCCCCGAACACTTTTTCCAGAAACCTTACGGAGCTCCGCCGCCATCACGAACCCTAAATTCTGGGTCCAGGATCGCTGTTCCGGCACCCTGCCGGAGTGGAGATCGCCGCCATCGTCACCGCCAACGCCTCTCCATCAACCATCCATGTCGTCCCCCTCCATGTGTGAGTAGTTCCCTGCTGTAGGCAAGGGGATGGAAGGGATTGAATAAGATTGCTCATGTAATTCGATGCCAAATTGTTAGGGCACGATGCCTAGTATCCTCTATTTGTGTTAATCATCGTTGGTGCAACTAGTTATGCTTAATACTTGTCACTTTGGGCCGGGGTGCCATGTTTTCAGATCTGAACACTCATGTTTGCATGAGTATAATTTTTGTTTGGATCCTATCTACTAGTTGTATGCACTTGTTGTCAACCGGAACCGGAGACCCCGAGTGACAGAAACGGGGACATCGATGGGAATGGTTGGCAACTCGAGGGTTACATGTATTCATTGTGTGTTAATGCTTTGATCCGGTGTTCTATTAAAAGGAACACCTTAATTGCCATTTGTTCCTTAATTGGCCTGGCTTAAACCGGATGGCAGGACAAAAGATGCCGTGCAAGTTCTTATTGTAAGCACGTACGGCTAAATTAGGAATACATGCTTATGACTGTTTGATACTTGGATGCTATTTATATATTTATTTGCTTCGTCTTAGTTATGTTCATTTCATGACCTATCTTATTCATGCAACGCCCGTCTATCTGTCCCTATGCCTACGGTGTTTTAATCCCGCTGTTTACAATCATTACTTTTACCGTCATCATTGCTGTCTTTATTTTATTACCGCTGTTACTATTCTACTGCTGCCATCAAATCACTGTTACTACTGATAAATTGCTCCGAGAGAAATCCTTTTCAGGTGTGTTGAATTGACAACTCAACTGCTAAGGCTTATAAATATTCTTTGGCTCCCCTTGTGTCGAATCAATAAATTAGGGTCAAACTACCCGCGAAGACTGTTGCGATCCCCTACACTTGTGGGTCATCAGGAAACACACGACGGGACAGATTGGTGAGAACGCAATGGGAACCGCAATGAGAAAATTTAACCCCAACTAGTAGACACGAACATTTAAGAATATAAGGAAGTAGAACACGTAGGAGAGATCTCTTCGGCTCTTGCCAAACCCTGCATTTGACAAGATAGGATTGTAAAATGACAAGACAAAGCGGCATCTAGACATGTCATGATAATTTGATCAATCTGAGCACTTTTTGTGAAATATCGTCAAAAATGTGCTCCAAAGCTATTGTAATCAGCCCCATTTGTAAGCAATTTTTTTCGACCTTCTCTAAATGAGCCAAAAAACAATGTGATCCATCTAGACATGTTACCACCATGTCGAACACAAACTGGCGCGATAATTCGATTCATGTCATGCCAGTTTGCGTCCAGAGCGGGACAGAGAGCGCCCGGGCGTGCTCTGGCGCGTTCTGTCACACCGGTGCACACAGTTATAAGCGCCAAGTTATAACGTATCTGCGACAAACATCTAACCTTAAGAGAAGGGTGTTAGAGTCAGCCTTTCTCACTCACGTGAGGAAGGGTGATGCGCAAGAAAGCTCACCATCCAGACTCTATTGATGATCAATGGAAGCCGGAGGGGACCTGGTTCCCCAATTTCATGGCTTCTTTGATTTGTATGAAAGGAATTTCAAAGGAATAAGAAAGAGATAGGGATGAGAAAGGATGGAGTGTGAAACCTGCCCTCGTTCCTTGTGCACAGGAAATGAAAAATGAGGCCTGAGTGGATTTTTGCTTCATGTACGTTGTCCCCTGAAACTAAGACCGGGAAGAAAAGTTTCTACGGTATAGTTTTCCTTCCACACTTCCTATGAATCAAATGATTGAACAGTGACAGCTTTGTAAAACTTCCTAATCCTTTACTATTCCACTATATTTCCTCCAAATCAAAGGAGCCCTAGAGTGTCCAGGAATTTGAGGTAAATGTCCAGGAATTCGTCTAGTCGACGGAATATAACAAAATAATCCGAGAGCACATACTACTGTATTTAGCTTCATTCAACTCGAAACATAAACATGAAGAACCCTAGTTTTTACATGAACTCGACCATTGCATATCTATACATTAAAACAACTCCCTACATCACAATGGGCGCTCCTACTCGTCGGCTGCGCGCGAATCCTTATCCTCGGCGGCCGGCTCCTCTTCATCGTCGGCGGCGCGCTCCTCCTTATCGGCGGCGACGGCTAGCTGCTCCTCCTCTTTGGCGGCGGCGGCCGGTTGATCCTCCTCCTCGGCGCCACGTGGCTCCTCCTCCTCGACGGTGGTCGGATCCTCTTCCTTGTCGGACGAAGTGTCCTGATACCCGTTCACCATGTACTTATCCATCTACGCCCATAGTTCTCCAAGCTCGAGGCGTAGACCGGAGGAGGCAGATTCGGGTGCGGATTCGGGAAGGAGAAGATGAGTGGGTTACTGGGCGAGGACGAGGATGAGGCCATGGCTAGGTTCTGGGGAAACGGAGAAGGTGTGCTTGCAGGGCAGCCGAGGGCTTCGATACCGAACTGTGCACCCAAAAGGGGTTTAAATAGTGGTACGTTAGGAAGGTGACCAAAATGATCGTGCAAAAATGCCGATAATCATTGACCTACTTGTCAATGGCGCTACGTGTAAATGGCATGGGATGCCTACACGCGCCTACTGCCTGCGCTGTTGTAGCGCCAGTGACCTGTCCATGCAGGGAAGCTGAACAGCGGCGTCGAAAACTTTTGACCGGGCGGCGACCGGGCCGGACACGAAGCATCGAGTCTGGTCAGGCGCGCATCGGTTGATGCATGCATGGAAGGAGATTTCCTCCCATATTGTACCCTGCAGTTAGCTCGCTGACTTTCGGGGCCAACAGAAGTGGGGTTAACATGTCAGCCAACCTTCTTATACCGTGTGCAGTACTTTTATCGATATGGAGTATCCGTCTAGCGAAGCATGCATTGCGTACTTGCGTGGGCTGGCAGCCTGACAGACGCTAGGGTGCAGCACACGAGGACACGATCAGATGAAACGTCATGTCAACCAGAAACAATCCTTCAAATCCATCTGTTCCATATTGTGACTCATTTTGTAATGGGTACAAATGTCGATAAATCGCAATACACCTTATATTTTGAAAATTTTCTCAAAACTTTAGGCACTTATATCAAGGAACGGACGGAGTAATTGGTGACATCCTCATGATAAATATATTTGAGTAAGACAAGCAAAATTATAGATATTGAACAAGCAACAAATTGAATGAGTCTAGTCATCAGAAGAGAGAAGTTCTGAAGAAATTACGAAGATAGCACAATTATACGATATTCAACATCGGTGTTAAAAAGTTACCAATAGAGATGGTGTTCACAAAAAAAAAACAGTTTTCCTGGTGTATTCCTTTTTCTTGATTTCACCAATTTTTGTTACCCACTGCATCCATGTAGAGGACCGTGATGCATTTTCTGTGTAATTAAATTGATATGATTCATCAAGAGAGTTATACTAAACAATCAATCAAGAAACATATAAAGATAAAGTACAACTATAAAACGTAATCCATCACATATCTAGAGTTAGTTTCAGCCACCCCCACAAGTTTTCCAGAATACCCTGTAGTCCTTTTTAAATATCCCATTCCGGACACTACTTGAGTTTGATTTTGTTCACTAAACTAGATCTAGTCCATATTTTTAAAATTGTTTGGAATAGGTTTTGCGCATTTTTTAGTAAAACAACAATATATTTTTTTGTATGGAGTCGTTTTTGTACGAACACTCAAATTGTTCTAGAAACACATGCATATAGATCTCTACCCCCATTTCGAAAAAAATCTCCAAAAAGAATCAGTGTTGTGCGGCTCCCTACCTTGATTTGATGTGGAGTTTGTATTTTTGCAAAAATACAAATAAACTTGTTTAATTTTAAATCATTTTGATATAAGGGACATGCAGAATTGCAGACATATCACAGAGTAGAAACTTCACTTGATACTTATGTTTGCCATACAACATGCACATGCGTGTCGAATATTTGGGCGAATTATCGCCACACTTACCATGGATGTACATGCATGGCCAAACCCACTTGGTACGGTCATTTTGGTTGAAAAACCATACATGATAGCTCTTCTTGAGAACATGTTTTTTTCTTTCCGAAAAGTGTCTTATTCAAGGTTTGGCTTTTTGTTGGAAATCAGTAAATGAGGAGTTGGTGGTGGGAGGGGGTTTCATTCGTAATTTCACCTTGAGACAACTCTGCAACTATGTAGGCGAGATTCGCCGCTTCCCCGCGAATCCCCCCAAACCACTAAGCCCTCTCCCACACTCAGCAGTTCAGACTCTATGTGCAAGTTTGAGAACACATTTTGAGAACACATTTTTTCTTGTTGGAAATCATTTCACATCAGAGGACTCTTTGTGCAAGTTTAAGTTGCTTTTCGAAAAATCAGAGGCAACTCAAAAAAACAAACCAAATGTATATGTTGAAATATAAATATATTGCATTAGCTCTTTTCATCAGTTCAAACTTTCAAGTATTTACTAAAGCATCAGGTTTTTATCTGATTTGTAGTATAATATTCTTTGCATAGCCGTTCACAACACAACATTTTCATGGGCACCATGTGATAATTGGATCCACATTTTTGAACTGGTGATCATTATCCAATTTTCTTCTTTTGAGTCGGTGATCATGGATGCTGAGCTGATACACAGTTGATTTGGCCCACATCCTTGCAGAGAAGAAGTGACAGGGGGAGTACGGTACCAACTTTCTATTAGTCAGCCAAATTCAAAATCTCATGAGCGCCAATACTCCCGCCTGCCCCGAAATATTTCGCGCTCAAAGTTTCAAACACTTTGAAATCCCCCTTCAGCCCCTCGGATAGAAGACCCAATGGCCATAGTAAACGAGGAGTTGGCGGTGGTTGGGGGCTTCGTTCGTAATTTCACCTGGACGGCAGCTCTACAACTCCTATAGTCCAGATTCGCCGTTCCGCCAGCAAATTATCCCCAGGCCGCTAAGCCCTCTCCCACATACAGCACCACCGCACCACCGCACCGGAACATCCATCCCCACCTACCTCGTCCATCGCACCTGATCTGGTTCACAACCTACCTAGTGCACCGACCTGACCCGCATCACCGACGCCGCAGTGCACTGGACCGGATCCGCCAAACATGTCATTGGCTTCCCCCCAGATCTGCTTCCCCGCCCCGCCACCGGCCGCCTCAGCGACCGCATCACCATCGGCGAACTCGACGAGACTAGCACGATGTTGTGTGTGCGTAAACGCCGCCGCGACCTAGGTAACCATATCTCGCTGCATGTTTTGCTATGTTAGTAGTATAGCCGGTTCTTGAGTGCATTTTTAGTTTTTTACTACATTCCAAAATCTTGAGTGTTGTGCTGATATCCGCCTCTTGTTAAATAAGCTCACTATCTCGTTTCAAAAAATAAATAAAAATAAACTCATTGTACTTGGGTTTAAACTCGATGCATTGAACTTCATTGTATTGTTTACTTGTTCTACATGACAATTCTTAAGCCACAGAACATATCTATAAAGGTTCACAACAAACAGCATAGCATGTTCGGGTTCAACCTTATTTCACTAAACCGTACTCCTATTTTTACTACATTCTTAAATCTTAAGTGAACTGTATTTCTACCTGCTTCGCCCTAGCAACGGCGCAGACTTTATTTCTTGCTTGACATCGTTCTGCTATCATGTAATGCACATTTCCATTTATACTGCTCCAATTATAAGCATTGAACTTCATTGTATTTTTTACTTGTTGTACATGACGATTCTTAAGCCAGCAAACATATCTAAAAGTTCACAACAAAATATATAGCATGT
The DNA here is from genome assembly GCA_012064385.1 of Puccinellia tenuiflora. Lineage (NCBI taxonomy): Eukaryota > Viridiplantae > Streptophyta > Magnoliopsida > Poales > Poaceae > Puccinellia > Puccinellia tenuiflora. The sequence continues at coordinate 411,471 of QRDG01002127.1, forward strand.
TCAGGTTCAAGCTTATTTCAGTGAACTGTACTCTTATTTTTTGGGTCATTTACTTTCGTGCCCCACTTCCCTTAGCTTTTCTCGTTTTTGCCCCACTCGCTTAGCTTTCTTCATTTTTGCCCCACTTCGCTCTACCCACTCTCGCAGGCGGCCAAGCGGCCGTTTCCATCTGGTCAAGCTTGTTTGACCGTTACTTGGCCTGACTAGTGGGACACTAGTGGGGCCGAACTGTCTCACTTGTTTAATCAAGGGATACTGCCAATGGGTCCCACGTGGTCTTTCTCTCCTACTCATCACGAGTGGGGCCGGGGTCGGGCCGAACAGGGGACCCACACTGTCCTAGCCTCCCCCAAATAAAAGGCTGTCGTAGTACTAATACTAATCCTAATTAAACCTTGTTTGGCCTTCTTTAATTTTACGATTAGGAAATATTAATATTTCCTCTCGCTCGCCGCCCCCAAATAAAAGGTTGTGGTAGTACTAATACTAATCCTAATCGTTTGGCCTTCTTTAATTTGACGATTAGGAAATATTAATATTTCCTCTCGCTCGCCGCCCCCAAATAAAACGCCGTGGTAGTACTAATACTAATCCTAATCGTTTGGCCTTCTTTAATTTGACGATTAGGAAATATTAATATTTCTTCTCACCCGCTGCCCCCCAAATAAAAGGACGTGGTAGTACTAATACTAATCCTAACCGTTTGACCTTCTTTAATTTGACGATTAGGAAATATTAATATTTCATTAGCACAAAAGATGTTCTTTGTTACATATTCAACTACTAAACTAATAATATTACTAGTAATAATACTACTAAACTAATACCAGTACTAGTACTAATACTAATACTACTGCTAATACTAGTACTATACAAAACCCTAATCCTAGGGCTTCCTCCTCTTCGCCGGTGGTGCGTCGTCGTCATCTCCGCCTTCCTCCTCATCCTCCTCGTCATCGTCGTCGTCACCATCCTCCTCTTCGGCGTCGTAGTCGACGGGGGGCTCCTCTGCCTCGTCGTCCTCCTCCTCCTCGTGGGCGTCGTGATCGACGTCCTCATCCTCGTCCTCCTCCTTGTCAGCCTCCTCCGACGAGTGGGAGGAGGAGTCGTTGGAACAATCGAGTGCCTCGAGTTGATCGAAGAGAGCATTAAATCGCATGCATAAGTAGAATCGACGGGAGATATCAATCCGCCTACGGTTGACAAGACATGACAATAGAAGCATCTTGACTATCTTGACCGTTTTGAACATTTTTTTTGTCAACGGGATCTTTGGGGTATTGATATGTTCCAAGGGTAAACAGCCCAGTCTTAAACAAACATGTTCTTTGTGGTATATTTTTTTTGCCTAGTCATGAAAAGAGTGTTCCAAATGAGCTCCAAAGCTAGGATAAACGGCCCATTTGAAAGAACAAACGATGTCGCCTAGAGGGGGGGTGAATAGGCGATTAAAACTTTTCCGGTTTAAGGCTTGATAATTGCGGAATAAAACTATGTGTTTAAATTAACAACCCAACAACCTAATATACTAGGTTCACCTATTGCACCAACAACTTATGCTAAACAATTTAACAACAAGGTGATAGCAATATATATGACATCAAGCACAAAGACTATCACAATGTAAATTGCATAAGTAAAGAGCTCGGGCATAGAGATAACTGAGATACGCGGAGACGAGGATGTATTCCCAAGTTCTTCCTTGTTAAGGGAGTACGTCTCGTTGGAGGGTGTGAGCTCGCCACAAGAGGCCTACTCAAGATGCCACAAAGGCCTCACCCTATTCTCCGATGAACCGCACCCAAGGGTTTGGTTCACCTTCCACTATCGGAATCCTTCAAGGCGGAATCCGGAGCCTTTACAACGTTCTTGGGGCACACACCCACAACTCAATTGGGGGCTCCCAAAACTTGCCCGAAGCTTCACAACTCGAAGTCTTCGCGGTACCACCAACCGTCTAGGGTACACAATGCACCCAAGAGGCACAAGCTCTTGGGAACACAATGCACCCAAGAGTAACAAGCTTCTCGAACTTTCAACTTCCACGAATCCTCGTGGAGAGGACAAACCAATGCAACTAATGCAAATGGCAAGAGCACAAGTGCTCAAATCCTTCACTCTCAAATTCCAACTAAGCAACAAATGCTTTGGGGGGGAATAAGAGAGGAAGAACAAAGAGGAGAACCGCAAAAGAACTCCAAGAACTGGATCCACTAGGTTTCCCTCACTTACAGGAGAGATTGTTCAGTGGAAACGTAGATCTAGATCTCCTCTCTTGAATCCCTAAATTTGGGCAAGAATCATTGGAGGGATTGAGAGAAACCCAAGCTTTTTCAAGGTCAAAACAATGGAGGAGAGAGGGAAAAAGTGGGCAGCCTCCTCTTGGGGAAGAAGGAGGCTATTTATAGCCTCCCCCAAAATCTGACCGTTACAGCCACGGGAGGCCGGAACTTTCGGGGTTAAGGGCGGGAACTTCCGGTCCCCGGAAATTTCCGGCGAAACTTCCGGGGCAAAGTTCCGGACCCCCTCCAGAGAGAAAACGCGAAAATGACTTAGCCAAATTTTCCTGGAACCGGAACTTCCGGACCAAGGGCCGGAATTTCCGGACCTCTGGAAATTTCCGAGGAAACTTCCGGGGCAAATTTCCGGAACCCCTCCAGAGAGAAACACAAAAAGGACTTAGCCGAAAAACGCAAGGGCAAAACAGGGCCGGAACTTCCGGTGCACCGGCCAGAACTTCCGGGGGCCGGAATTTCCGGCCTGCGGGCCGGAACTTCCGCCCCTACGAAAAACTGCAGAAGTGCAAAAATGAAAGCGGGCATATCTTTCGCATCCGGACTCCGTTTTAGATGATCTTGGGCTCGTTGGACTCGCAACGAGAAGCTCTACAAGATCATGCAGAGAAACATCATTGTCCATCATGTGAGGAGGAGGTCACAAGGAGAGAGTTTGACCTCTCTAAAAAGGACACGCCGGAAAAACCTCCAACACCAAAAACGTAATAGGATATTCATATGAAAACCGTTTTCGGTGAACTTAGCCTTGTCATGACAAGCACGACAAGCACCAAGACCACACCACGATAAGAGCCAAATAAGAACCAATAAAGATGATTGCAAGGATGAAATGGTTTGAGCTCTCCACGAACGATATGATCAAGATACTCGGTTGAGAGCCCCTCTTGATAGTACGGCTATCTATCCTATAACCCGGTCTCTCAACTAACATCATGAGACCGGTAAAATAGAAAGCCTATCAAGAACATACCTTTGCCTTGCACATAATCCACTTGAGGTCGATGAAGATGATCTTCATCTCCTCAAGACGAACCACCTTTCTTGATTGCGCTTCGCTTGGTGAAGGCTCACAGGTTGCTCCCCCATACACCAATATGGGAGAAGCACTCTTCGGCATATCTTTACTTGGACTCAAGTGCTGATCAACTCGCACTTAGCCTTGATCAACAAATACTCTTCTTCCCATAGCGTTGACTCCAACAAATGGAGATCAAGCAATGCAAATGGACAAACCTACAAGTAGCTCAATACAAACATTAGTCCATAGAGATTGTCATTAATTACCAAAACCACACATGGGGGCAACCATGCACTTTCAATCTCTCCCATTTTTGTAATTGATGACAATCATTTTTAAGAGGGTTTATATAATGAATAAAGCATCCTTGAAAGACAAACTAGTAAGGTTGCAAGCGCATTAATGGCAAATGCAACAAAAGCATAAAACCCAAATTCCCTTAAACCCTCTCAACTTCTCCCCCATTGGCATCGATTGCCGAAATGGGAGGAAAAATTTAGAAGGCCAATATAATATGAGTTCCTCAAAAATGTGTGCATTTCTCAAGATATGAGTGAAATCAAATGCACATATCCAATGATGAATAGATAGAGGAAATCAAACTATATTGAGGATCCAAAGATTGCAAAGAGATGAAATCATTCTAAACATCTCCACAAAAAAGATAGGTAATCAAAAGATCCAAAACAAGAATTCTAAATAAAAATGAAGAAGCTCCCCAATGTTCATGCACTATTGAGGAGTGCACAAATCATAGCACTTGCACCAAAGATATGGTTGAGCCATAAGGAGATACCAATTTTCAAAGATTCAACATAAGATAGGCCCAAGCGAGATAAAAGGAAGATCTTTAAAGGAGTATGTTCACAAGCTTAGGGATACCAATTGGAAACTAAAACCAATTGAAAATGCCAAAAACTAGTGAGAGCATTTAGCCAATAAGAATCAACATACTCACCATGGTAAGCATGAGGTAAAAGATCCTCAACAAATACATGAGTGTGCAAAGATGCAAATAAAATTAAGATAGGCACTCATTAAACAAATTTGGAGCCACCATAGAATTATAGATAAAAATCAAGGTAGCTCACAAGAATTAGGATACCAACTAAAAGGTGACCTCTCTCATATGTATAGGTTTCTAAGTAGACAAATCATTGATGATATACATCCACAAAGAAACTTGCACATATGAAATGGTCGATGAAGGGGAGACCACAGTATCCAAAAGGGAAGTCCTGAATATACAAAAGAGATTATTGCTTAAAAGCATAGCACATAGCTCAAATTTATCTCATTGTGTATAAATGAACTTTAAAAATATCAAAGACATCACACATATCACGAAGGGAACAAGAGATAGCGGAGATGCTTTGAGATAGGCAACAAGTATCATAAAGAAACAATACCAATTGAAGAAAAGGTTTTTGCAATTTCATCACAAATATCACAAAGATATACCAAGTGAAGGAAATAAGCCCAAACCGCAACAATTGCACGTGAAATCTTTCATGCCAAGAAGCAACCTACACAAGGTTGAGACTAGAAAAGTATGCATGAGGTAGATACTTGTTACCGAGATACATTGACGATGAAGAAGATGGGAGTTTGTTTATCATCAAAGCTTGACTCCAATAATCACACGGTGAGGACACCTTCATTAAGAATGAGGCAAGCATCAAATGCATCTCCATTGTTCCTAAAACAAAATTCAAGCACAAAATGGTTCCCAAACTCATTAGGTCCCATAGTAGTTAGATAAACTACATATATAGGAAACACTCCACATAAATATGTGCATATAGATATGAAATTGAATTTCATGCACATCTTAGCCGATTTAGGATTTGGTGGAGTATCCCCTATATATTGGAACTAGAAAGACAAACATGCCATATAATATATATATTAGAGAATATACATGCAATGTCTTTCAAGAACCAAACGAGATACAATTTGGATGAAAACACCAAGTAAACCAAGAAGAGAGCACACCAAAGTGTGACACAAAAGGTTGTCCAAATTATATCAAAATCCAAATCAATACATGATTGAGGAAAAATCAAATCAACATATGATTGATTCCAAAACACATCAACACATGAAGTGTGATATCAATAGAAATCGAATCAAAACAACACATGATCGATAAGACCCCAATTGAAAATAAGATACCAATTAGGAGAAAAGATACCAAGAAGAGGATAATACTTGACCGAAAACAAGTAAAGTAAATAAAGAAATAAGGTATCAAAACTCCCACAATAAGTATCAATTGAAACAAATATCTATGGAGCAGATATCAAATTCCAAGTGATACCAATTGATGGTACCAAAGCAAAGCCAAAAGGGCAAAATAAATAAATATAGGATACATGTCCAAATGGCATTTCTCACTCAAGAAGATACAACACAAATAAAGAAGTGAGAAAGAAAACTCCCAAGGGAGAGCAAGGTTACGACAGAAAAAACAAGCACTCTCTACACTTTTATGATGGCACAAAGCATCAAGGAAAAATGTTTGTCTTCCATAAACACATAAGATAGAAAACAAATGCCACTTGAAAGGATCAAATATTGATAGATAGGATAGTGTTCTAAATAAAAAGGAATGCTCCCCCAAGATTAATGCAATATCTTTGATATTTGCATTCGAATACAAAATGCACGCATGAGGGATCATTACTCTCCATATTTTATTTACAACACTAAACACTACCAATTGAAATAGGATCCATGCAAGAGGCAAGGAAGGCAATGGGAGTAAAAGCAAACACTTGGCAATAAATAAGGCAATTCAACGCAAGAGCCAACATGAAGATGAACAAAAATATTCTTCCACAAGTGTGAATATCAATTGTCCAAGGACAATGAGTACAAGGAAATAATTTCCCGGTGAGTAGAGATATCCAAGGTCATCCTCACAAGATAAATCATATGGCAAGAGATAAGAAATAAAACACCATATTTTAATAAAGTTTGTTGGTAGTTTCAACTATTCAAACCAACCGGCAAGGCCAAGGTTAGAATAATATGGAACAAATGGTTTCTAAAATAATATATGGAAATGCATATTAGAGAAAAACCACACCAAGCAAACTCACACAAACCAGAGCCAAAGGATAACCAAAATGAAAATTGGAACTTGTTCGAGCCAACATGCCACATAGGAATAAGATAATTTGTAATATCAAATCTAAGTGGCAAACCTCACATGTTCACATTTTGTGGGATTGCAATATGCACATAGCTTATTACTCCCCCATAATGTGATAATTCATTTTATCTAAGCAAGAGGCAAATAAAACCAACTAGAGAAATTAATGGACATTGTAGAATTTGAATTTCTCATGAATATGACATACCACATAGTAACTAGATAATATTGAAATATCAATACTAGGTGGTGTGCCTCATTACACACATTTTTAGGTTTGTGAAGTGCACAAAGCATATCACTCCCCCAATATGGGATAGTCCATTAATATTTCAAAGAGCCAAATGAAATCCACACAAGATCCAATAAAGATCAACCCAAAGTTTACACATACATGATACACAACTAACATACACAACCTTGAATAATAAGATAAGTAAGAAAGTAGCATATCACATACAAACACATGCTAGGAACAAAACTAACACATGTGATGTAGCCCCACATGTGGACAACACCATGGACACCATGCCAAATGGCCCAATGACAAGATCAAGAGTCAAGGCTCTTCACGAAAAGGTGACCTCGCTCCTCTCGTTGAGTGATCTTGACCTTCCTTTGAATTGCTTGCTACCTCATGCCACTACCTTATGCATACTCAGGATCCACCCGGAAGATGACCCACAATGGAGTCAAGAAGATGGCCAAGAGAAGGTCCAAGATGATGGAGAAGATGGACAAGAGGAGACCCAAGCAGATGGACAAGAAGAGGAGGGAAGGAGCGAAGACTGGGTGGCCGGCCTCCCAGCCGGCCTAGGCCGGCCTCCAGGCCGGGCACCAACCCGAAGCCGCCGGCCTCCCGGCCGGCCCAGGCCGGCCTCCAGGCCGGGCCCCCACCCGAAGCCGCCGGCCTCCATACCGGCCCAGGCCGGCCCCAGGCCGGGCCACCTCCCGACGCCGCCGGCCCACGCGCCGGCCTCCCAGCCGGCCTCCAGGCCGGCCTAGGCCGGCCCCCAGGCCGGTCATCCACCTGAGCCGGCCGGCCTCCAGGCCGGCCTAGGCCGGCCCCCAGGCCGGTTCCCCGCCAGAGCCAGCCGGCCCCCAGGCCGGCCTAGGCCGGCCCCCAGGCCGGTTCCCCGCCTTTCCTGCCCGTTTTGTAATAGACTATAAATAGCCTTCCACTTTCCCCATTTCGAGGTTAGACTGAATCTGAGACTTGTGAGAGCTATGCTCCTCCTCCCTCGTAGCTAGGGTGCCTCGTTGAGGTAGATCTTGTTGTTGCTACTCTTTCACTGCGGTGTCTCTAGTAGTGCAAACCAATCTTTCACTGCGGTGATTCTATTGGATCGGTGGACCGGCCGGTAAGAGCAATCGGTTTCAACAAGAGTAAGTTTGGCTTTGATTCTTCGATCCAAAGGCTGCCTTTTTGAGGGTTTGTTGTTGGGTGTAGATCTTAGCAGGATTTGCTAGTTATCCTTGTGTTTTGCCCACGAATCTCCCTCGTTTCCCCTCGTGTTCTTCGTGTTCATCCCCGTTTCCCCCTCAAATCCGTGAAGATCGGGCCTAGCCCTACATCATTTGGTATCAAGAGCAAAGGTTTCCACGGATTTGGATCGTGTTTCCACCGTTTATTAGCCATTTTCCACCAAAATTTTTCTTTCCCATACCAATTTCGAAAATTCCAAAAAAAATAGCCCATATGGATTTCGTTCGATCTTTCGATTTGGTGAGCGATTTGTGGTTTTGATCCACGGATCTCGTGCTTAAGACCTTTTCCCCACTTTCCGTTGGTGTTTTCCGGAGGCCTTTTCCGCTCCAAGCCCAAGCGTGCCGCGCAATTGGTTGCCGGCGGTACTACCGTCCGAACGGCCGTTACTACCGCCCGCAATCGGTCTTACCGCCCGTTCGGCCGGTGCTACCGCCGCACGACTATTCACCGATTTCATCTTCGTGTCGCTTCATCGCTACCTCGACGACATCAAAGGTATAGCTTCCGACACATCCCTTTCCATTTCGCGAAACTTTTTCCTAGGAGCTAGCTCTTCATAGTGTGAGCATTGCACTTGTGTGACACCAAGTAACCATATCATAATCTTGTGAGCATCTAGTTGTAGCGGACTCGGCTCGGGCAAAAGCATAAAAGCAAAAGAGAAATAGAAAAGATTCAAAAAAAAAAAAAGAGAAAAGCCGAGCCGTGATCCTAGTTATCCTCAAGCTCCAATTACCAATAGATAAATGGGTACACTTGTGCAAATCGGGTGCTCCTTCACATACACTTGAGCTAGTTGTCCTTCGAGAGGTGGTGCGGCACGAGCATAGTCTTCGTTAGGTCCAAGTTGCTCCTCCCTATAGTCGCACCATCCACGTTTGTCTCCACGTGTGAGTCTCTTTTGTTTCTCGGATTGTGTGGTTAGTCTCTTTTGTTTCGTGATCCTTGTGGTTATCCTCCACTTCTTGCAATAGCCTTTTCGTTGGTTTCGTTTCGATTCCTTGCCACTTTACCATACCCAAGCTCCTCATAAGTGTGTGTGTGGGTCGCTTTTGGATTGCTAATCAAACACTTTTACTCTTGTGACACCATTGTCTCGGACGGCAAGCCCACTTGTCCAATACTATCAACCAAAGGTACGAGCGGTTTTTAGCCACCAAATATTCCACATATCACTTGTGTTTGCTTCTCATGGCTAGGGAAGAACAAGACGTCGACTTCGGCAAACAAGCGGAGGCCCTTAGGAGGTACATCGACGACAACACACGACGCTATGAAGAGCGCCATCAGGCCGCGCAACGTGAAAACGCTGAGCGCTTCGCTCAAATACAAGATGACCAACGTGAGAACAACGCGCGTTCCATGCGTATCGAGGGGTTGCTTCTCGAAAGACAACACCGGCACTCTTCGAGATCAAGCTCAAGGTCTTCCCATCGTTCCAACGCAAGAAGCAAAGGTCCAAGTGAGATTGGTCAAGGTCACCACCACGACATACCTCCTCCACAAGCGAACTTGGACCATCACCAACACCACGACGAACATCGTCTCGAAGCGCCTCGCCCCCTAGCGAACATCGACCCTCCACTTCATCAAGCTCGTCCTCGACAAGAAATTCCGATTCCAAACTTGGATCCCCTACACATACATGAGGACAATCGACATCATCGTCATGAGCTACCTCCACATCGAGCCCGCCGAGTGCCATTGGCCGACAATCATGTTGATATTGAAGATGACGAGGATTATCTTCCACGCCACCACCCACGACATCGTCACCGAGACCGCCATCACCACCATGATGATGATGATGAGGATGATCGCAAGAACCGTTTCAACCCTCCCAAGCTTGTCATTCCTAAGTTCTTTGGCACCAACGACCCGGAAGACTATATTGCATGGGAATCCAAGGTCTCCAAGCTATTTCGAGTCTACAAGGTGCCGCAAGACAAACGAGTTGACCTCGCATCCCTCGAGTTTGAAGGCTATGCGCAACTATGGTGGGAACAACTCCAAGCATCCTTTGAAGACCCAATAGACACATGGAATGACATGAAGAAGGAAATGCACAAGCGCTTTGTGCCACACCATTATGCCCGCGATTTGTACAAGAAGCTACAAGAACTCAAGCAAGGTATCAAGACGGTCGACGAGTACTACAAGGAGATGGAGTCCACTCTCTCCCGTGCACACATTGTAGAATCCGAGGAACAATCAATGGCACGTTTCTTGAACGGCCTCACGTACCCCATCAAGAAGATAGTGGAATTCCAACCTTATGAGAACCTTGTTGAGCTCGTGCATCAAGCCATGAAGGCCGAGCGCCAAGTTGCCGAAGAGCTCAAGTATGTCAAGGCCAAGTCCTTCTTCGCCACTCGAGCTTCATCATCAACACAACCCATGACTCAAGTACAAGCTCAAGGCAATGCCAAAAGTTCTACACCGCAACCCACTACCACTTCCAAGAAGACGACGCCCTCACCACAAGCCGTCAAGTCATATCTCACTTGCTACAAGTGTGGAGGTCAAGGGCACAAGTCATTTGAATGCACCAACAAGAAGGTGATGATAGTCAATGACAATGGAGACTATGAGTCCATGAGTGAAGATGAGTACCACGCATTGAACAAGGTGGCCACGATGCAAAGCTTGGATGAAGACGATGACTACATCTATTGTGATGGTGACCCCAACCCCACTCTAGTTGTCACTCGAGTCTTGACTACAATCAACCAAGGTGATGACGCTCAAAGATGCAACTTGTTCCAAACCAAGGCCGGCATCAACGGCAAATCAATCAAGGTAATCATTGATGGTGGGAGTTGTCACAACTTGGCAAGCAAGGAGCTATGTGAGAAACTCAACTTGACGTACAAGAAGCACCCCAATCCTTACCATGTGCAATGGCTTAGTGACTCCGGCACCGTGAGGATCCAACACACGGTTCAAGTATCCTTCAAGATTGGCTCTTACGAGGACACGGTGGATTGTGATGTGGTACCAATGTCGGTTTGCCACTTACTTCTTGGCCGCCCTTGGCAATTTGACAAGGCCGCTACTCATGATGGGCGCACCAACTACTATAGCTTCAAATGGAACAATAAGATCCTAGTGCTCCGCCCAATGACTCCAAGCCAAATCATCGCCGACAACGCCAAGACAATTGTACGAGCGCAAGAAAAACAATCCCCTAGTGAGTTGAGTGGTGAGAGAGCGAACCACATTCACGTGAGTGAGAGCCACAAGCCAAATATGAGTGAGAAAGGGAAAAGAGTGAGTCCCGGCGTAGTCTTGTTAGCCACCAAAAGTGAGATGAGAGAAGTGAGAGCAAACCCATCCACTTTCCACTTCGTGCTCTTATGCAAAGGAGATGGCAAAGACACTAACGACTTAACCCAAGTTCCTCCGTCTATGTTGTCTATTTTGCAGGAATTCAAAGATGTCTTTCCGGATGAGCTACCTCAAGGACTTCCTCCCCTACGTGGAATCGAGCATCGCATCGACCTCATTCCCGGCGCCCCTCTACCCAATAGAGCGCCATACCGCACCAACCCCGAGGAGACGAAGGAGATCGAGCGCCAAATTCAAGAACTCCTCGCCAAGGGACATGTTCGTGAAAGCTTGAGTCCGTGCGCCGTTCCGGTAATCCTCGTCCCCAAGCAAGACGACACACTCCGAATGTGCATGGATTGCCGTCCCATCAACAATATCACGGTGAGGTATCGACATCCTATCCCACGACTTGATGACATGCTAGATGAGCTTAGTGGTGCCACTATTTTCTCCAAAATTGATTTAAAGAGTGGCTATCACCAAATCCGTATGCATGAAGGAGATGAATGGAAAACCGCATTTAAAACAAAACTTGGTCTTTATGAGTGGCTTGTCATGCCCTTTGGTCTTTCAAATGCTCCTTCAACATTTATGCGTCTTATGAATCACGTCTTGCGGACTTTCATTGGCAAGTTTGTGGTTGTCTACTTTGATGATATCCTTGTTTATAGCAAATCCTTGCATGAACATGTCGACCATGTGAAGCAAGTTTTGTTGGCCCTTCGTAATGCTTCGCTTTTTGCCAATCTCAAGAAATGCACCTTTTGCACCGACAAGCTTGTATTCTTGGGTTATGTGGTTTCTTCAAAAGGGATTGAAGTTGACACCTCTAAGGTTGAGGCAATCACAAATTGGCCACCGCCAACTAATCTTGCTCAACTTCGTAGTGCTCTTGGTTTGTTTGGGTTTTATCGTCGCTTTGTGAAAGATTTTAGCACAATTGCTTGCCCCTTGAATGAGCTTACAAAAAGAATGTACCCTTCATTTGGGGCAATGCTCAAGAATCGGCTTTCAATGAACTCAAGAAGAGATTGACCGAAGCTCCTTTACTTGCTTTACCGGATTTCTCCAAAACTTTCGAACTTGAGTGTGACGCTAGTGGCCTTGGCATCGGTGGCGTCCTCATGCAATGTGGCCGTCCCGTTGCCTATTATAGCGAAAAACTTGATGGTGCTCGCCTAAACTACCCAATCTACGACAAGGAACTCTATGCCTTAGTACGTGTTTTGGAAGTGTGGCAACACTACCTTTGGCCCAAAGAGTTTGTTATCCATTCCGACCATGAATCTTTGAAATATTTGAAAACCCAAGCCAATTTGAACAAAAGGCATGCCAAATGGGTTGAATTCATCGAGTCTTTTCCCTATGTGGTGAAGTACAAAAAAGGCAAGGACAATATCGTTGCGGATGCTCTTTCCCGCAAGATGATCTTACTCACCCAACTTGAAATCAATGTTTTGGGTCTTGATGACCTTAAAGAACTCTATGCTTCCGATTCTTTCTTTGGTCCTATCTTTACCAAGTGCACAATTGACAAAGGTTGCGATGATTTCTACTTGCACAAGGGTTTCTTGTTTAAGGCTAACAAACTATGCATTCCCGAGTCCTCGCTCCGTTTGTTACTTCTACAGGAATCACATAGTGGAGGACTCATGGGACACTTTGGACGTGACAAGACACTCGCCATGCTATCTACACACTACTTTTGGCCACGGATGACGCGTGATGTGGAGCGCTTGGTGCGCCGTTGCCCAACTTGCCTCAAAGCTAAGTCCACGTTGAACTCTCATGGCCTTTATATGCCTTTACCAATACCACACACACCTTGGTCCGACATTAGCATGGATTTCGTCTTAGGATTACCTCGCACAAAGAATGGCAAAGATTCAATATTTGTTGTTGTCGATCGCTTCTCTAAAATGGCACACTTTATTCCTTGCAATAAGACCAACGATGCTTCACACATTGCAACTTTGTTCTTTAGGGAAATCGTTCGTCTACATGGAGTGCCGAAGACCATTGTTTCGGACCGCGATGTCAAGTTCACAAGCTACTTTTGGAAGGCATTGATGGCAAAGCTAGGAGTCAAGCTCCTCTTCTCCACCGCTTACCACCCACAAACCGACGGCCAAACCGAGGTGGTGAATCGAAGCTTATCAACTCTCCTTCGCGCATTAATCAAGCCAAACATCAAGGGTTGGGAGGAATGCATACCGCACGCCGAGTTCGCCTACAACCGTGCCTCCCACCGGGCGACCAAGCGAAGCCCGTTTGAGGTTGTCTATGGGTTCAACCCCAACACCGCCCTAGACATCCTACCACTTCCTCTACACGAGCGCACCGACATGGACGTCGACAAAAGAGCCGACTACATGAAGACATTACATGAGTCAACACGAGCAACTCTAGAGGAGCACACAAAGCGCCAAGCCACCAAGATCAACAAGTTGAAGAGGCCCATGGTATTCGAAGAAGGAGACCTTGTGTGGTTACACCTCCGCAAGGACCGTTTTCCGGATGAAAGGAAATCCAAGCTTGCTCCTCGCGGTGACGGACCTTTCAGAGTGCTCAAGCGCATCAACGACAACGCATACAAGATCGACATACCAACCTCAAAGTACTTGGTGCATGACACGTTCAACGTCGCCGACCTATCCCCTTTCCACGGAGATGCAAGCGTTCAAGAGGATGACGAGTCGAAGACGACTCTTTCCGAAGGGGGGGGAGATGATGTAGCCCCACATGTGGACAACACCATGGACACCATGCCAAATGGCCCAATGACAAGATCAAGAGTCAAGGCTCTTCACGAAAAGGTGACCTCGCTCCTCTCGTTGAGTGATCTTGACCTTCCTTTGAATGGCTTGCTACCTCATGCCACGTACCTTATGCATACTCAGGATCCACCCGGAAGATGACCCACAATGGAGTCAAGAAGATGGCCAAGAGAAGGTCCAAGATGATGGAGAAGATGGACAAGAGGAGACCCAAGCAGATGGACAAGAAGAGGAGGGAAGGAGCGAAGACTGGGTGGCCGGCCTCCCAGCCGGCCTAGGCCGGCCTCCAGGCCGGGCACCAACCCGAAGCCGCCGGCCTCCCGGCCGGCCCAGGCCGGCCTCCAGGCCGGGCCCCCACCCGAAGCCGCCGGCCTCCATACCGGCCCAGGCCGGCCCCCAGGCCGGGCCACCTCCCGACGCCGCCGGCCCACGCGCCGGCCTCCCAGCCGGCCTCCAGGCCGGCCTAGGCCGGCCCCCAGGCCGGTCATCCACCTGAGCCGGCCGGCCTCCAGGCCGGCCTAGGCCGGCCCCCAGGCCGGTTCCCCGCCAGAGCCAGCCGGCCTCCAGGCCGGCCTAGGCCGGCCCCCAGGCCGGTTCCCCGCCTTTCCTGCCCGTTTTGTAATAGACTATAAATAGCCTTCCACTTTCCCCATTTCGAGGTTAGACTGAATCTGAGACTTGTGAGAGCTATGCTCCTCCTCCCTCGTAGCTAGGGTGCCTCGTTGAGGTAGATCTTGTTGTTGCTACTCTTTCACTGCGGTGTCTCTAGTAGTGCAAACCAATCTTTCACTGCGGTGATTCTATTGGATCGGTGGACCGGCCGGTAAGAGCAATCGGTTTCAACAAGAGTAAGTTTGGCTTTGATTCTTCGATCCAAAGGCTGCCTTTTTGAGGGTTTGTTGTTGGGTGTAGATCTTAGCAGGATTTGCTAGTTATCCTTGTGTTTTGCCCACGAATCTCCCTCGTTTCCCCTCGTGTTCTTCGTGTTCATCCCCGTTTCCCCCTCAAATCCGTGAAGATCGGGCCTAGCCCTACATCAACATGCAAGGGAGCAAGCAACTTTCAATGTATATATGATTTAAATACAAGTTACCGCAAGGAGGAGCATTGGATATGAGATAGAACAATATGATCCAAATGGCTTGGCTTGAGAAAATATAATCATGAAGATCCCTTAATTCTTCAAATGATAGCCAAGTCTCCAATGTCCTCCACAAACACCAATTGATCAAGTTTGAGCTTGTTGGTCCCCAACCAAGTTGGGTCCTAAGAGGTTAGTCACAATAGGCTTGGCAACCCAAATGGTTCTTTTCTTGACACCACTTTGAGTTCCCACATATTTGGCAAACACATTGCCAACTCTATCCTTTCTAAGTGAATAAACATCATCAATTAAGATGGGGTTGGATAGTGCATGAAGAATCAAAGTGGCCCTTGCCATGGCAAAGGTAGCAACATTGACTCTTCTCTTTCTTCTTAATAGGCTCCTCAACTTGAAGAGCATTGATTTGATTCTTCTTAGGAGGTGGCCTTTGTTCAACTCGTGGTGGAGCATGAGATTGAACAAGAGGCCGCTTCCCTAGTTGCTTCTCACTAAGAGGCTTCTTCTTCATTGGGCAATCCCTAACATGGTGCCCTTCAATCTTGCACTTGAAGCAAGTAATCTTGGCCGAATTCTTGACTTGTTCTTGGCCCTTCTTCTTCTTCTTCACCTTGGACTTGTTCTTGTTGTTGGAGTTGAATCCAAGTCCACTCTTGTCATTGGGGGATTGTTGCACACTCAACATGTTGTCAAGTGCACTCTTCCCTTCATGACGCTTTTCCAAGCCTTTCTTCATAGAAGTGGCTTGGGCCTTGAGCTCATTTCTTTCCTCTACATGGTTAGTGACAACACAAGTACTAGAGGAGGTAGATGCATCATTGTTAGAGCAACAAGGCAAGGAAAGTAATTCATCACATGATGTACCAACATTATGAGTAGATGAACTATTAGGACTAGCACATGACATTATAGCATTTTTAGTAGAAGTTGTGCCATTGTCCACATGAGACTCACAAGATGTTACCTTTGTAGTGATGGCCTCATGAGCTAACTTTAGACAAGAATGGGATGCTAGAAGATCATCATTAGAGCTACAGAGATTTTCATGACTTTCTTCCAGTTTCCCATACTTGCTAGTTAGCAACTCAAGTTGAGCCCTTATCTCAACATTCTCCTTCAAAATAGATGCTTCACAAGAGGTGGGGTTAGTAGCACAAGCATTATTAGCATTAGGAATGGAAGAAGACAACTTGGCAAGCTCATCATTCAATTTAGCATTTTCCTTTTGAGTGACTTTATATTTAGCATGAGCATGGTCACGTTCTTTAATGATTTTAGCAATTATTTCATTGTGAGACTCCTCAATAGATTCTAGTTTCTCCTCAAGAGAAGCCCGAGTCTCTTGCTCTTCCTCGAGAGTCACCTCTAAAGATGCTTTTTCATTCGCATCCTCTCTTTCAATCCTTCCTTTTTCTACAAGGCTTGCTTCCAAAGCCTTAATAGTAAGCCCATGCTCAATTAGGGTTTTCATAATTTCAAAGAGGATAGCATGAGCATTTTTATTTTTAGGAAGGGCATTAAGAACCATTAAACCTTTATTATGAAAGGATTCATCATCATCCTCATCATCTTCTTCATCATTATTATCATTATCATTACCATCACTACTAGAAGATTTAGCCATAAGCCAAAAGATGGTTGATGAAGAAGGACAATTAATTATTGAACTATTTAAGTTCACATCTTGTTCCATAGCTAATTGGGTTTCCTCTATATTATTATTCATACAAGAGTTAGAGGGAACACAAGCATTTTTTATCATGGCAACAAGATAAAGCAAGCATATCATCAAGAGATTTATCCAAGCAATTTTTGGATGATATGCAAGGACTATCAACACTAGCATGTAAATCATTTATAGTGCTATATGTGATAAAGTCCAAAGATGAGGCATTGCAATGAGATAGCGATGAAGAATCATCAATAATGAGCTCACTATCCAAATTGCAAAACCCATCACTACTCACCATCACATTAGTTTGTGGCTTACCACATTTTGGTGAAGTAGACGAAGATGAGAACTCATCACGGCCGGAGGTGGAGGGAGAACAATCATCCTCAATAGTGATGGACTTGTCGTATTTATCTTGAAGCTTTGTCCACAATTCATGAGCGTTCCGAAGAGGCATGATTGACTCAAAAACTACAACACTCAAAAATTTGCAAAACTCATTAGAAGCTAGAGCATCTAGATATAAGTTTTTCTCATCCTCTAAAGTCATACTTTCGTAATCCTTTGGAGGAGAAAAACCTATATCTAAGATACGCTCAATATTGGGGTCCAAGACCCGTAAGTGACTAAGCATATGTGTTTTCCAAACATTAAAATTTGTGCCATCGAATATAAAACTGGGATCGTGCACTAATTCTCGAAACGACATCTTTACTCTCTAGGCGCTAAAGCCCAAAAAGAGAGCCGAGGCTCTGATACCAATTGAAAGAACAAACGATGTCGCCTAAAGGGGGTGAATAGGCGATTAAAACTTTTCCGGTTTAAGGCTTGATAATTGCGGAATAAAACTAGGTGTTTAAATTAACAACCCAACAACCTAATATACTAGGTTCACCTATGTGCACCAACAACTTATGCTAAGCAATTTAACAACAAGGTGATAGCAATATATATGACATCAAGCACAAAGGCTATCACAATGTAAATTGCATAAGTAAGCAACTCGGGTATAGAGATAACCGAGGCATGCGGAGACGAGGATGTATTCCCGAGTTTCTCCTTGTTAAGGGAGTACGTCTCTTTGGAGGGGTGTGAGCTCGCCACAAGAGGCCTACTCAAGATGCCACAAAGGCCTCACCCTATTCTCTGATGAACCGCACCCAAGGGTTTGGTTCACCTTCCACTATCGGAATCCTTCAAGGCGGAATCCGGAGCCTTTACAACATTCTTGGGGCACACACCCACAACTCAATTGGGGGCTCCCAAAACTTGCCCGAAGCTTCACAACTCAAAGTCTTCGTGGCGCCACCTACCGTCTAGGGTGCACAATGCACCCAAGAGGCACAAGCTCTTGAGAACACAATGCACCCAAGAGTAACAAGCTTCTCAAACTTTTAACTTCTATGAATCCTCGTGGAGAGCACAAACCGATGCAACTAATGCAAATGGCAAGAGCACAAGTGCTCAAATCCTTCACTCTAAAATTCCAACTAAGCAACAAATGCTTTGTGGGGAATAAGAGAGGAAGAACAAACAGGAGAACCACAAAAGAACTCCAAGAACTAGATCCACTAGGTTCCCCTCACTTAGAGGAGAGAATGTTCGATGGAAACGTTGATCTAGATCTCCTCTCTTGAATCCCTAAATTTAGGAAAGAATCATTGGAGGGATTGAGAGAAACCCAAGCTTTTTCAAGGTCAAAACAATGGAGGAGAGAGGGAAAAAGTGGGCAGCCTCCTCTTGGGGAAGAAGGAGGCTATTTATAGCCTCCCCCAAAATCTGACCGTTATAGCCACGGGAGGACGGAACTTCCGGGGTTAAGGGCCGGAACTTCCGGTCCCCGGAAATTTCCGGGGAAACTTCCGGGGCAAAGTTCCGGACCCCCTCCAGAGAGAAAACATGAAAATGACTTAGCCAGATATTCCTGGAACCGGAACTTCTGGACCAAGGGCCGGAATTTCCGGACCTCCGGAAATTTCCGAGGAAACTTCCGGGGTAAATTTCCGGAACCCCTCCAGAGAGAAACACAAAAAGGACTTAGCCGAAAAACGCAAGGGAAAAATAGGGCCGGAACTTCCGGTGCACCGGCTAGAACTTCTGGGGGCCGGAATTTCCGGCCTCCGGGTCAGAACTTTCACCCCTACGAAAAACTGCAGAAGTGCAAAAATGAAAGCGGGCATATCTTTCGCATCCGGACTCCATTTTCGATGATCTTGGGCTCGTTGAACTCGCAACGAAAAGCTCTACAAGATCATGCAGAGAAATATCATTGTCCATCATGTGAGGAGGAGGTCACAAGGAGAGAGTTTGACCTCTCTAAAAAGGACACACCGGAAAAACCTCCAACACCAGAAACGCGATAGGATATTCATATGAAAACCGTTTTCGGTGAACTTAGCCTTGTCATGACAAGCACGACAAGCACCAAGACCACACCACGATAAGAGCCAAATAAGAACCAATAAAGATGATTGCAAGGATGCAAAGGTTTGAGCTCTCCACAAACGATACGATCAAGATACTCGGTTGAGAGCCCCTCTTGATAGTACGGCTATCTATCCTATAACCCGGTCTCTCAACTAACATCGTGAGACCGGTAAAATAGAAAGCCTATCAAGAACATACCTTTGACTTGCGCATAATCCACTTGAAGTCGATGAAGACGATCTTCATCTCCTCAAGACGAACCACCTTTCTTGATTGCGCTTCGCTTGGTGAAGGCTCACAGGTTGCTCCCCCATACACCAATATGGGAGAAGCACTCTTCGGCATATCTTCACTTGGACTCAAGTGTTGATCAACTCGCACTTAGTCTTGATCAACAAATACTCTTCTTCCCGTAGCCTTGACTGCAACAAATGGAGATCAAGAAATGCAAATGGACACACCTACAAGTAGCTCAATACAAACATTAGTCCATAGAGATTGTCATTAATTACCAAAACCACACATGGGGGCAACCATGCACTTTCACCATTCCTAAGTAAGTTTTTTTCGACCTTCTCGAATGACCAAAAAAACAATGTGATCCATGTATACCATGTTGGACGCGAACTGACACGAAAATTGATCTTAAAAAGCTATTAAAATGATTTTCTATAAGTTGAAAAAGAGGATTAATCAGAACTCGACTCGGGTTCTAAATTTGTTTGCACGAGATATCAAGGTTGAAAAGATGAAATGATTTTTAATTCTTTTATAAGTTGAAAAAGAGGATTAACCAGATATAAGTGCCCTATTTAGGATACCAATACTAGCTAATGCTCTGGTAGGGTGCCACATCCGGGACTTATAAACTGGTCGTACACGCTATAAACTAGCGAGGTGGGACTAAACATGCTAACCAGTCCGTACGTGTGACAAAACTATCTACTGGGCAATGGGACAGCCGGCCCCACTCATCACAGGTGAAGATAAAGAATTGCCAAATCCTATGCGGCCAATCACGTTGCAGAACCAATCTGTCACGGATCGCCTTACAAAATCTAATCGGAACCGTCCATGCGATCCATATCGGACGCCGCGGAGCCTGCCCGTAGCCTAGCCGCGAATTTCCTTCTAGAAGACCATATCTGATGGTTGTAATTCGGCGCTAGGGTATGATCGAACGGCTGTAGTTCGGCGCTAGGGTTAGCGGGGTTTTGAGGCGGTCAACGGGGTTTTCTGAGGTTTGACCAAATTGGCATGACTAATTCAAAAAAAATCGAAAAAATATGAAACTTGCGCACATGGTCTTCTAATGTTGTATACTAACGACAAAAAAAATATAAATATGGTTTATATACATTTTTATGAAAAATCTTTAAATCAAGTGAGAGACCTCGAACACTTTGAAATGGGCATAACTAATTCAAAAACAATCAAAAAAATATGAAACCTTCGCACATAGTCATCTTATGTCATATAGTAACGATAAAAAAAATATAAATATGGTTAACATACAATTGCACGAAAAAGGATTCACGAAAAAGCCATAGCACGGGTGAGGAGCCACGATCGAGGTCAGATGAGCATAACTAATTCAAAAAAAAATTGAAAAAAATACAAAATCTGCACACATTGTCATAAAAGAACCTTCACACAAATGAGCTACCACGAACGAAGTTTCCGGAAATTTTAAAAATACCAAGTTTGACCATTCACCCCACTCGTCCTTTAAGTTCTCGCCGCCTCCCTGCAGTTTCTCCAAACCACTCTCCTCCGTGACCTTCTGGCCTCCTCTGTGCAGTTTCTCCAAACCCCTCTCCTCTCGCTCCATGTCATCCGGGCGCCGCCGTGGCGGCCTTCACGGGAGCAGCGGTGATCCTGCGGGCGGCGACGACGACACGGAGAAGCGCCGCCTCTCGGAATTGGGTCGCAGGCGCGTTCGCCGTCGCTTAACTAACTGGGACTGTTTACGCACCCCCAGGCCCAATTCTCCAACCCCACCGCCGCGACGCCCCGATGGGGAGGCTGGGTCCACGCGGGCCGCCGCGCGTGCGCCACCGCTGCCGGCACCCTCAACCGAGCCCAGCGATGACGAGTCCTTCTCAAGCGTCTATTCCGAATCCACCGATGACGGCGAGGAGCTCGTCAAGATCGTCGACCCCGACGAGCTGGAGGCACGCGTTCTCGCCAAGTCCGTGCGCTCCGAGCGTCGCGCGGAGAAGCGGCGCCATGCTGATGCCGAGTTTCAGGAGGTGATGAGCGAGGTGCGGCTGAGGAAGGACGCCGGGCACACTGCTCGCGAGCGGGAGTGGGACGAGGTGCGGCGCCGCCAGCGCCTCAACCAGGTCTACCCCTCGTCAGATAGTGAGTAGTGGCGCCGCCGAGGCAGATGGGTTTATGGGTTAGATTACGCAGGGTTTTATATGTAAGCCCTAAAAATATGTATGAACTGCTGTATTTTAACTATGTTCTGTTGTTATTATGAACTAAGATCAGAATCAATCCAATATATTTTAAAAAAATTCATACGCACACCAGAGCAGAGCGCTCTGCTGCATGTCCGTCGCGTTCCAAGCATGTAGTTGCGGTACAGCTCGATCGCTTGCGCCAGTCCGCATAACTTGTGGTTTCATTTATGTGGATTGACCATATGGCAGAACGAGCAGCACCTATCCAGTCATTTCTATCAGGAAAGTACGTTCAGAATCCGAACCATATCGTCGATTCTGATCAATTTGAGATATATTTATCTTTATGACCAGACGAGACAAACCTGAGAGCCTTCGAGTGCGTGCATGGCGCTGCGTGCACATTGAATGCATGCGTGGGATGCCGATGGTAGTCCATCCTGCGTCCGTCTATGTGGTGTGCACGTATGGACATGGCCATTGAACGCGTCGCAGAACTTTTTCCTCACCTCTAGCCTAACCTAGCCTATCCGTCACATCACCGTATTAAATGTACAACAACGATCAGAGAAACAATTTACATAGCAACGGTACGATTAATTCGATTAACTCGATACAAACCCGATACAAACCCTACAATTGTTCGAAAGAAAAAAAGATACAGACCCTAGAAAACATTAACTAAAACTACTTCTTCTTCACGGCGCCTTCAGGACATGACTTCGGAGGCATCGGAGCCCTCGGAGTCCTCATCGGAGTCGTCGGAGTCGGCGTCGTCAGCGTCGTTGGAGTCAGAGTCGTCCTGGTCGCCGTTGTCGTCCTCGTTGACGACATTGGCCTCGGCCATCTCGATGTCGACGGCCGCGGGTGGTTGGTCGACGATAGAAGGCCCATGCTCCTCATCCGAGTAGGGCTCGTCCGAGGACTCCGATGCCCCGTACTCGTAGACCGGCGATTGCGGCAGAATATCTTCATGCGCCGCCTCGCGGTGGCCGTCTTTCTTCTCCGCCTTCTTGCGCAACCGCTTCTCCGCCGCTATCTCGCCGGGCAGGGCGGAGAACCCGTGCTCCTCGCGGAACCGCTTCTCCTCCTCTATCTCCGCCTCCTCCTCCTCCAACATTGCGTGCATGGTATAAGGCGAGTACATATCGGAGTCCGACAGCGGCGAGAACGGGCTCTCTGGGCTGGGCGGGCTCCACATTTTGGAAGGAGAAGAGAGAAAGAAAGAAGGAATGGGTTGTGTTCTTCGAGCACAGGGTAGGCCCCATTTTATTTAGAGGCAGCGGGGGAGAGCGGGGGAGAGAAACCGCCGCGGGGGTCCCACCTGTCAGGGCACTGACGGTCGCCCTAGCATTTAACGAGCTTGACCAGACGGAAATGCCCCGTTTGGCCGCCTGCGGGAGTGGATAGAGCGAAGTGGGGAAAAACTGAGGAAAGCTAAGCGGGCGGGGCAAAAACGAGCAAAACTAATCGAAGTGGGGCACAGAAGTAATTGTCCCCCTATTTTTACTACATTCTTAAATCTTAAGTGAACTGTATTTCTACCTGCTTCGCCCTAGCAATGGCGCAGACTTTATTTCTTGCTTGATATCATTCTGCTATCCTGTAATGCACATTTCCATTATACTGCTCCAGTTATAAGCATTGAACTTCATTGTATTTTTACTTGTTGTACATGACAATTCTTAAGCCACTAAACATACCTAAAAGTTCACAACAAACATATAGCATGTTCGGGTTCATGCTTATTTCAGTGAACTGTACTCCTATATTTACTACATTCTTAAATCTTAAGTGAACTGTATTTCTACTTGCTTCGCCCTAGCTACGGCGCAGACTTTATTTCTTACTTGATATCGTCCTGCTATCCTGTAATGCACATTTTTATTTATACTGCTCCAATTATAATTATGTGTTGATGTGGTTCTATATTAGTCGTGACACTAATTGTTGCAATTATTTCACACAAAGCTTCCACCTGGAACACGGAATATGGTAGAGGGAAGCTCCTTTATTATCTCGTATGGTCCTTCCACTTGTGTATTGCGGTACGCATTCTTTTATCTTGTTGGAACCTGTTCGCTTGTGATTGGTCATAGCTTTTATGAAGAGGAGCAACAAAGAAGCACAGCGTTCCTCGATCCAAGTACTGGATGCAGTAGACGCCTTCAAAGATTGTACTGAAGAGAATATGAGGTGCAATGAAACTGAACAAAGAGCTATTGTAAGTCCCTTGTTTTTAGTGCCAAATGCTTAGCTAGTTCAATTGCATGTATCTCGGTGGCACTATCTGAGTTGGCTGATGATTTGAACAATGTCACATTATGTAATCCAACATAATGCATACACCAGGATCATAAGGATCTTTGTGCACTTCATATGCTTTTCATATACTCTATATGTGTAGGATATCTATGTTGCAATGGTCTTCCAGTTTATATGATGCACAGTGCTTGTTTATCTATGGCACTATATGAGTCAGCCAATGATAACACAATGCCTCCTTTGAAAATTGTAGATCCAATAGTTGTAGGCAGCATAAACAAGAATTCCCTCTTTTCGGTGGGTCCAACTATTGTTTCTCAGACTCTACAATGATCTGTCATATTTTTCTACTTCATATGAGGCACACAATGTTTAATTGCGGATTTCTTTTTAAGAGTAAATGCTCGTGGTGTCTATTAGTATTAAGGAGATTATGGAAGCGTGTGCCCCTCTTTTGACTACGTAATTGATAGATTTCCATTGTCCTGTCTAGTTGATTTATTAATTGTTCATGTTTGATACACTTGTATTTAGGTTAGTGTCTATGAAGCAATCTAGTTGATTGCTTGCTTTGTGGTATGAGGCCAATGACAATTTTAAAGTCTTTGACAATCTGCTTGGTGTCTTGTTTCTCTGGCATGTTGTAACTCGTTTTATTTTAGTTTCAGCCAACAAACAAAGCTATGAATTCAGAAGCTACATCAAGTGATGAGGTCGTTTCACAGAGCAGTGACAGACGCTATGGCTCTCATCGCCCCATGACTTCCACTTTCCCAGTTATTTTAGATGAAAGATATGTTGCCTCTACACTTCAAGATCCAATTGATATAATCACCATAACACTCCAAGAGGTATAGGAATTAAAAAATAAGCAAGCTTTGATCAAGAAACTACTTAAAGATCTCATCAGCAACTCTGATGTTAAGCCACGAGTTACATGAAAGCTTGTCAAAACATCGATTCTTCGTATATCATTCGAGCAAAAATCTCGGATGCAACTGTCATACTGATTTATTATTATTAAATTTTCCGGGTCTGTAATATATTATTTACAGTTGATGTAATATTTTTTCCTGCATCATTTTTGCATTTCTAGACACTTGTTGTGGTCTTTATCTGTCCGAGATAGAGCAATTTCTAATTTAGCTTGTTGTGTTGTATCTGCTAGCAGCCATACATGGTAGAACACTACTGTTCCAGCTTGCTAAACGTAAAATGGCTTGCTTTATTGATAAAAGATGGCCCGCTCACTCAGGGAAAGTGGGCCGGCCCATTTAAAATTAAAGCACCAACCCATGTAGCCCAACGTGAAGCCTATGCGGTCAAATGGCCCAGCCCACTAGTCTTTAGAGGACAGCCCGTTTTACAAGGTGGGCTGGCCCGCAAGGACTTAAAAGGCTTGCCCATATAATTCCATGGGCCGGCCCACTGAAACTTCGTGGGCCGGCCCAGCTAAGATACATGGAACGGCCCACATTGCTTCACGGGCCGACCTATGTAAGGTACGCGGGCCGGCCCGTTGAATGCTAGTGGGCTGACTATTTAGTTTTCACGGGCCGGCCCGCTTGTCGTTCACGGGCCGGCCCTCTTTATATGATCATGACTTATTTGGGCCTGATATCTACCACAGTTGGCGACCGTGGTAGAAAGAGATCACGGCGTCACGGCAGAGTTAACAGTGTTTGCCACTTGTTCGTTAAGTTCATCTACCACGCCGACTTTTCCGTGGTTGATGCGCGCCCATCTACCACGATTTTAGCCGTCCGTGGTAGAACGTTCTGCCACATGGATTCTACCACGGTACCCCATTCGTGGTAGAAAACTTTTAACCACGAAAAATGGCCTTTCTACCACGAAAATCGAGCGTGGTAAAAAGCAACTTTTCTTCTAGTGATCATTATGAGCAAAAATAAGTACAATTTAATCGTTGTCCAACTGTAATTTGTTCACCCAAAACATGCTATGTTTATTGGAGAGATGCCTCTAGTGAAACTATAGTCCCCGTTCTATCATTTAATACTGTTTACACTGTCATTTTACTTGATTTCGCCATTATTTTCTTGTTGTTCCATTACTACTTTTATTGCTAGCATCCGCACTATATGTTTAATACGTGCAACTAGCAGACGAGAAGCTTCACAACCTTCCTAAAAGTTTTGGTCAAGATTGTTTTGTGTTTTGTTTGCATGTATCATTAGCTTAGTGGCATATTTGTGTCTCCTACTGGTTCGATAACCTTCATTATTACGGAAGGAAATACTTTTTGATGTGTTACATCATCACTTCCATTTGGGGGTTCCTAACACTTTCTACGGAAAGCAACACTCCCCTGTTCTTAGCAGTTTCTCTCTCACCGATGGCACCGTTGTTATACGATATGTAATCGTATTTGTGTGTAGGTACATGGTTGTATGCAACTAGCTGTTATCGGCATCCTACAATCACATGTTCGACAAGGTCACCTTCCCCACGATTGCATGGGACGCCGGCCTCAGTGACGTCGATGCCACTGTGTTGCTCAACACCAAAGTGTACAACGCCCCGCTGGGCAAGCCAGTACATGTGGAATAAAATGAGAATGGAGAGCGGCAGTGAGTCGGCGAAATGGTCATTATGAACTCGCGGTGTGCAGTTGGTGGAGAATACGACAACAATGGCACGATTCGTTGGGAGAAATGAGGCACATGGTAATGGGATAGAGGATAGGGGTAAGGGAAAATGTTCGAGTCACTAAAAATTGTTGCCCGCATGTCGGGGTCTACATGGAAGGCGTGTCCGATAGCCCCGAACTGGCCCCGAAAGTTGGAAGCGGGCATAGAGTTGTTGGACAGTTTTTTATACGGATAGGGCAGGCCACTGAGGGTGAAATTTATCTCAAGATCCTCATTGGTTTGATTGGGGGCCTTTCGAGCGCCGGTGGAGATGCCCCTAGGTGCCATGTCACATGAATTTGGAAATCCCTTCGACTGTATCTTCATAGATAGATCTTGATGGTTTGCAAAGGACGGAATTTTTGTTTTCCATGCATGTAACCATACACTTTTTATAGTGTTTTTAGCTAGCTTTTAACCCTACTTAGACTTATGGCACACACTTTTGCAACCTAGCCCCTTAAGATCAATTCCTGGCTCCATCCCTGCGGGGTGCAGTACACGCCATTACAAAATAACTACTGCACCCTAGGCAGTTACATGTGGGTGTTAATATATACATAGTTGTAGGGATTGATACGTAGTACATGGTATACTAGCGTAGAGAGATGCTATGGCCACAAGTCAAAAACCCCTCTTCGAAAATGGAGAATGAATTCATTGCCCAAGCCTTATCGTTGATGTTGATATCTCATCGACAATTGGAGTACAAACTTGTTGCTGAAGAAGCCCCTTTTAGCAACGGAGATTCAGATATCTCCATCTCAGGTGTCAACGGCTCGTTAGAAACGGACAGCACTGAACCAATGTTTTCCAAATGTCCTCATCTGTAACATCTTTTTCTTTTACACTGATTGCAATGTACGCTTTTTGGTTTTTTCGAATGGAAAATTTTCACATATCAGCTACATATATACACAACACAAGAACTAAAAATGACAACAGATTCATTCATAACATAGACCGATGTCATCATTTCATTCATAACGCATATTTCATTTTTACCACAATGTGACGAATTCCGCAATGTCTTGTCAACAACAACAATATTTCAATGAACCTACTCTATGGAATAATGCAAAAGAAATGTCTCATTATCTTGGCAAAAGGGCGAAAAGAATTCATGGTTTCGTTCCAATAACCTTTTTCCAATGCCTACCAGAGTCAGTATATATATCAGTCGTCTCTGCTCCATGAGAGAAAAACGTAGACCCAAAAGACGATAATATCCTCACAACATCCAAGACGATAGGTCCTCCCGACCCTGTGCATCAATCAAAACTTACAATTATAAGTACATTATGCTTAAATATAAACAAACTGAAGGTTGTTCTAACCTCTCTTCCTCCGATGAATAACATTTTGTACAGCATTACCAAAGTGGACTCCCAGATTAAACAACATGACCTACATAAATTAAGAAGTTGAGAAAGGAGTGAAAAAAAAGAACGAGCCGAGAGGATTATAGCAAGACCTCATATAACATAGTGCACCTTATATAGTACATAAGTTGTGCGCCAGCATTAACTCAACGTGTAAAGGAATTTCAGTTATTGCTCACCACTTAGAGCTAATGCTAGACACACATTTACTATGTATAGGTTCCAAGTTTCATTTCAATCGCTAACGATACTAGAAACAGTAGCATGTATAATAATAGAACATATTAGATTTAATCTACATGACCAATCACACTCAATATTAGAATAATCTAAACAGAACAGTTACGATAACCTAAATATTCATAATAATCTAAATAAAATAATATAAACAGAACAATCACAATACTAAAAATAAAAATAAAATAATGTACTCCGAAAATCAAAATAATCTAAACAAAACATAAAAATTAAAAAATCTAACAGAACAATCACAATAACTTAAACATAATAGTCTACCATAACGATTCACAACAACCTAAACCGATTAATCTAACACAACAATCTAAACAGAACATTCACAATCATCTAAAAGAACATAACAGTAGCAAGTTAGTGGCAAGAAAGAGTTCATTGAGCTGCTTCAGTACGAAGGAAATTCACATTTGCTCCCAAACTCACATGCTCCTGCTATTTTTTCTAATAGAAAATAGTAAAAATTGGAAAAAAAAAAAGATGGAGACGCACATATACAAGTTTTAAACAATCGTGCAAAATTTACGAAATGACATTGTTTGTGCTATGTGCAAAAAAAACAGTGACAAAAATAAGATTTAAAAATAATATTTGAAAGCACCGATTTTGTTTTTCGCACAGAGCACAAAAATGTTATTTCATTCCGAAACCTTACACGAATGCTGCAAATTTGTATATGTTTGTCTCCAATTTTTTCAGATTTTTGTGAAATGTTATACTGTTAATTTTGTTTTAAATATCAGGAGCATGTGACATCTGGAACCAAAACGCCTCTCCCTTCATTACGGCCCCAAAAAGGTTATTCATGCTCAATGTCCACACTGTGAATGTACAAGGAGAGACCAGCATATCGATGAATGAAACTACAACTCTTAAGGGTTCAAACAATACGAAATGCAGAAATGCTCATCTTGCAGAGGCGAACACCCTACAGAAAATGCCAGTACTGCTCATTTTACACTAAAGAAAGCATAGAGACAGGGGCATCAAGCGAGGGAAGTGGAAATAACGATGGGGTGGGTACAGAGCGTTGTGTGCGTGTCTGGCAACAGAATATTAAGATTAACATCAGTTTGCACAAAAAAAAAATTGAATTGCCGTCTCCTCAGTTTACACCTTGGTTAACTCTTGCGTTAGACATCCACATGTAAAGAGTACAGTAAACAAACCATCAAGCATGTTTTAACAGTCTAGTACATCCTGCAACGTTTATAAGATAGTGCCAAAAGGTGCAACTAATACAGCCACTAAGATCTTCTGATGTTCACAAACATTGCAGTTGACACTGAGAGTGCGACATAAGAACTACGAAACGATCACTAGCGACATAAGTGACAAGTTCCTGGGGGCATGCAAAGTGTTATCGAACAAGTGGCGTGGCATGTTATAATATCAGACGAAGTGTGGCCCTTTCAGACATAATTCTGGCCTTGAGAAGCTTTTTAGCATCTGGCAGAACTCCTTGGCCTTGCTTCCTGCGACTGAGCAATGGAAAGTTACTGCCATGGTTTCTAGCACTGTTGCCCAATCGAATAACCGTTTCACAAGAGCAGCTTCATGGTCAGTTCCTCTTAAGTTAGAAAGTTCTAGTTCTTTGAGACAATTCAGTGCAAGTTCCTCGGTTTTCCAGTTAGGTGGCTGATCGCAAACACAACCTGATGGGCACACAGTTTGTACCTGAAACAAGATTGCATAGAGCGCAATAAGATAAACCGATATGATTGTGTCATGGCAATGGCATAAGATTGATGCAACTGGAAATTCCAAGACTGCCTGAAAATATAAGATATTTCTCTTAACAAATTTACAAAAGAATAGCGCCCGGGAATTAGTTTGATTGTTCTATGCAAATAGCAAGTCGCACAACAAACATTATTTTATTATTTACAGTTTGGTATTGTGCTATTCTTTGGAACAAAGTCACGTATGTACTATCAATGAGCTGTACTGAAAGGGAACTTATATCGAGCTTAGAACACTATTACTGATTCAGCCTTTAGAAACACATGCTCCAGGCAGGGCACTATATTAATATTATATCCTAAAATCTTACTATTTCATTAAGATTAAGCCTGCTGTGCAATGTAGTCTCAAGTGAAATTCGCATCACCACCTTGTACATCTAACGAGAGCTGCCATAATCTCCCCCAATTCCGACAGCTCCTGAAGTCACTATCTTTTCACCCCTCATGCACCAGCACGCTCACCACCATCCCTGGTGGTCCGCCTGCCGGCAACCTCGCCGCCTTTCAACTCCGCCATCTCCTCCCCCTGCCATCCCACTCCACCTAACCTAACAATCACAGGAACACGCTGTTCTGTTCTTGAAGAAGAATCGGTGAAAATACGGAGGAGGTACCCATTTCTTTGTCGAAAACAAAATCCTGAATCGTACTCAATAGTTTTCTCACTTCCACCAGACTAACGATCTTTAAAGAAGGAAACCTATGACCAAGTTACCAACACCTAGAGTAACATGCATTGTCATTGGGAGATACATATTCCACATATATTTTTTTGGGGCAAAGCATCCAGCCAGTAACAAACTAAGAGCATCTCCAAGAGCATTGGTATATTTGCCCCCAATTTGTAAAAAGTGCAATTTTAGCAATCTGGACCAAATAGTAGCTCCAAGAGCATATGTATAAGTTTAGCTCTCAATTGGCAAATATGCAAAGCCAAAGGTCCCCTACACCACTTTGCCCCATTGACATGTGGACCACTCCCCCAATGATTCCTGCTGGCCCGTGCTACCTCCTAGTTCCCACATGTCATTGAGTTGATTGCTAAATTTTATAGCAAGGCTCTTGGAGCAAAAAAAATATTTGGGGTTGCTGAACCTTCTCTCTCCTCTTGCTATGACCCGGTATATGCAAATCCAAAATACCATTGCTCTTGGGGATGCTCTAAGCAACTAACACATAGAGCACAGAAACTAACAGCTCAAACCTAGGGGAGCACACATATATAATTTGGAGCAAAGCATCCAGCCAGTAATAAACTAAGTAACTAACACCTAGAACACAGAAACTAGCAGCTCAAGCCTATGCGTGCCAAGAAATATAAATGGATACTAAAGTATTAGATAAACAAAGTAAGGATAGTATTACCACAGGACGGCTAGTTGTGCAATCAAATGCAAGGGTCAGCTTTCTGACACCAGTAGACATACTGAGGAGATGGAACAAACTGGCTCCAACGGAATGTCCGTTTGACTCTATGTACAGGACCATGTATGTAATGTTTGGTAGACTTGTAATGTCTTCCATCAAGTACTCATGGTTAGTAATTTCCTGCAGTAGAGTCATGAGAAGTCACAAAAAAGAAAAGGTATAGATGGAAATGACAACGAGCATCTCGTTTACAACGTACAGAACAAACAAGAAAATTTTTCTTTTATGCTAGCAAGTCCGAGCTCGTGTGCCCCATGAAATGACAATGTACTCATAGTGCTAATGTGTAAGTTAAATGCTAACTGCTCAATGGACGAAAGAAGTAATGGTATCTCAGAGGATATCATGCTACTAGGAAGAATAAACGATTGGACGTGCCCCGCCATGTTTCAGGGGCTTGGGCAAAGAAAAACATGTGAGAATTTTTAGGTACCTATGGCATACTCTTTAAACTGAACTGCAAGTTTCCGAAATGATGGCATAACTCCCGTAAGAATCAACTCACCAGCGGATAAATAAGCGCGAAACCTAGATTCTGGATGAGCTCAAAGCGCCGCAAAAGCTTCATACAATAGCTATTGAGTAATTTGTTTACATCATCTCGTCCATACACGAAAAAGGGGTAGGTGACCAGCAATTTTAGATTTTCCATCTTGCCAAGCTGGGTGAACCTTGGATCATAATCATCAGACCAATGGAGGGACACCAGCTTAAGAGCTGAGATGTTTGCTATCGGTCGATTAAAACTGGAATTGAAGCAGCCGGTTACATCTAACCATATGAGTTCCGGTGCCATAACAGTGAGCTGCTCCAACCCATGCAGTTTTATCAGCATCAATCGCTTCAGAGACTCCGAATGAATGATGAAGTTGTCAATACCCCAGACATCTTGGACGGTGAGCCTCTGCAACGATGGGCACCGCAGCGAGGAGACAGCTTCACCGAGCTTGCACGGCCCATGTAGATGGACGCAGACCACCGAGAGAGCAGTGAGCCGAGCGAATACACCGGAAGTCGGCATGCAGACCCCAAGAAGCCCTAGTTTGAGAAATATCGAGGTGGCGTTCTCGAAACAGGGCAGCTCAAAGGCGCCTCTTTCACCGGCCATGCCCTCGAGTCCGTTCTGTATCACCTTGTTGATGAGGCATAGACGGCCGGTGAGGCAGCGCGCGGCGATGGGTAGCCAGGGCTCCACGGAATCGGGGGTGCCGTCCAGGACGCTTACTCTGAGGAGGTGGAGGGCCGGCGCTTCATGGGACTCGAGGGCAGAGCGGATGCCATGGGGGTCAGTGGAGGAGCGAAACCAGAGCTGCGGCAGCAGCGTCCAGAGGCGGCGCCAGCGGCTGGAGAGGACGCTGGTCCGCGCGGCGATGGAAACGTCTACGAGCTTGATAAGGATGTGGATCAGAATGTCGTCGGGAAGCGCGCTGAGACGGTCCTCGCTTCCGCCGCCGTCGCCGCCATCGGAGAGATTGGCTCGCTTGGCGGGGCTCTCCCTGTCGCTGTGCTCCATGGAGGAAGAAGGAGTTGGCGCGTCGCGGGTCGGGCTCACACTCGCTCGCTAGCTGGAGATCAGGGAGGGGGGTGGTGGAGTCGCCGACGCCATCGCCATTGCTGCAGATGGGGAATGGGAGTGTGGTTCGAGCCGCCGCCGCCACGGAGTCACTCTGAACGGGATTGGGAAATGGTGGCGTTGTCTCCACTGCGGGAGCGGAGCTAAGCCGTGGGCTAGGTGGGGGAAATAAATGGGCCACGAATTATGGGCTCTAGCTGGGTTTGGGTACAACCCGTCGGCCCGTTCACTACCAATCGACCGGACCAAATGGCGATTCCTCTCAAACCTGCATCACGTGGCGGCGTGAGGAGTGTGTGGTTCGTATTTAAACTGAGACGGCGATTCAATCATCGTTTTGGCTCTAGTGGCGATGAAAACAATTTAATGGGCGCAAAAGAAAAAAAATCAAGAGAAGGAGCATGAGCAACGCAACCACACGAAATAAACCTTGTACTAGCCAAATATCCACGTTTACCATGTCTCCAAAAGGTTCAATTATAAGCTCATTACACCATGCTCAGGAGTCCAGCGACACAAAATATCCACGTTTAGAAGCACATCCGAAGGCGCCCTCCCCCAAGTTATGCACACGGTATCTTTAAAATTTGCAGGATTTGGACAGTAATTCAACGGACAGGCTGCTGGTTGTAGTGGCTCTTCTCTTTCTTCTTTGCTGCCGCAAGCTTTGCATTCCTGGCTGCGGCCTCGGATGCTGCGATCTTTGCTGCTGCGTCCATCTCTTTGCTCGACTTCTTTTTCTTCATCGATGCTACCTTCTTTATACGTTCCTTAACATCCACTGCAACGGCATTTTCATCAGGTTCTGCACCGGCAGAATCATTGCCAGCATCGTTCTGATCTTGTGTATCTTTTGCCTCCTTTGAAGACTTGTCTTTCTTAGCTTTCTTCTTCTTGGAGGTCTTGCTCTCTGGAGGAGCTGTTGCATCTTCCTTTTTCTCTCCATCAGCAGCTTGACCTGTACATTTCTTGCCTGAAAAATATGCACAATACGTGAAAACAGTGCTTAAAACTTTCAAAATAACAATCTTCCGGCTTTACAAATAAGTCACAAGAAATGAACAACGCAATAATTACCAATATAAATATATTTAGCTTCACTCAATTTTCATGGATTATTTCTTCTGGCTTCATTGATTTGATTGACTGAATAAGGGAAGATATGTTAACTTACCATTTGTTTCATCTTGAGTAGCATTATCTGATTTATTTGAAATTCCCAACTCGGCCAATACTGCATCAAGCTCTTCTAACTCCTTTTTCTTTAACTCCTTCTTGGAGAGCTGTCTTTCAGTATCTTTGGGCGGTGCAAGTGAACCTACAGCTTTCTGAAGTTCCTCTTCAGAAGGGGCATCATCTCCTGTCTCGTGTTCATCCTCAGCGGCAGGATCAACCTCATCATCAAGGCTATCATCTTCACTCTCAATTTCCTGCAGTGCGCAGTAGGTATATAGAGAGTCATTACTTAATACTATAAAAATATAACAAAGGGGCATACCAAATTGTACATTAGAGTAAATGCTTGTGATACCAATGAAATTGTACTTTAGAGAAATTGCTTGTATGATACCAATCAATTTGACCTGGAATCTGAAGTTTTTTTGGTCGAATGTAAGAGCAGTGCTTCCAATTTCATTCATCATGAAACCTGGAATGTAAAGCTAACACCGGAAATATGGAAATAAAATAAAACAGCTCAATTAAAGTACTTTTGCTGTTTTGAGGCAAGTAGGAATGGCTCACAGATCACGATAACTTACCCCCAATTCAGGTCTTTCCACAAAGGTATGGAACTATGGTCCACTACAGCCACTTTTTCTGATGCTCCATGGTTCTAAATGTCAACATAATTATACAAAAATAAGACAGCTATGTGCGGACAACAACACAATTAAAAATTTACTAATGATCGAAGGTGCCATTCACAGCAGAAGTCAAAATAATGCACAAGTGGTCCCACGTTACAAGTGAGTCAGTAGAGCCAGCAAATTGCAAGGCCTAGGCTGGGTACTGGGCCATTGTGGGCTACTATGGAAGATGCTCCTGGTTGGTCCCAAAATTAGCAAGAAATACTAAAGAAGCGCAGGACACTAGCTAGGTGTCTGGAGGATCTAAAATGATAAAAAGGAATACCATATCTGGAAGGAAAAGAAATACAGAAGTTTGAGGTAGAACCTATGAATAACTATGGGCATATATTTCTTATCAATAAAAAAAACACATGCCCAAAGTCCTATGGCATATACTCGAATAGGAAGGTGATGGTAATGCCATCATCCAAAAATATCTGTAGATTCAACCTGGTTGCCCAAGGACTATGACATCAGTATTCTTTGCTATGGGCCACTAGTAGTACAGCTGTACAACATAGGATTTCCCCACTTAATTTACAAGTAAGAAACATACAAGTAGACATTAGGTTGGGTCACCATACTATATGACTTATAACGGAATATATTCCTACAAAGGAACCGGAGGTCCTTGAGCTTATTGTCCATGCCACCAATAATTGAAATAAAGGAAAAGCTTCTTATCAATCAAAAACCCACATGTCCAAGAGTATACTGAAGGCATAAAACGAATGTCGGCAGGTGATTACGTGATAACAATGCAAGCATCCAAACTATCTTTAGCTTCAACCTGATTGCCCATAGACTCTTAGTCTAACATTAGTATTCTCCTAGATGGGCCACTACTAAATTGTACTGGGTTCTCAGGACAAAGGATTTTTCACTTAATTATTGCATTGTTCTTCCTGATTCCAGACAGGCATACATTAGCTTGCATCACCAAACACTAGCCAGATTAATTTCTACGGGGAAGGTCAGAGTGAGCTTACTGGCCCTGCGCCCTGCCACCAGTATCAGTGAACACCATAAACAAATCAATTCATAGTTATAACACCTAAAACACCCGTGAAACAGCATCCCTAAGTTGACTACCACATAAGCAGCAAATTTGAGGGTATATAAATGCAGCACGCGCAATGATCTCAAAACATTCCAGTAACGGAAAAAATGAGCAAATCTTATCATGCAACAAGCAATTTTCCATAGCATGCAGCCGCCCACGTGCTGCCTGCGAATGCACTGCGTAAGGCCAGAGAAGCTTCTTGACGCCAAGCTTATTGACGCCCCGAATACACCATACAAAAATTGCAGTGTTGTTCTGCCTGATTCCAGACAGGCATACACTAGCTTGCATCACCAAACACTAACCAGATGAATTTCTACGGAGAAAGTCAGAGTGAGCGTACTGGACCAGTATCGGTGAACAAACTATCCACGCCATAATTCAATTCATAGTTATAACATATCACCATATCCTCACCTCACACATCAAACATCGGCGAAACAACACCCCTAAGTTGACTACCACATAAGCAACAAATTTGAGAGTTCATAAATGCAGAGCGCGCAATGATCTCAAGGCATTGCAGTAACGGAAAAAATGAACAAGTCACTTTATCATGCAAAAATCAAATGCCGTCCACGTTCTGCCTAAGAATGCACATCATACAAAATTTGGCTCCTCCAGGGCAATTTCTGTCCTAAAGTCTCCAACACCACTTGTTCACACGACACAACATCATGACATGCATACAACACACATATATAAACAGGCATAGGAAGAGAGTCTTGCAACGGTGAGGTGTCGCTGAATTTTGTTCAGCGCAGCACATTATATGAACATGCATATATAGTCATATAGAAGGGGACGCAAGCGGGCAGTGGGGGAAAGAAGGGTGGACCTGTTCAAGGGCAGAGTGCTCCCTGTCGTCCTCGTGGCCGGCAGCCGCGTCGTTCTCCTGGGTCCCCCAGACAGGGAGCGGCGGCGCAGTGGTGGCGTAGTAGTCGTCGTCGTCCTCGACGTCGGCCCAGGACTTGGTGGTGAGCGGCGCGGGCGTCCAGGTCACCTCGGGCTTCACCGGCTCCGGCGCCTGTTTCTTCGCCGGCTTCTTCTTCTTCTTGAGCGTGTCGAGCGCCGCGAACACGTTGGCTGTGCCGATCCTCACCTCCTCCGAGCCTGCTCCTCTCCTGTTCCCTCCCCCGGCCATCTCTCCCTCACCGGCAACTACAACCGAGGAAGAAAAGACGAGAATCCGATCTTGCCGCAGCGCTACCTGCCGCCTACCTGGCACTCTCGGAACTCCCCGATCTGCAAGAAGAACGAAAGATGTACAGAGCCGGGGAACGCGGTCGCGCTTGGGAGAATCTAGTGGGAGAAACCAAAGGGGACGGAGCGATGGGCAGGAGTTCGGCCGCCGGATTGCTTGCTCGAGGTCGGATTGGATTTTGCGGGATTTGGTTTTCGTCTCGTCTACTGGAAGAAGACGAAGAGGGCGGCGGCCTGCGTGACACTCTACGCCTCTCGCTCCGCTTCGCTATCGCCACGGCAGCAGGTAGAGTACAACTCGTCTAGTACTCTTATCCGGAGATGAACGGGAATCTCGACCTTGCAGCTGACACGTGTTCTGCCTTTTGGGCACGGCTTCTTTTTTCTTGTTGAGATGTTTAGACACATTTTTTTTTATGGAAAAGACAGCGTATTAGGGCATCTCCACTCGCCCGCCCCCCTAGGCCGTCAGAATTGCCGCCCAGGGGCGTCCGGACGAGATGCCGTCTATGGGGGGCGCCTCTCCCCACTCGACGGCCCTGAACGGGCGCCCCACACAAGAATTTAACAAAAAAAAATATAATTCGAATGAATTTATCAATTAAATTCTAGTTTCATGAATAGAAATAAAATAAAAATTATTCATACATTTAAAATAAATTGAAGTTCAACTATTCTGCGGTCATTCCTTTGCGCTCCCACAAATGCTCCACTAGATCATTTTGTAGTTGATTGTGGGCACCTTCATCTCGAATCTCTATATGCATGGCGATGAAATCACTCCAATCCGCTGCCACATTGTGTCCAATTTCTTCAACGAGATCACCCCGATTATAATAGATCCTATTTCCATGCTCGTCCACATCATCCACCGGATCTTCACGCTCATCCCCAAAGATCATGTTGTGCATGATGACACATGCATTCATGATCTCCGCCATTTCGTCGTTTGACCAAGTGAGAGAAGGGTACCGCACAATAGCAAATTGCTGCTGGAGAATTCCAAATGCACGCTCAACATCCTTTCTTGTACTCTCTTGCATTGAGGCAAACCAAGATTTCTTGTTGCCGAGCGGCGCAGAGATTGTCTTCACAAAGGTAGACCACTTTGGATAGATGCCATCGGCTAGGTAGTACCCTTTGGTGTAGGTATGCTCGTTGATCTCATAGTTCACCGGAGGAACTTGACCTTCAACAAGCCTCGCAAACACCGGAGAGCGCTGCAACACATTGATATCTTTGTGAGATCCTGCCATGCCAAAAAAAAGCGTGCCAAATCAACATCTCATAATCGGCCACAGCTTCAAGGATCACACTGCAATGTCCTTTGTGGCCATCTTTGAACTGTCCTTGCCAAGAATACGGACAGTTCTTCCAGTTCCAATGCATGCAATCGATGCTTCCAAGCATTCCAGGCCACCTCTTGCTTTGTTCGTTGCCAAGATGCGCGTTGTTTCTTGTTCGTTTGGTCCCCGCATATAGTGAGGGCCAAACACAGCCACCACCGCTCTGGCGAATCTGTACATCGCTTTGAGAGTTATAGACTCAAACATACGTAGATAGTCGTCTTGATTATCTGCAGGAACTCCATACGCAATCATCCTCATGGCAGCGGTACACTTCTGAATTGAAGAGAAGCCAACTGTTCCCACAGCGTCCTTCTTTAACTTGAACCAAGGGTCCTGCTCTCGCACACCTTGCACCAATCTCATGAACAGATTTATACTCATCTGAAATCTCCGACGAAAGTCCTTTTCGTCAAATCTTGGATCTTTGGTAAAATAATCGCCATATAGCATGAAATGACCCTCCACTCTCATCCTCATCTTGCTCTTCCTCCTCCCAAACTTTGAACCTCCTTGTTTGGTGTTGGCATTGGTGTCCTCTTCAATTTGCATCTTCGCAAGACAAGCGAGAATTGCTATGCTCTCTTCTTCCTCGGCGTCGATATCATCTTCTTCTTGCATGATCAGGTGCATCGCCATCTCATCGTCGTTGTCCATCTATCAGAAATGAAACCATATCGATCAACTAAACATCGACGGCCGGCGGTAGAAAAAAAGGAAAACGATGCCTACCACTCAAACCATCGAACACCTTCGGTGCAGCTGGGCGCGCGAGTTCGCCAAAGGATTTCCCAGGCGCGTTGGCGAACTCCGGCGCGGCGAGGTGAAGGGGTTCGTAGAAGAAAAACAAAAAATTCTATCTAATGCAACACCAAGACTAGCCAGATCTATCTATTAGTAATGCGGTAACGGGACAGTTTTGGTGACATACCTCTTGTAGACCGAAAGCGTTTAACGTTCGAGAGCGAACGTGGATGATGTAGTCGAACTCGAAGCCAACCTCAAGGTCGTGACGATCCTGGTGCGACGACCGGTGCCGCAATGGCATCTCCGAGTAATCACACACGTACGCTGTATGACGACGACTCCCGGTCCCTCCGATCCCACCGAGGTTGCAGAAGTAGATCTTCTGGCGGAATTCCGGCAGCGCGACGGCGTGTTGCGGGGAAGATTTCCCTCTCGTGCGCAGCCCTTACTTGGGGCCATGGGGTAAGAGAGAGGTAGAGAGGTGGCGGGAGGTGTCGTGGGATTTGTTGGATTTTCTCCAATTTTTGGTTTAATTAAAATCCCCACGTGGCACCCATATATATAGGTGGAAGGGGGCACCCCTCCTCCTTAGCTCCCCCATGTGGGACTAAAGGAAAAAGGGGGAGGAGGTGGTGGCCGGCCGGCCACCATGGTGCGTGGTGGCCATGGGCCCCATTGGCCACTTGGCCCACCCGCCCCTCTTTGCTCCCTTGGGGTGGCCGGCCCTCTAATGGGCCCCTTCCTCCCGGAAGTGGCCCATTAAGGTGGGCTGCCCCAAATTCGAAATAAAAACATTTTTAATTAATAAATAACTTTATTAAATCAATAAATAAATATATAATTCTTCAATTAATATATATATATTATTTAATTTATTTAGAATATATAAATATTTAATTCTCCAATTAATTATTTATACATTATCGAATTTATTTCCACCAATATATGAATATATATAATTCTCCAATTAATATATTCACATCATATATAAATTCCCGTGACTCCAAAACTCCTTTCGGATCACTCCGATACTCCTTCGGATTTCATCGGTACTCCTTCGATTCTCTCCTTTCCTATCTTCGACAATTCCTATATTACCAGAACGATCTCCTAGCATCGTCAAACCCTTAAGTGTGTTACCCTATGGTTCGGGAACACTCCAGACATGATCGAGACTCCTCTCCGATCAATGATCATCGACGGGACTGGGATGCCCATAATGATCCCTATGCATTCCACGAAATAACTTTGTCGTTGAACCATAAACATAGATTCTCATTCCCTTTGCTATCGTGATACTAACTTGCCTGAGATATGATCATCCAGCATCTCCATGCTTAGTTCTATCTCGTTACCGGTCAAGTCTCATTCAATTCGTTCCCGTGTTCTTTCATCCCCATGACCTAGTCATATGCTGCGCAGCTTATTTGGATGAAGACTCACCGAGTGGGCCCAGACTATCTCTCCGTCACGCGGAGGTGCAAATCCCGCTTCTTGATACATACTTCTCAACATATCACCTTTGCATACCTGAGCTGCACCTTTATGATCACCCTGTTACGGTGTGACGGTTGATACAGTCAAGGCATCCTCCGGTGATAGTGATAGGATTATTATCTCACGGTCTAAGGAATAAGTACCATGTTTCCTAATCATCACAACGGTGAACTTCGTGACTTGATCGCGTTGTGATAATAGATATTGGGTAACGTCCATCACTTTCATTTACCCAATGAACCGACTCCATTGTCAATTGGCATAAATACCCATGATTGGGTAACCTCAATCATCAGTTGACCAATGAACTAGCGTATCCTTATACATGCCAGGGACCTGGTTGTTTACATACCACACATGTATTAATGTTTCCTCTTAATACAGTTATAGCATGATATAAAACTAATTGTAAACTTTAATTAGATATTGCAATAAACTCCTTTATTTATTTGCCTCTAGGGCATATGTCCAACACGAGGGACCCGGAGCCGGACGGAGGAGGGTCGGCGTGAATGCGGTTTGTCGAGTCTGGCGAGATTCGCCGCCGGGGGGAGGCGGAGGTGTCGAGTCTGGCGAGATCATGCACATTCTCAATAATGTATACTAAAACCGTGTAAAATCACACTATGAAATGTATTATATTATGGTTACACAAAAATGACAAAAGTTGAAGATTTGAAACTATACATTGTTCACTATACTCAGTCAGATCTGAACATTTGTCATTTTTATGTACCTCAAACGGAAAATTATTTTGCATTCAAATTTACACGCTTATATGATATATCATTGAGAACGTGCATGATATTTTTCAGTTTTTTCAATTAAATATATTGTTTGATTTTTTCTAAATCGTGAGCTCAGGTATAACTTGACTCAAATAACAACTACTATAAAAGAATATAACTTGACTCAATAGGGGCAGTATAAAAGAAAACGAAAAGAATAAGCTACTGGGAAGCGCGTACCAAGTTGCTCCGTATGCGGTCAGCCTGCTAATTTGGTATGCTTTCTTATAGAGGACAACACATGTATTAGTATAATAGTCTGCCGCCCTATGGGTGATATCATCACATTAATTATCAATTCAAATGATTTATCTTCTAAAATATATGTTTATACTCCTAAGCTCGTCTCGATGAGTTTTTTAAGACTATATCTTTGTCAATATGTTTTGATATGAAAAATCGTATCCGTTACACACTACAGTATCATGACTATCAAATTAGCACCAAACAGTTATCACGATAATTATACATGGTTACTAGATAATTTTATATACGTCTTTAGACTTTTGTGCCACATCTACCTGTCAGTTGTGACGAACTTTTCCTATCAAACCAGTTACCAGATTAAAACACTATGGTTATCAAATTAGTATCAAACAATTATCATGATGATCGTACATGGTTATCAGATAATTTATGAGACTTTTTTTTACATTGATATGATATGTATAGTAAGAGTTCAAATTGTTTCCAAGACATAAGGGATTGTATCATTTCACAGAAAGTAGTATCATGTAACCATAATTACCGACGAAGAAAAGTTGTCAAAACATGGCAACAAGGGATCTAATTTCGAGAATCTCGCCGCGACTAAGGCAAAAGTAAAAAACGGATTTCCATTGGATTGACCTTTCGAGGAAATAATTAAGTCATTAAATAAAATCTTAGCGATATTTATCCGTTACATCACTACATGCATTGAATAGGGCCTCGTGTGTAGTCGGTAGTCCGGTCCAACAAAAAAACTAAAAAACATACTGGTTGTCTCCTTCATTCGATTGTTCGATGGATGCTGGAGATTGAAACATGCACTGCACAAGAAGAAAAAAATTAAAGCACCTACAACCGCCCTTGCCAACAAAGGCTTTGAAGACCACAATAGCCACTCACCGCAACAATGAGATCGAATAACTGCTTAAGAAACATCGGTTAGGGACACACCCCAAACAACACATGTTTGCAATCCTTCACCACCGTCCATAGGGTTGGAGAAACCAAACATTTTCGGATACCCAAACAACTGAAGATATCGAGTTTGTTGGACCATAGACCAACGAAAACTTTTCATGAATAACACACCAACTGCAAAGATTCAAAAGAATCCAGCAGATCTGGAAACGTTGACGAGATAGTGAGAAGTCGAAGAGATGTTATCCCAATGCGCTAATCTCACCACCACCTCGTCGATGTTGTTAGGGATACAAACCAAACTCTAACATTCCCACCCCATCCTGCATGGGAGCGGCACACAAAGGAGGTGGGAACCCGTCAATTCACGGTTGACGACGGCAGAAACAGGGCATATGATGGTTGCGGCTAGGGTTACAGTTGGTGACGAGAATCATAAGACGAAAGTAGGTTCCTGTTCGCAAAATATTAGGAAGAGAACAAGTTTCAATTTCTAGGAGTGATCCCTTTCGAATGTTTTATTCCTTTATGAAGCAATGCTATCTTGATGTTTATATTAATTGGGAAAATACAGATACATCATCTTCCAGTATATTGCGAATAAATTCTAGGTGATCCACACTCCACACATAGTCTTGTGTGCGCCTCTGCTCGTCTGGATAGAATGCCAGCTACTCTATTAGCTTCCCTAGGATAGTGTATAAAAATAACATAAGTGAAGTTACGACGCAAGAAAGAGCACTCCTCGAAGATCGTCGATGATGGACCTATGGATTCGCCTCCTTCTCTCATAGCTTCGACGTCCATACGATCAGGTTCCACCATATTTTGTTGCATCTTGTCCTTCAAAAATGAGGGCATCACGGAGTGCCTGACTTCGACTGTAGAGGTAGCATGCATCACGAACTAAATACCACAACTACTAACCGCTAAGAACATACCTCTACAATCTCCAATTATAACCCATGTGCCCCCTGAGCCAACATCTGCATCAAAGGGAAGCAACAACATTAAGTTTCACATAGTCCTATTTTAGCTTCAACCAACCATGTCTAAAAATTGCACATGACATCTTCATGGCTTGGCTGTAATTCGTTACCAAAACAGATATAGTTTTGGCCGATGCTAGGAGTTACCTATCACCGCTCCCACCAAATATAGGAGATGGAAGTAGCAATCAAATATATTCGTAGTATATCATGGTAGCAATGGTGCTTTGGCATTTCTGCCCAGCAGCAACAGATCACCAAGCAATGAGTTCGCCTCTCTTTCAATAGAACATGCATCCTCCAATGTTCTCTCAGTCTGAAGATATTTCCAAATTTCTTTCACACGAGGGCATAAGTAAGAATATTGCATGACGGATGTTCTCACAATCGTGCATACAAAGAAGAAACCGAAAGTTGGTTTGCATTTTTATATGCAAGGATAGTTTTGCACAAAATGGTCCCAAGTAGCACTCTCCAAGTGTGAGTCTGAATGCTGGCACATTGAGAGACCATGCAATCTCCCATACTTTATTAGAGAGGCAATTTGCTATACACATGGGTAGCTACACACCCTCCCCCTGGCTGACATGTGTCCTCTGGTCAACAGTCGTTAGTACCCCCACCAAGCCCCTAAGCACAGTGTGCATCTTCTGTTAGTTGTAAGCTCGATACTATCTAGCTGTTTTGGTGAGCAGTTGGAGCGGAGAGTCCTTATCCACTGCTACATTTGAGAGTCTCTCGTGAGGTCCCTTTCCCGGGCCGATCCCGGATCCTCTCCGCTGGCAGCATTCGTCGGAGAAGTGATGGGGGAGGTTCTCGGTGCCACCTTGTAAATAGTAGTTGTAGCTTCATTTTTCCTTTTGGTGTTTTTGTTTTGTCTTTATGGCTCTGGTGTCCTGCCATTGTGTTGCTGCATCTGGATGCCCTCGAGCAGTATCTAGAGCTCGTGCTCCTTCATCCCAGGAGTCGGTCAATGGTGGACGGTGATGCGGGGGGCGGAATCTGGTGATAGCACCTCTAATAAACTCGTCTACGGCATAGCTTGGGCAAAGTCGGCTGGTTCTCCTTCTCTTTTCTGCCATCATGGAGATGGTG
Source organism: Puccinellia tenuiflora (assembly GCA_012064385.1). Lineage (NCBI taxonomy): Eukaryota > Viridiplantae > Streptophyta > Magnoliopsida > Poales > Poaceae > Puccinellia > Puccinellia tenuiflora. Next base: position 456,150 of record QRDG01002127.1, read on the forward strand.
AAGTTGAGAAGGATGGCTACGATTCTTGCCTCCATCCTGTGTTGATGGGATTCGAGGTTGCTCCTCTTATGTGGAGTCTATTAGTAGGGGATCTTCGACGACTTGGGTCGTCTCGCCTCTGCTTATGCTGGCCGAAGGGCGGCCCTCCCAAGCCATGGCGTCTCCAACGAGGATGGCAGGAACCTACCGCAACGAGCTCGCCGGATCCGACCCAGAGGCCCTCACCGGAGAGGGAGGCCGAGCTCGAGCACCTACAACCGCCGCGACGCCGCCGCCCCCCACACAGCGCCACCGGGAACACTAAAAATACCCTATCTACACCGCCCAAGCGAAGGACCGGGGCCCCCAGCTCCCCCAACCGCCGCCGAAGCAGTGGCCGGAGGAGAGGAGGACCCACGGCCTTGCCGGCAGGGAGCAGGGGAGAGAGAACTGCCGGCTCCCTTTTCGCCCTCTGAGTCGCGAGAGAGGAGGGGAAATTCTGGAGCAATTCTGTGCTCCAACGATTGTACACGTGAGTGTTGTAGGGCCAGCATTACTGTAGGGACGAAGGTTAACTACTGCCGCACGAATTATTTGCGAATGGGACAAAGGGATCTACAGAAAACGTTTCGGCCAGCGGGTGATATGGTCAAAGATGCTACAGGGGATGCATGAATCTAAACTGTGATCGAACGGCAGGGGGAGGGTGCGTAGCTACCCATGTGTATAGCAAGTCATTTCTGTACTTTATTAATTGCTGAATTTTCATGTAGTTGAGTTCTTGTCAATTTCCTTCCGTACTGATCATCCCAGTATGGATGGTATGCTGATCTCATAGAAAAGGTCCAATTTTAATAAAATGCTAGGATATGAAATCCTCCATCATGCCCATAGTTGGAGGAATCTTCAATATTCTATGCACGTCAATGGGCCAAAAAATTATCTCGAATTTAATCCTCATCCCACCTCATGTTTCTTGATTGGTGAGTTTAGAGCTTTAAATACTTGTGTTAGCACAAAATTACTTCTACTCATCACTATCATGCGGTTGGGACTGCTCGGGGTCCAAGGTTCATCTAAATATTAATTTTTGATCCATCCACAACAAACCAGATATTACATCTCTTGAAGGTTTGGATATCATCCCATACAATTTGCCACATGTATGAGCTACCCTTCTTAAATTGGCAGTTCAATAAGTCTACGTTTGGAAAATATTTAGCCCTTAGAACCCTAGCATATGGAAATTCAGATTTTGCAAGCAATTCCCAACAGGCAGTGGCGGAGCTGCACACTGACTATGATGTCAAGCGACATCATAAAAAAATTGTGAGCAGGGAAGGAATTGCTATGGGTACATAATAATTGACTCCATAAATATTGCGTCATGACCTCATTACCAAAAAATATGAGCTTTTGACATCACTTCAAGCATCTTCTAGCTCCGCCACTGCCAACAGGTCCGAGACATCATTGCCAAATTGAAACAATGCATGTCTCTAAAAACCATACCACCTTGTTTCTTTGGTGTACATCTTCCACTATGCAATTTCTGTTGATCTTCATCTCCCCACCAGTACTAGGACATTGTAATCATTATCCCTTGACATACTTTTTTAGGCAACTGGAATACATACATAGCATAACATGAAATTGCTTGCGCATCAGCTTTTAGTAAAGTTTCTTTGCCACCAAAAAGACAACTTCTTCTCCTTCCACCCATTCAAGATGTCACCGTTTTTGTCCATTTTATACGACAATTTTTTCACTTCCAATATTTGTAGGATGCTCCCTCTCAAACTAGGAAAACATCTTTGTCCCCAACTACAAGTAGCCTTTGTAGTATCTTGTGCACTTGGAAATCTCAGAAAATGATCTACATTTTGATACTTTTTATTTAACATAAAAGGTTGTGTGCATCATCATGATGCAGTGGTCGGGGCAATGCTCCGTTTCCCATAGTGAAAAAAATCACTTCAATAATAGCCCTCCCAAACCTTTTGCAAGCATGTGTAGTAATTTCCGTGATCTGAAAATACTCCATACATTAGCATTCATGTTGATACGGTCATTTTCCGCAAAGGAGATAACCCAAGAGTACCAATATAGTCCCCTTTCTGGTGAAAATCCTTTTGAATAGCCAACAATATAAGAATTTGTTTGATCAAATTTTCCTTGTTATGCCCTATATGCTCAGACACAAATCTAGTTTGTATGGCTTGCGATATAGGTAAAGGAGCCATCTTCATGAAACAAGCATCACATTACATGAGTTGATGTACAACCAAGCCATGTGGGTTCCGTGCAGTTGAGAAAAATTTATATGGGTTCAATTCATTACGGATACGAATTTAGGTTATCTATTATATATTAAAAGTACATGATGGGCTCACCAGAAAAAAGAGAAATACTCTAAAAAATCCCACAATAATTAGAAACATCCGACCGTTTATTCGACAGAGTAAAAGTCTATAACCATTAGATTTAGACTTCGACGAGAAATTACCCACCATTGCCATTACAATAGGAATAACGTACCAGTATCTGCATCACCGTTTTATCTTCCCTTTTCTCCAATCTCCATTGCTTGGCCGCCGCATCGAGGCTTCGTTGACACCAAGCAGCTAAACCTAATCAAGTTTCGCGTGCATCCTTGAAAGAAAAAAATCCCATGCTCTCCCATGCGGCTATCAGGTGTGCCGCCGTCATGCTCTTCAATCTTTACTCCATCCGGTCACTTGCGCGCTTCCGTTCACAAATTGGTGGAACTTCCGCGTCCCCGTGGAAGTGAAAAACGACATGTATCATGCAAGTCTCTAGGTACGAGTCGATCCCGCTTGTATCCAGCGATTTCTGGGTAGGATTTATAAGCATGATTGCTTCCTGATGGTTAGTCATAGTCGCTTTTCATATTTTAGTTATTTCCAGTGGATACCACCAGATCAAGTGTCCCTGCCTAATCGCCTATGGTGCCGGCCTCAACAATCGTTCTCTAGGTATCCCCGTCTCCCCACAATTAGTGACTGCTAGCTGCTCACGGGTGATTTTCATGAGGACCTCATATAATCATTTTATCTATGTATCTGCATCTGCATTGGTTAGTTCCAAAATAATCATTTTATCTATGACCGATTGTGAAATAAAAAAACTGAAATAGTAGCATTGTCAATTGATAATGTGTTTTGACCTGGCATTCTTTTTATTTTGGACAGGTCCGTCGTAAGTTATTTGGATATATATCTATTCTTTCTCATTAGACTAGCAAAGGAGCTGATCTTGAGTAATCCATGATTGCATCATTATTATCAGCGATGCTTGTCTAAGCAGGGTATGGCAGGGCCGCGCAGGTCAGTGGAGGACAGGCTTAGCACATCTATGTCTTCGTTCCTCCCTTATAATCACTGTTTGCGGTTACTTATTTTAAGATTGTTTCTGCTTCTACTCCAGCCCATCTCATTAAATATTCAGATATATTTTTATATGGCTGGAAAAAAAATACTACAAGCTAGACAGATGCGTTCTAGAAGAGCTATCCGACCGGCCCGGTGCTTTGTGGTTTCATCAGTTCACCATGTAGTTACATACTTACATTGGTATAACCGGTGTAATTCTGACCAACTGTGCATGCATTAGGATCAAATAGTTTGCTTAAAGTTGAATTCTGACACGCGCGTGGAACTATTAAAGCCTTACTACTTAATAATTGCCTAAATAATCTAATAGTCTTAATGGCTTATCTTAATCTATTAACGCCTCGCTTTTTACCAATAGCTATCTTGGTAATCATGCCCTTTTAATTTGCAGCTTACCATTGAATTAGTGATGTGTTTGCCCGTAAATTATTCACAACCAATAGTATTTGTATTGTGTTTGGGAAATTATGCAGATTCAATCTTAAGTGAAAATAAATATATAGTGCACACTTTTATTTGGCATAAAGAATTTTCAAATATGTTCTCCTTATTATACTATGCGGTGCTATATATGTTCACTATGTTTTGCTTTCTTAGCTATCTAGGTCATCATGTCCTTTTAATTTGCTTCTTTTGGTTTCCAGCTTGAAATAGAATTATTGATGTGTTTGCCGGTAAAATATTTCAGTTATGAACATATAACAAAAATAATTGTCATATATGTGCTGTTTATTATAGTCTGAGGTGCTATGTATTTCCAGTCTGCCAAAAAATCTAATAGACTTAATGGGTTATTTTAATCTATGTACATTTATGGTTTGCAACAGCAATTTTATTAACCGTATGGTTTCCATCTCAGCTTTATATGTTTTAATTAACACAATACAACACCATATGAATATGTTGTAAATAAAAGGAAGAAAAAGATATGTCCAAACTGATGCAGTATGACTATATAGGTGAATACTTTCGGAACCCAAAAAAATGGCGCATAATTATATCTATTATATATTAAATGTACATGACGGGTTAACTAGAAAAATATAGACTTGCTCTAAAATCCCACAAAAAAAAACATCTGGCCACTGATTTCGTGGACCCTAATTATATCCGTAAATCACAGCCAATAGATCAATGTCGGTACCACGTCGAGTACCTTTTCTCGGGCGATCAATCTAAAGCTGCCGCCGACTTGACCTAGCATCCCGTGTTGTGCAATTGGAGCCGCACCGATGGAAATCTCCATCGTAGTTGTCCTTTTCCGACGTCGAGAAACACGAGGAAATTACAAACCACATCCAGCAAAAAGATCAGCTGCAGGCATCTTCACGTGTGTCAACGTGCATGCAGTGATCATAAAAATGGAGCAGTACATTGGAGTAAGGGATAAATTCCAGAGTTGACCATTGAGCATCATAAAAAGCTGAAGTTTATATATACTAAGTAGTTACAGTTTGGTTAATAATCTGGTAAAAATCATTGTAACATTCTTGCATTTGTTTCTACGGAAAGAAAAGTGTATATGTCAAAATTTTCTTCTTCTATTACAGCCAGGTTCTGATGTTAGTTTTCCTGATGTTTTTTCATCACTAAGCAGAGGGTGGTCATATATATTTCGTTCCTATGTTCCTAGAGAAGCAAGCCTACTCACTACTACCTGGTAAATATGTAACGCCCCGACCCCGGAATTATACAGAGAGGCTATGTAAGCAACACAACCATCAATGTATAAAACAAAGATCGAGACTTGTGGAACAGAACTGGCACAAAGCATGACTCTACGACACAAAACATTTGTATGGCAACTCATATAACGAGGAGAATACAAATATTACAAGGCAAAAGGATCACAGATCCTACAATTCAACAAGCGGAAGCGAAGTAGCGTTGTCTAATACAACAAGAAGCAAATTATGGCCTAAGAGGCCTACAAATAAACATCACCCAAGCCAGCTTGTTCCACGGTCCCAAGCTGCCACCTGGGAACCCCAGACTAGTAGTCGACGTCAACGAAGAAACCACATAGTTGCTCGGTGTCGTCCTCCTCTGAAATACAAAATCATAGAGGCAGCAAAGAGAGACTGAGTACGATGTACTCGCAAGTTTAGTAGGGCGATATAGGCCCAATGACTGACGGAGGCTCTAAAGCTTTATATGTAGTTCTTTTGCATAAAGCTACATTTCATAAACCGAAACATAAATGACACAAGGCATTCGTCTACTCAGAATATTTTTATAAACGGGGTAAGAGAGTAAACATTTGTCATCTTCGGTTCTCGACGAACCTACTCATAACCATCACCACTCATCTCACACAAAGGCACTCCCTCGACTCACCCTCGAGGAAATGAACCTTTATCACAAGTTTGTTATGCAACCTTTAGCTGCCATATCAATTAGGTTAACGTTCTCTATGATCTTATCGTCCATTCCCAAGTCGTCCATAACCGCGGACACGGCTTTTCGAAAAGATTAACCCTGCAGGGGTGTACTAAGTGGAAGTCGCCAGGTTCCCGAGGGACCTCCCAGCTTCTTCTCCATTGGTACCGTCCGGCTCACCTGGTTGGCCCTCTTCCGGGGAAGGCCGGCAAGCAGGCGCGGTTAGACCTTTACCTCGCGTGAGACTATCCAAGAGTCATCAGTGGCCACAGGGCAAGTTTACCCAGCCCCAGCCCCTGCCCCATCGCCACGTCCTAAACACAAATCCTCATCAACATCATCTTTTCCACTCACACGCAAATGGAAAACCGAACTAGAGGACCCTTGGATACGCCCGCACAAGTTATTCGGTCAGTAAGGCGCCCATACACCCACCAATGGCAGCACGCTCGTCTTGGTTCAAGAGGTAAAGAACTCGCACCTAGGGGCTAGAGTGAGGCAAAACACCATCCCCGATGGCAACTCACCCAAGCCGTCTTAGCATTTTAATTAAGCATCACAATTATCCACCATGCCCGAATCATTCCATCAACATCAATAATTTCTGGAATTAACAACGGACGTAAAGCATTTACTTAAGCATGGCTAAGCATAGCTAAGCATATGAATACAACAATTATAACTTTATCTCGGCCAACCCTTCAACCCTAGGTTTCATAGGTAGGGATACATGTGATTGGCTCGGGGAAGAACATGCATTCATAGGATATTCTAATATTTACCAAAAAGACATTAGAACCGTATGCAATATTATGGTGAATAAAATAATTTGATAAAATCATAGGATGCTAGATGCCAAGAAGGTTAGGTTATCTCTTGCCTTGCTGCCGGGTAGCGTAGTATTGCTCGTCGGGGTAGGAGAGGGAACCCTCGACTCCGGAATCTATCGTTACCCAAAGAAAATACAAGGCACACATAAATCACACGAACACAAGATGCAATGCTCAATCACATGATGACATGTCAAGTTGGTGCAAAGATATCATTATATAAATTAAAAGCAAAATTAAATGAGGAGCCAAATAATTAGTGCAATTATTTGGAAGCAACCCCATATTTATCTTAATGGCCACATCCTTATCAAATATTAATGTATTAGAGAGGTGGCTCAATTATGCATGAACATGACATGAATGGATAGGTTTCGTTCTTCCGATCATTTTGGTATTTTATTTGTAATTTTCGGAGCACCGATGAATAATTGACAAATTAATTAACTAAACGAATTTAATTCATTTAATCAAATTATGAATAACATCAAATAAAAGTTTGTGATCGTGATGTGATAATTGCATGGTTTGATAGCATTTGACATGTTGATCACTTTGATATTTAATTCATAATTTTTGGACAATTATTTAATAAGTTATAAAATTCTCAATTTTCGGTAACATTTAACCCATTTTAGGAATTCTTAAATAACCAAAATGATATAAATCCAAAAGAAGGTTACAAAGATTTCAAGTAGTAGAGATTGTTTTTCTGATCAACATGGTATTTTGTTTATTGAAAATGGAGCAATACTCGAAAAGTTATTAATTATTTGAATTTAGCTAAAACCAGAAACACTGCTCGGGCCGGCCTCCAAACCGGCCAGACCGGGCTGCAGGCCGGGGGGCAGCCCGAAGCACCCGGCCTAGTGGCCGGCCTAGACTGGGTGCGAGGCCGGGAACCAACCCGAACAGGCCGGCCTCCGGGTCGGCCCAAGGCCGCTTCCAGGCCGGTTAGTGGTTGACCGAGAAGACGCCGCGACCGGCGAACGCACCGTGGTGACTGCGGCGATGCACGACGGCGAGAAGACGCAGGGGTGAGAGAGGGTAGTGGGGGGGGGAGGACCGAGAGGGAGCGGTGCTCACCCAGGAACTCCGTGGCGTGGGCGGGGACGGCAGGGAACAACGCCGACGACAAGCGCGTGCTCAACAAGCGGCGGCCGCCGGTGAGGCGGGGATGGACGAGCTCGATTCTTATCAACGGAGACATCCCAGCTCGATTAGCTCGACGAAGAGGTTGGGGACGGCGCGGCAGAGCTCCAGGACATCCTTCCAGGGCAGGGGGAGGCCGGAGACGGTCGGTGGCGGCGGCGAGGTCCACAGCGGCTCGGTCGGCCGCGAGGAAGACCGAGACGCGGGCTCGATTTCGTGGCGCTTCAGCTCGATTCCGTGGGGGCAGGGGTAGCCCGTGACGAGGCGGACATGATGGCGGTGACTGCTTGCCTCGGGGTGGCCGGAGACGACGGCGAGGGCGGCGAGGAGCTCGACGTGCCGCGGCCAGACGCGGGGAGGTCGAAGACGCGGACATGGGTCCGGGGCTTCCCGGCCCGATTCTGCAGGTGGGGAGTGAGAGGAGGTCGAGGCGGAGGTAGTAGCATCGCATGCTCGTCCCGGGAACTCCAATGACGGCGAAATCGTCAGCGACAAGCGTCTCCACCACGGAGGACAGCAATGGCGACTATGGCCGTCCCGATCCGGGAAAACAGGGGGGAGATGGGGTGCGGAGCACGTGGCCGAGTGAGAGGATGGCAGGGCACGGGGCCCTCTCGCCCTCCAGAGAGCAGGTCGATCAGGGGGGACAGGGCGGCACGGGAGGGCAGACCGCGGCATGGCGCCAGTGAGGAGGAGGAGGAGAAGGGCTGACAGGAGGGGTCCACACATCAGGGATTTGATCTTTTCCAGAATTTTCCTTTTTCTAATTTCTAAGCAGCAAGAATTAGCTATTTAATAGAGCTATCTACGCAATTTAGAAAAATATGGGAAAATTCATGTGGGCTCCCTAGGTCCTGAGGAATCACCACAAAAATTGTTATCCCAAAATAAAAAGGTTTAGATTCACGTTTATTCATATGGTTACAATTTGAACGTTTTGATAAGTTGCAAGAAGGCACTTATTTGGAGCATTTTAACATTCTAAAGAAATATGAAATTACTTGAGTAGGCTCCCCTTGTCAGGTAGAGACTCCATAAAACTTTGGGTGGCAACATAAAAAGGTTTGCACCACATTTGGTCATAGGATTTTAAATAAGGCAATTTTAATAATTTCCAAAAATGGATTTATTTGGAGCAATTAAACATTTCAATAAATAGTAAAAATATTCATGGAAACTCAATATATATTAATGAAGTTCCCCATAATTTTATTTTGAATTTTTGGATAGTTTAACTTGGTATCAAAAATATAATTTGAATTGAACCCAATTGCATTCTCAAATTTATTTAGTTGCTTGTTAAGAAATTAGCCTTTGGCAATCATTTATAAAATATATTCTTGGAACTTCCGGAACAATTTGGAAACTCAAGAATAATGTATTTTGCCAACTTAGGCTTTGCATTTGATTTGGCCATTTTGGGCAATGCATTTAGTTTGGAAACTTGAGTAAGGGTTTGGCTTCCTTTGTTTTGATTTTTTTCCAGTGTTGCTTTATTTAAAATTAGCAATTTAAACAAGTATGCCATGATGCAATGCAAAGCAAAAAGTGAAAATTTGGCCCATATTTTAGGGTACCAAATCTGGGCTGTTACAATTCTACCCCCCTTACAGGAATCTCGTCCCGAGATTCTAGAGTAGAAGTAGGAATGAGGGAACATGACAACACCCATCTTCCTCATTGCAGAGATTTGGCTAACTAACATGACATGCCAAAAAGGCGGGAAGAACAGGAGATTACTTAAGGTTGCAGACAAAATGACTCTTGCCCAAAACCATAAGCCATTGAGGAAACTAGGATCGATTTGACCAAACAAAGGTCGAGCTGAGGATAGGACGACCTATCACATTGTTCAGGATATTGGTCCAAGACCAAGACAATACTTCACACCACCCGCTGGGTAGACCGTAGGGCTTTGGCACCGTGAGGAGAGAAAATAGCTTCTTTTGGACACCACGCTTGTGACGTACTGGACGTTTCCTTAAGGCTGAACGCTCGGGCCCTAACGTGACTGAAGAATTCACACACTGTCCGTGTGATGGAGAAAAGCTTGCGCTCACCTAGGAAGGAGAGATATTGCATTGCCCCACATTTAGATGGAGGGGTAAAACCTCATAAACGAGACATTGTCACGAGGTGGATGGAGTAGGAGGGTTGACAGATAGGTATGTGGCAACTCCGTGGTGAGGTTCTCCTTGAGGTTCTAGATATCACACTCCGGCTTCAGAAATAGCCTTCATTCCATACTCAAGCGAAAGTCGTACTTGAGATAGAGAAAAGACCATATGGAAAACTACCAGGGTAATTTACACATTACCCTCAGGGATAGTGGTTGAGGTTAATGATTTGAGAGATCTCGTCAATAGGCCTTCCGGTGAGGTGAATGAGCCACAACATCGGACTCATCGGTGTACTAAAAGGTCTAGGTCACGCTCTTAATAAACTCCAAGCATCACTTTTGCTTGAGATTCACAGTTGGATAGGTGTGCAGATACTTCGGCCTAGCAGGTATGGAAGAAGTTTGCGGGAGTTAGCCGCAAGCAAGGAAACTAGATTTGCAAGACATGGCTACCGTGTCAAGCTCCGGTACACGAGCTAGATTAGGGTTTCCATTGGGTCACAAATATGAAACGGACCTTGAACCAACATGGACTCCAAACAATGAAGCCCAACTGATTCCTGATTGGATTAAGGAACGGGCTACCAACAATTTAGGATATTGCAGAGACCCGTGTGAGCACTCTTCCGACAACTAGTGCCGAAAGGTTTCAGGAACGGTCGTTACCGGAGGAAAAATCACAATTATTGATGGAAAACTCGCTAAGAGCAATCCCGTCGTGATTCAGATGATTCCATGACAGAGCCTAGGTAAAGCTAGTGATGAAGAAGAGCACTATCGAGGAAACCAATTACGACGGCAACCTCGAGCTTGAAGACTAACTTCAATTTTGCCAACCTGATGTAGGGCTCAACCATCAGCACCAGGGTTCAACGGAAAAGATCTTGGGTTAAAGATCAGCTTCATGCACTGGGACCCACAATAGCATAATGCCCACAGGGGTGACAACCCTCATGAATCATTACACCTGAGCCCTAGCACAATCCAGGGACCTTCGGTTCAAGATCTTTGGCTAAAGCAAGGAATTTCTTGACGAACCACAACACTTCCTTTCTTCGGCTTTAGAATCTGGCAGACGAGCAAAGTTAACCACTAACTAAAGATAGAACCCAACCCCGTGATCCTATAGATTTAGGAGTCGTCGACGATCAGAAAACCGTTAAAATCAAATAGAGTTAAGATGACACCGAGATCAGAGTGAATTGGATAAGGAGTAAAAAGAATCCTAGTAGGGTTTTCACAACTCATTTTTAGGTTAAAAATAGTTTTCACGAACTAGACTCGACATCGACCAATAGAACGGGTTTCCTACAGGCAGTCCTGCTCTGATACCAACTTGTAACGCCCCGACCCCGGAATTATACAGAGAGGCTATGTAGTCAACACAACCGTCAATGTATAATTCAAAGATCAAGACTTGTGGAACAGAACTGGCACAAAGCATGACTCTACGACACAAAATATTTATATAGCAACTCATATAACGAGAAGAATACAAATATTACAAACAAAAGGATCACAGATCCAACAATTCAACAAGCGGAAGCGGGTAGTGTTGTCTAACAACAAGAAGCAAATATATGGCCTAAGAGGCCTACAATAAACATCACCCAAGCCAGCTTGTTCCACGGTCCCAAGCTGCCACCTGGGAACCCCAGACTAGTAGTCGACGTCAACGAAGAAACCACCTAGTTGCTCGGTGTTGTCCTTCTCTGAAATACAAAATCATAGAGGCAGCAAAGAGAGACTGAGTACGATGTACTCGCAAGTTTAGTAGGTCGATATAGGCCCAATGACTGACGGAGGCTCTAAAGCTGTTTATGTATTTCTTTTGCATAAAGCTAATTTCAATAACCCGAAATATAAAGTGACACATGGCATTCGTCTACTCAGAATATTTTTATAAAAGGGGTAAGAGAGTATCACTTTCATCTTCGGTTCTCGGCGAACCTACTTTCAACCATCACCACTCATCTCACACAAAGGCACTCCCTCGACTCACCCTCGAGGAAATGAACCTTTATCTCATGTTTGTTATGCAACCTCTAGCTGCCATATCAATTAGGTTAACGTTGTCTATGATCTTATATCCGATACCAAGATTGTCCATAACCGTGGACACGGCTTTTCGAAAAGATTAACCCTGCAGGGGTGTACTAATTTACCCATTGGTACCGTCCGGCTCACCTGAGTGGCCCTCTTCCGGGGAAGGCCGGCAAGCGGGCGCGGTTAAACCTTTACCTCACGTGAGAATATCCAAGAGTCATCTGTGGCCACAGGACAGGCTCAGCGCTCTCAGCGCCCTGCTCCATCGCCACGCCCTGAACACAAATCCTCATCAACATCATCTTTCCACTCACACGCAAATGGAAAACCGAACTAGAGGACCCTTGGATACGCCCGCATAAGTTATTCGGTCAGTAAGGCGCCCATACACCCACCAATGGCAGCACGCTCGTCTTGGTTCAAGAGGTAAAGAACTCGCACCTAGGGGCTAGAGTGAGGCAAAACACCATCCCCGATGGCAACTCACCCAAGCCGTCTTAGCATTTTAATTAGCATCACAATTATCCACCATGCCCGAATCATTCCATCAACATCAACAATTATGGAATTAAATAACGGACATAAAGCATTTATTTAAGCATGGCTAAGCATAGCTAAGCATATAAATACAACTATTTTATCTTTATCTCGGCCAACACTTCAACCCTAGGTTTCATAGGTAGGGATACATGTGATTGGCTCGGGGAAGAACATGCATTCATAGGATATTCTAATATTTACCAAAAAGACATTTGAACCGCATGCAATATTATGGTGGATAAAATAAGTTTATAAACATAGGATGCTAGATGCCAAGAAGGTTAGGTTATCTCTTGCCTTGCTGCCCGGTAGTGAAGCACTGATCGTCGGGGTAGTTAGAGAGACCCTCGGCTCCGGAATCTATCGATACCCAAAGAAAAACAAAACACACATAAATCACACGAACTCAAAATGCAATGCTCAATCACATGATGACATGTCCAATTGATGCAACCATATTATTATATAAATTAAAAGCAAATTTAATCGAGGGGCCAAATAATTTGTGCAATTATTTGGAACCAACCCCATATTTATCTTAGTGACCACATTCTTCATAAATTATTGAATTATTATAGAAGTGGCTCAATTATGCATGAACATGACATGAATGGATAGGTTTCGTCATTTCGATCATTTTGGTATTTTATTTGTAATTTTCGGAGTACCGAAGAATAATTGACAAATTAATTAAATAATTGAATTTAATTCATTTGATCAAATTATGAATAACATCAAATAAAAGTTTGTGATCATGACATAATATCAGCATGGTTGAGTAGCATTTGACAAGTTGATCACTTTGATATTTAATTCATAATTTTTGGACAAATATTTAATAAGTTACAAATTTTCCTAATTTGGGATTTATTTAACCCATTTTAGGAATCTTTAAAATAAAGGCAAAATAAGTTGCTCAAAGGATTAAGGAAATGTTGCCAATAGACAGGTGAGGTTTTTCTGAACAATTTGGTATTTGGTTTGTCCAATTGAACCATTTTCAAATAGATAACAATTAATTCAAAAGTCTTATTTTCTGAAAAAGGAAAAAACAATTTCCAGTCGGGCCGGCCTCCAAACCGGCCAGACCGGGCTGCAGGCCGGGGGGCAGCCCGAAGCACCCGGCCTAGTGGCCGGCCTAGACTGGGTGCGAGGCCGGGAACCAACCCGAACAGGCCGGCCTCCGGGTCGGCCCAAGGCCGCTTCCAGGCCGGTTAGTGGTTGACCGAGAAGACGCCGCGACCGGCGAACGCACCGTGGTGACTGCGGCGATGCACGACGGCGAGAAGACGCAGGGGTGAGAGAGGGTAGTGGGGGGGGGGGAGGACCGAGAGGGAGCGGTGCTCACCCAGGAACTCCGTGGCGTGGGCGGGGACGGCAGGGAACGACGCCGACGACAAGCGCGTGCTCAACAAGCGGCGGCCGCCGGTGAGGCGGGGATGGACGAGCTCGATTCTTATCAACGGAGACATCCCAGCTCGATTAGCTCGACTGAAGAGGTTGGGGACGGCGCGGCAGAGCTCCAGGACATCCTTCCAGGGCAGGGGGAGGCCGGAGACGGTCAGTGGCGGCGGCGAGGTCCACAGCGGCTCGGTCGGCCGCGAGGAAGACCGAGACGCGGGCTCGATTTCGTGGCGCTCCAGCTCGATTCCGTGGGGGCAGGGGTAGCCCGTGACGAGGCGGACATGATGGCGGCAACTGCTTGCCTTGGGGTGGCCAGAGTCGACGGCGAGGGCGGCGAGGAGCTCGACGTGCCGCGGCCAGACGCGGGGAAGTCGAAGACGCGGACATGGGTCCCGGGCTTCCCAGCCCGATTCTGCAGGTGGGGAGTGAGAGGAGGTCGAGGCGGAGGTAGTGGCATCGCATGCTCGTCCCGGGAAACTCCAATGACGGCGAAATCGTCAGCGACAGCGTCTCCACCACGGAGGACAGCAATGGCGACTATGGCCGTCCCGATCCGGGAAAACAGGGGGGAGATGGGGTGCGGAGCACGTGGCCGAGTGAGAGGACGGCAGGGCACGGGGCCCTCTCGCCCTCCAGAGAGCAGGTCGATCAGGGGGGACAGGGCGGCACGGGAGGGCAGACCGCGGCATGGCGCCAGTGAGGAGGAGGAGGAGAAGGGCTGACAGGAGGGGTCCACACATCAGGGATTTGATCTTTTCCAGAATTTTCCTTTTTCTAATTTCTAAGCAGCAAGAATTAGCTATTTAATAGAGCTATCTACGCAATTTATAAAAATATGGGAAAATTCATGTGGGCTCCCTAGGTCCTGAGGAATCACCACAAAAATTGTTATCCCAAAATAAAAAGGTTTAGATTCACGTTTATTCATATGGTTACAATTTGAACGTTTTGATAAGTTGCAAGAAGGCACTTATTTGGAGCATTTTAACATTCTAAAGAAATATGAAATTACTTGAGTAGGCTCCCCTTGTCAGGTAGAGACTCCATAAAACTTTGGGTGGCAACATAAAAAGGTTTGCACCACATTTGGTCATAGGATTTTAAATAAGGCAATTTTAATAATTTCCAAAAATGGATTTATTTGGAGCAATTAAACATTTCAATAAATAGTAAAAATATTCATGGAAACTCAATATATATTAATGAAGTTCCCCATAATTTTATTTTGAATTTTTGGATAGTTTAACTTGGTATCAAAAATATAATTTGAATTGAACCCAATTGCATTCTCAAATTTATTTAGTTGCTTGTTAAGAAATTAGCCTTTGGCAATCATTTATAAAATATATTCTTGGAACTTCCGGAACAATTTGGAAACTCAAGAATAATGTATTTTGCCAACTTAGGCTTTGCATTTGATTTGGCCATTTTGGGCAATGCATTTAGTTTGGAAACTTGAGGAAGGGTTTGGCTTCCTTTGTTTTGATTTTTTTCCAGTGTTGCTTTATTTAAAATTAGCAATTTAAACAAGTATGCCATGATGCAATGCAAAGCAAAAAGTGAAAATTTGGCCCATATTTTAGGGTACCAAATCTGGGCTGTTACAATTCTACCCCCCTTACAGGAATCTCGTCCCGAGATTCTAGAGTAGAAGTAGGAATGAGGGAACATGACAACACCCATCTTCCTCATTGCAGAGATTTGGCTAACTAACAAGACATGCCAAAAAGGCGGGAAGAACAGGAGATTACTTAAGGTTGCAGACAAAATGACTCTTGCCCAAAACCATAAGCCATTGAGGAAACTAGGATCGATTTGACCAAACAAAGGTCGAGCTGAGGATAGGACGACCTATCACATTGTTCAGGATATTGGTCCAAGACCAAGACAATACTTCACACCACCCGCTGGGTAGACCGTAGGGCTTTGGCACCGTGAGGAGAGAAAATAGCTTCTTTTGGACACCACGCTTGTGACGTACTGGACGTTTCCTTAAGGCTGAACGCTCGGGCCCTAACGTGACTGAAGAATTCACACACTGTCCGTGTGATGGAGAAAAGCTTGCGCTCACCTAGGAAGGAGAGATATGGCATTGCCCCACATTTAGATGGAGGGGTAAAACCTCATAAACGAGACATTGTCACGAGGTGGATGGAGTAGGAGGGTTGACAGATAGGTATGTGGCAACTCCGTGGTGAGGTTCTCCTTGAGGTTCTAGATATCACACTCCGGCTTCAGAAATAGCCTTCATTCCATACTCAAGCGAAAGTCGTACTTGAGATAGAGAAAAGACCATATGGAAAACTACCAGGGTAATTTACACATTACCCTCAGGGATAGTGGTTGAGGTTAAAGATTTGAGAGATCTCGTCAATAGGCCTTCCGGTGAGGTGAATGAGCCACAACATCGGACTCATCGGTGTACTAAAAGGTCTAGGTCACGCTCTTAATAAACTCTAAGCATCACTTTTGCTTGAGATTCAGAGTTGGATAGGTGTGCAGATGCTTCGGCCTAGCAGTTATGGAAGAAGTTTGCGGGAGTTAGCCGCAAGGCAAGGAAACTAGATTTGCAAGACATGGCTACCGTGTCAAGCTCCGGTACACGAGCTAGATTGGGGTTTCCATTGGGTCACAAATATGAAACGGACCTTGAACCAACATGGACTCCAAACAATGAAGCCCAACTGATTCCTGATTGGATTAAGGAACGGGCTACCAACAATTTAGGATATTGCAGAAACCCGTGTGAGCACTCTTCCGACAACTAGTGCCGAAAGGGTTTCAGGAACAGTCGTTACCGGAGGAAATCACAATTATTGATGGAAAACTCGCTAAGAGCAATCCCGTCATGATTCAGATGATTCCAAGACAGAGAGCCTAGCTAAAACTAGTGACGAAGAAGAGCATTGTCGAGGAAACCAATTACGGCTGCAACCTCGAACTTGAAGACCAACTTCAATTTTGCCAACCTGATGTAGGGTTCAACCATTAGCACCAGGGTTCAATGGAAAAGATCTTGGGTTAAAGATCAGCTTCATGCACTGGGACCCACAATAGCATAATGCTCACAAGGGTGGCAACCCTCATGAATCATTACACCTGAGCCCTAGCACAATCCAGGACCTTCGGTTCAAGATCTTTGGCTAAAGCAAGGAATTTCTTGACGAACCACAACACTTCCTTTCTTCGGCTTCAGAATCTGGCAGACGAGCAAAGTTAACCACTAACTAAAGATAGAACCCAACCCCGTGATCCTATAGATTTAGGAGTCGTCGACGATCAGAAAACCGTTAAAATCAAATAGAGGTAAGATGACACCGAGATCAGAGTGAATTGGATAAGGAGTAAAAAGAATCCTAGGAGGGTTTTCACAACTCATTTTTAGGTTAAAAATAGTTTTCACGAACTAGACTCGACATCGACCAATAGAACGGGTTTCCTACAGAAAGACATATTTCTGTGGCGCATCTAGACGCATGCGCCACAGAAAGACATATTTCTGTGGCGCATGCCAAGTGGTGCGCCACAAAAAAACTATTTAGTGGCGCATGGAATAATGGTGCGCCACAAATAGCATTCCACCTATAGCTAGTTTCCTAGTAGTGTGTATTTTACAATTATATGATAATTGCAATTTTCTTTCTGCAAATGTTGAATATCATAGTTTGTCACCAGTTTTCCAGTACTTGAAAATTGATTTCAGTATGCGATACTTTTTGGCTATATGCATCTATAATGCTGAGACCGAGGGTAATCAAAACTTCTCATTTCTAAAAGAAGACTCTAGAGCTAATGAAAAGGCCATAGTCTATGATGCAGTATGGTCCTTTATTGCTCGCGACATGGACCACCATCTTCACCTAGAGTGTGCTATTTCCTTCCATGTTACTTTGAGGGTATAACACTGGGTTCTTCTTTTCTTCACTGCACCAAGCGGGATAATAATGGTCTATCCGAATTAGGATTCACTATAGTTGTCTATTATTTTTATGTATGTCTTAATAACCTACAAACAACATAGCGACACACATCTGCTTGATAGTAATTCATATGACCCACATAGATTCAAACAACCATTAAAAGATGATGCCCGCGCATTGCGCGGGCCACTGTGCTAGTTATTATTTAAAAGTAAAATCTCGTTGTGGAGGTACTCCTCTACGGCTTTCCATTCGAAAATAAAACCATGCACGCCTTAAAAAAATTAGTGAAAGATTAGACCATAACCGCCCCGATGGATCTCTTCTGTACCTTCGTCCCTTGTCTCTGGCATGGTGTAGGAGGTGCGTAGGAATGCGGAGGTGGAAGCACATTGCGCAAAATAGTTAAGGGTAGCTAGCATGTCAACCGAAGAAAGACAAATGAGCAGGAAACATCATGTAAAAAATTTACCAGAATTGGTGATTTTAGCGGTGTGACCACGGATTCGCCTAGACCACACGATAAACACCAATTTAAATTTGAATTGGGCTGGCCACATCGTGAGCGTTTCGAGGAAATGGTTAAAGAGATTTGGATGAAACCAGTTGGTGGCAATACTCCTACACAAAGGTCGAATAACAAAATGCGGAATACGTGTACCTACCTGCGTGGATGGGCATGGCACACAACTGGGATCCTTAAAACAAAAAAACTCGACTGTCAGCCGTTATCGATGAACTCAAAGAAATTGTGGAAAGGCAACCGTTGTCCACGCAAGAGACTGAACTCAAAAGTCAATCGAATGCGAGGATAGCTAAACTTTTACACGAAGAGCAAATCAAATGGTACCAACGCTCAAAGGCTCAGTTCATTCTTGAAGGTGATTCGAATACTAGATACTTTCATAATGTCGCAAATGGGAGACATCTAAAAACACTTATTCATTCGCTTCAGCAAGAAGAGGGCCTGATCGAGGGACATGAAGAGCTTAAAAGCCACATCACCAACTATTACAATGGCCTATTTGGGGCTCCGGAGGAAGGAAATTTCTCTCTTGACGAGTCTCGAATAGAGGATATACCCCAAGTTTCTGATGAGAAGATTTTTACTGCACCCTTCACCGAGGAAGAAGTAAGAAAAGTGGTTTTCCAAATGGAACACAATAAGGCACCAGGTCTAGATGGATTCCCCACTGAGTTTTACCAAAACTTATGGGATATCATTAAACCGAGTAAATGACAAAAAAACCACCACATTTGGGGAAACTGTGACACCCGTGTGTAAAAAAACCACCAGATTTGGGGTAAAACGACTGTGTTTGTCACAGTTTCCTCCAATGTGGTGGTTTTTTGTCATTTATTCCATTAAACCGGACCTTCTAGCTATGTTTGGGTCTATGCACGTTGGACAGCTAGAGCTTTTTCGGCAAAACTTTGGGGAGATCATTTTGTTACCTAAAATTATTGATGCAGAGAGGATCCAACAACACAGACAGATCTGCCTCCTGAATGTTAGTTCCAAAAATTTCACCAAAGTGGCAACCGTTCGTTTGAATTCGGTCACAGATCATGTGGTTCGGCCTACACAAACGGCCTTCATGCAAGGAAGAAATATCCTTGATGGTGTAGTCATTCTACATGAAACCGTTCATGAAATGCACCGGGAAAAATTGAACGGCGTGAGTTTTAAGATTGTCTTCGAAAAGGCATATGACAAGGTCAATTGGGAGTTTCTCCAACACACCCTAAGAATGAAAGGATTTTCGGGGGAGTGGTGTGCCTGGATTAGGAACTTTGTTACTGGAGGTAGTGTGGCTATTAAGGTCAATAATGATATTGGTCATTACTTCCAAACAAAGAAAGGTCTAAGGCAAGGGGACCCTCTATCGCCGATACTATTCAATATAGTGGCGGATATGTTAGCGGTCATGATTCATACGGCTAAACTGGATGGACAAATTGAGGGAATCATCCCACATTTGGTAGATGGCGGCCTCTCCAACCTCCAGTATGCGGACGATACGATTCTGTTTATGGAACATGACCTTGAGAAAGCTATGCGGTGACCCAGCACACCACTGCATGTTGTAGTGCGCAAGTCATTGACATAATACTCACAGAAGGACTTATCCGTGAATATTACATCCCTCAGAGTGGTACAACAGAAACATAGCAGGTCCAAGGTAACACTATAGGATTACAGCATTAATACATACAAAATCTCGAGAACTTCCTCGATACATAGAGGATAGTCTTGCACAAATGAAATACAGAAAAGAGTCAATTCGTGGCACTAAGCTGGAGATTAACTCTATCTCTAATTCCTAATCCACTACTGCTGTTGTCACAGCCTTAATCTACTCTATCTGGAGTATCTCTATCTCATATTGTACTAGTCCTTTCAATAGACGTGGTCGCCTCCGTTGGCAGAGTGATCTCCTCGACATCGTTGTCATTGCTCCTTCGTGGCCATAGTTGTCGTCGTGCTTCGGTTGGTGAAGTAGCGGTTGACTCCTTGATGAAGATCTCAATGTCGTGGTGGACCACCGTCAACTCCTTTGATGGCTCCAAAATCTAAGCAGGGGGTCAAATGGGGAAAGGGTGAGTAACCAGCGTTACCCAACAAGTTCATTATGTACGGTGGGAAGTTTAATGCACTAGCTACTGCTTTAGACTCAAAAGAGTCACCAGCTCATGCAAGGTTTTTGTAAAACATTTCTTCAAGAGGTTGCTTTTATTCTGAAGACTATGCCCGTCATCCTTCACAGGTGCTAGAACTTCATGGAGTTCCTTTCCTGCAGCGTTCGCAGCTCCTTCCCGGAACAGGGAGTAACATGTTACAATTTTTTACACTCTGCAGAGGTGCGTTACTTTACCCATAAGAGATCAAGACTTTGTTGCACAACCAGGCTTAAGTTCCTGTCCACACTCTCTTTGGTGTGGGGCCCAGTTTTTGATCCAAGTCATTCAGTGTGCTTCTCCGCACAACGCATGCCCACCCAATTCATGCATAGCAGGTTTACCCCTGATGCTCTACCCCTCACGGTAGACACCTAGGCTCCCCTTGCAGACCATCATAGACCCCAGGAACCGTGGGAATTAAGGGATCCCACCCATGTGCATGTAGTCCCGCAAGATCTACAGCGTACGGCACTGGCAGTCCGTTGACATGCGAACGAGAGAAGTATCACATATGACATTTCCCGTCCCATTCCAGGTCTTATGGTTAACACGTCTTTACGGCGCAATCATTATGACGACATTTGTTGTTAAATCCTAGGTAATACTTTCCCTTGCAAATGGAACCTCCTGACATATTCTTCTTACCATGGTTCCATTTGCCAACCATAATAGGTTACCACCACTCAGGTAGATAGCCAAATAGTCATATTATTAAAAAAATAGGTTTTATGCTTTCTTTTGTATAAAGGTGATAGTATATTAAGGTTTTGTAAATAGTTTCCTAACAAATATTTCAAGAGGTATGAGCAAGTGATGAACTTACTTGTGATAGAGGTGGCAGTTCATGCCCTTCTAGGTTTCTAGGGTTGCGTCAGAACCCGGAGATCTAAAAATAGTAACGTAGTCCGGGTAAGGACTATTGGAAACACTTGCAAGATGCTATTATGCATAAATATGAAATGCATCATAAATAACCAAAAAATACTCAAACTCACAAGTATGAGCTTCACGTTACTGATTACTTTGTTAACGATAAAATAATTTGAGTTGTTATAACTTTTAGACTTAAGTGTTTGCTAAGATTATCGAAGTAATGCTTTACAGGATTAATAAACAACTTACAGATGCTTATTTAAGGTTGCATTCATTCTATAATTTTAATTAATCTAACCACTTGTAAATATTATTAACACCAAAGGGGATGATTTTATAATGGACTCTTCTTTGTGTGTTTTAACTAGGATGAGTAACAGGACAATCATTTACAGAATGGTAGTTTTATTTATGAAAACTATTCAATTCAAATCCCCTTATGGGTTCTTGAATATTTTGGAAAATAACTCAATTCATTTCTATTGGAGAATCTTTGAGTTGCTCAAAATACGAAAATATTTCAAAAGCTTTGTGAGAAAATAATTTGTTTAAGACAATGATTTTAATCATGTCTACACAAGGATCTACAAATTTTTTTACTCAAGAAACATTTTCCATAAATGAGATAAAAGGTTATATTAGGATTATGTATAAAGTTTGGAGTTGAAAACATATTTATTTCATTTAATTAAATTTATGGTTGTATTATCTTTAACTTAAAATAATTTTGATACAAATTTATTTGCATAAATGGAATTATTTTATATTTAACCAAAGAATGGCATTTGAGTAATTATGAACAACTTAATTCATAGTTAAGTAAACATTTATGAATTTAGCATAATCAAATAGATTTAATTTTTCTGTTTATTTTGGTATTTTATTTATATTTTTCTGAATTATGAAACAAAAGTTATGAATTTCCTAAGTCTGGATTATTTTCTGAAACTTTGAATAAAATTTAAATTTCTGACGAGGGGTCCCACCAGTCAGACCTTTATTCTTTTCTGAAGGGATAAGGTCGAGCTGACGTCAGCTGACGTCAGCCGCCATGGCCTGCGGCCATGTCGACCATGGATCGGTCGATCCCGACCACCCCGGACGATGTGACCACGCGCATGAGGTGCGCGGGGCTGAGGCCGACCTAAAGGTGGCTGCGCCGCCCCTTTATGGTCGTCGGAGCTACCACGGCGACGACATGCCGCGACGGCGCACGACGGCCAATCTCGAATCCGAAGAGCTAGGATGCAATCGACGGTTCCAAGCTTTGTACTCAGAGCCGAAACTCACCACGAGAGTAGTGGACAAGGTTTTGGCGCCGGTGGCGATGGAATCGTGGTCAACGACGGCGGCAGCTGCTCGGGATGTCAATGGCGTTCCTCACCGTCAGGCCATCCCAGCTTGATTGCTACCCACCAGCGGGAAGAGGACGACGAGGCGATGTCGATGGACAAGGTCTCCGGGCTTAGAGCTCCACCGTTCGCCGATGATTTGAAAGGGCGTCAGCGGCAGTACGGTTTAGGGTTAGGGTTTGTGATCTCGTGGCTCAGAGAGAGAAGAAGAGAGAGAGAGAGAGAGAGAGAGAGAGAGAGAGAGAGCGAGGCGAGAGAGTGGGAAGGAAGGCGCGACGCAGACGCCTCCCCGGCGCTCTTATTCCTCTCCAAAGCGGCAGCAAGCAGGAGGTGGCACGACGGCAACCGCCTCGTCCTTCTGGCGAGAGGAAGAAGAAAAGAAGAAAAGGAGATTTTAAAATAACCCCTGGACTTGTTTGTAATTACTAAAACTTTGAAAACAGAAACCTCACATATTTATTTAGGGCTTTTAGATAAGTCCAAAAATCCTGGAAAAATTCATGGATGCTCCTAATATTATAGAGAAGCTGCCAATATTTTTATTTTGAATTTTTGAAACACCTTTGTCA
The DNA here is from genome assembly GCA_012064385.1 of Puccinellia tenuiflora. Classification (NCBI taxonomy): domain Eukaryota; kingdom Viridiplantae; phylum Streptophyta; class Magnoliopsida; order Poales; family Poaceae; genus Puccinellia; species Puccinellia tenuiflora. The sequence continues at coordinate 479,408 of QRDG01002127.1, forward strand.
CATTTAAAAAATAGGGAGATGTTTTAATTATTTAAATGTGTTCACCTTTTATTTTATATGTAACCAAGTTCTTATGCAAGGGCATTATTTTGGTTTAAGTTGAGCTAGATATTTTGCTTGGGGATCACTCTCCTATGAGACAAGCCTATCCCTCTTATGTTTAATATAACCTTTTGTAGGATTTATTCTTGTGCATACCAGGTAGCTTTTGTTACTAGATGGCTTCTGGCTTTTATATTATGTGAAATTGGAAGTATATGGGTGGTGTTGATCAAGTGGCTTTGCATAATTCAGATTTGTGGGCTTTAGCATTTGGCTAACTTTCTTCCTTGGGATTTAATTCCATTAGAGAAATATTTTTATGTGGCTTTCTTAAATAGGCACTAGATTAATTTAGAGAAATTGATATCTTGCCTTCTTAAGGAATAGATCAGTGTTGCCTCTTGTCCCTTTTCTTGTATGAATCAAATGCTGCTTCTTACCCCTGTTGCCTACTTGACCCAGATGATCCAAATGATCCAAGTCTGCTCCAAAGTCCATTGTTGCCTTTGAATTAATATTGATCCCTCTAGTCAATATTTGGATGTTTAGGGCAAGTTCCTAATATCCATTAGTTAAGTTCCAAAATAAAATTGCCTCGCCCTTGTGGTGAAGACAAACATTTTGATCACAAGGAACTTTCTTATTATCCTTGTTTATTTTATTTGACATTCAATTGCTTTTATGTATACAGAAGAAATCTGTTAACAAGGTAGCTAATCTTGTTACCAAACTACTTCTATATAACACAAAGCCTTTGAATCTCATCCCAAGTTTCTTTCTTATATGTTTTGTCTTGCAGGAATGAGTTTGGGAAGATTTGAAGATAAGAAGCTAAGATCACATAAGAAGATCAAGTTTAGTTTGGTAATATAGGATTACTTAAGCATTGGTTTTTTCTTTTATAGTTGAGGCAATGTGACGACAATGTATTATTGTATCCATTCAATAAAATTATTAGTTTGGTTTTTCAAGGCTTCTTTGAATGGTGATATGCGTTAACACAAATTTAATTATGAGTTGTTTGCTTAATTGTATAAGTATGTATTACTTTATTATTCATTTTTAATAAGTGTTTCAATTCAATATCATTTGTATATTCGAATTGGATCTGAATTCTCTCAACAAGTAAAATGCCTAAAGGTCATATTGAAGTTTGTAGCATTCAGCTAAAATAATCTAAACCCTAATTCATGAAGGTGAATAAACTCCGATCACTCCAGGGATTTATTTTGCGAAAAATTTATTCGGGTTTTCAGATGCATGCATGCAGATACACAAATTCCTACTTCTACCCTTCATTGGTTGCTAAATGCTGGGACATTACAAGCTATGAACATGAAACTGATTCTATCAGCGTTCGAGCAACTATTAGGTCTGAAAATAAATTTCCATAAGAGTGAGTTGTTTTATTTCAGTGAGGCCCAGGAATATGCGGCTCAATATGGTGATCTATTCGGATGTGAGCAAGGTCAGTTTACTACTCCCTCCATTTCTTAATGTAGGGCGTATAGTTTTTTAAAGAAAATTCCAAAATATAGGGTTTATTGCGATTTATAGACAATTTACATATCTAAAAATGAGTTTCAATCTATAATGAAGAGATTTAAAGGTTCTTTTCAATTTGTGATCGTTAAGGAGTCCTGTCTCCCAATTTTTTCCATGAAAAAATGAGTCCACCATATGCAAAATCAATACATCTTAATATTCGTGCAAAAAACTATACGCCCTACATTCAGGAATGGAGGGAGTATTATGTATCTGGGTATACCAATTCACTATAGGAGACTGACAAATACGAATGGAAGCATGTTGAGGAACGGTTTCAAGCACGGTTGGCTAGTTGGAGAGGAAAGTTGCTATCCCTAGGTGGGAGATTGATACTCATAAATTTAGTCCTAAGTAATATGGTACTCTATATGATATCTTTCTTTTAGCTGCCCAAAGGAGTTCTGAAAAAATTGGATTATTTCCGATCTAGATTCTTTTGGCAAGGGGATAGCGAGAAAAATAAATATCGACTGGCTAGATGGGATGTTGTTTGTCGACCAAAAGATCAGGGAGGACTTGGAATTCATGATCTTCTGGTCAAGAATACGGCCCTACTAGGGAAATGGCTATTTTAAGCTACTCTCGGAAGAGGGGTTTGGAAAACGCTCTGTCGAAGAATGTTCCCAGGAACTGGGGGTGTCCCCAAGGTATCGTGTAAGGGGCTGAACGCGGAGTCAAACAATCCTCAACATGCTCCGGCGACGGTGCTCGTCGGACTCGCTGCGGACGACACTGCAGAGATGGACACGGATCTTACCCAGGTTCAGGGCCCTCTTTGGGAGGTAAAACCCCTACGTCCTGCTATGGTGTATTGCACTGCTTGGAGAGGTCTACAGTACAAGGAGAGCTTGCCGAGCTCGATGATGTCTAACAATGGCTACTTGCTAGTCTTCAGATCTAGGGTTAGGGTTTACTAGAGCTGAGCCAGCCGAAGTTCGAACCCTTGGCTTGGGCGTGCTCCCCCTCCTTTTATAGGCGTCCCGGACCTCTTCTGCCCAAACATTTGGGCGGGAAGGGTTACCACATGACGACGAGGGAAGGAGCAGGGTGCACGATAAAGGTGAAGTCCACCATAAAGGTAAAGCTCGTGGACGCGGTCCACGGCAGGGGAGCGGCGTCACCAAAGCTGAGAAAGGCCACCGGCCAGCCGGACGGTGGGCTGGCGCTTGCTGAGGTGGGAGGTGACCCACGGTGACGTCGCCCTTGGAGCGTAGCTGCAGACAGTTCCCTTATCACCAAAGAGGCAATACTCGTTGTCCGCTTTGCTTGGTGCCGCTTTGTTGACTGCTTTATACATGGAAGTGGCAACTGCGGCGTCGTCGTCATCGCGCGCAGGCGCGCGCGTCACTCTGCACATGGCGCAGAGCCCATGTGCGCTCTGCCGCGGAGGCAGAGATGGCTTCGTGAGGAAGGAGCCTCGCGAGGCAAAAAGCCTCGCCGAGCCCTTCGGCTTGGTCCTTAGCAGAATTGCAGGTGGCGTCGGAGACGCCTTGTCGAGGAGCGGTCCCTCGCCAAGGGAGAAAACCCTCGGCGAGGAGGAAAGGTCTCTCGCGAGGGAAAACCCTCATGAGGCTCGCCAGGCTTGGAGAGCCTGGTCCTTAGCGAAAATCATCCGAAGAATCTTGTGGGCCCTGGTAGGCCGGCCCGTGGTACCCTGGTTTCCACTGTGCCGACAGTAGCCCCCGGGCCCGCGATGGGCACGCCG
>QRDG01002127.1:486707-571128 GCA_012064385.1 Puccinellia tenuiflora
AACTTAGGAGCCGGCGACTTCTCTCTGGTGGCTAGGGTTTCTCTCTACTGGTTGGACTTAGAGCTCCTCGATCTAAGGTCCAGGACCCCGCTTATAAAGGCTGCCGGGTCTCTGGACTTACAATTTACACCGAGTCACACTAGAACACGGAGTCCTACTCTACGTCTTGGTCTTCCAAGTTTAGACTCCGGGTTGTACTTGGACTCCTTCCGGACGGGTCCTTTCTTCATTATGGGCCTTGGCCGGCTTGTCTCCAGCCCAGCCCATGCGACTTGATACGTGACTCGGCTTTGGCCTTCTTGGTCTTGGCGGGTCTACTTTCCGGCTTCATGGGCCTACCTGTAAAGTATCCCCCCATCAGGTGGCGACATACATGAGAGGTAATGGTTAGGGTTGTTGTCGGGCCTAGCTAGGTCAAGCCCATCATTGCAACGATGACTAAAATATCCTACTAAGAAGTTTTACTTAACACTGGTGGACTGATGGGCTAGTGCCCCTGAATTGTTTTACCTAGTCTACTATCGGGCTAATGTTAAGTTGGACCACCAGTGATCGATGTCTAGCCATCACTAGCCGTTCAAAAAGATACACACTAATGTTAGATAAGAAAATAGCCCACCGGTAATGTCGTGCAATTAAGTTCCATTATGGCGTCCCATTTATGACGAAATTTTCAATTAACCACCTGAGATAGGCGGGTATCTCAAGCGGTTCACCCGGACCGCTAGGGATGTACCATCATATATGGACTGTCATGTAGTCCCTCCGTATCAAAATATAAGATGTTTTGAACTGTTTGCTTTCCATCCGTATCTAGACTTGTTTTAGTGCAAGATTCAAATGAATCTTGCACTAAAACAAGTCTAGATACGGATGGAAAGCAAACAGTTCAAAACATCTTATATTTTGATACGGAGGGAGTAGTACTGAAGAATGAAGATTCCCCGGGCTAGAAAGTGCACACGAGAAAACCATGGTTCATATGATGTCGCTTATGCATAGATTATTTCTTATTATTGTGTTTTGCAGAAGTATATTTGCATTTTTATGGATATCCACAAAAATAGTGTAGCTCCCATCCAAGAGTGGATACGTGACTACCTTTTGTAGTAAAAAAATTGGGTTTATGCCAAAAATAATAATTTATTTCTTGTAGTAAAGGATGCGTCATAGAAATTGGTTCTTTATTTTAGAACTTTTTTTAAAATAGTTCTTAGTTAGTGCTAGTAGTGCCTAACATGGATCCATCAGCACCGATAACTACTTGCATCCTAGGTAGACTAGCTAGTTAACTCTCCGTATGGGTTGTCCCATCAAGGTGAGAAAGTGGTACATGCGGGTCGAGCCGGCTTTGCCAACAGATAGTGGAGCCCCTTTGCAAGCAAAATATCTGCCCAAAGTGAGTTGTGTCATGTACTCATGTGTGGACGACTATGTGGCGTGCATGTTCTCACTGAGCCCGCATTTGGTTGCAAGCGAAAGCACCTGAATTTCTTGCCTTCTTTTGTGAAGCTAGAGCACCTGATGTCCGGAAACTTCGGAGGTGAGCCCGAGCTCACCTGCACCCTCGCATTTCGCGAAATTCAAAAAATAGTAAAACTATATGAAAAATTCGGGAAAAAATTGGGTGCATATGTATACAAGTTCTTCACACTCGTGAATTTTTTCAGAATCAAATGACATTCTATGCGCTCTGTGCAAAAAAGACAAAATCAGCATTCCGAAAAATGTGTTTCAGATCTAGATCTGACAGATTATTTTGTCTTTTTCTCCCAGTGCAAATAAAATGTCATTTGATTCTGAGAATTTACACGAGTGTGAAGAACTTGTATACATATGCACCCAATTTTTTCCAGATTTTTTTTTCATGTTTTACTAGTTTTTGAATTTCGCGAAAAAAAAAGGGTGCAGGTGAGCCCGGGCGCTGAAAATCTGCACTCACCTGATGTCCCGTGTCTTGATTAAGTAGGACACCTCACCCGCGTCACAACACGAGTATTTCTTTTGTTACTCTATTTTCTATATTAAATGGTATAAGATACATGCAAAGGGAAGTTGTCTAACAGAAATATGCAAGGTAGGCCTTCCAAAAAAAATGCAAGGTTCATTTGGTCATAATAGTGGAGATGCTAATTTTAATCAACATGAATGACTTGGTATTTGACCAATTAAATTCATCAAGATTTAGATTGTTTTTATGTGTAAAGTAGATAATATGAAATAAAAAAATATGAGAAAATAATGATGTGGATACTAGGTATGAAGAAATATTTTGCATCTTGCCACATTCGTTTTTGGAAATAAGTTTACATATAAAATAGAAGGTAATCTCGAGTATCTGTTACATAATTTTCATCTTTAAAAACACCTCGCGGAAAAAGTTGGCTAAAAAGATTAAGTACGTATGAACAACGGTACAAACCGTTGGCATGATAACTCTTCTACCTTTGGCACATGTGCATCTTGTTATGCAGAAGCACCGAGTGTTCGAGTTCTTATCGACAAAAATACAAACATGATCAAATATAGATATTTACGAACATGGTACAACCCTTTGACCAAGTAACTTCCAGAAAGGATCGCAGACACGAAAATATTTATGCAGATCAAATCACCCATCCATTATTGGTGTCACCAAAGGGCAGGGGCGTATCTAGTGGGGGTGCCATGGCACCCCCTCAAAAAATGGAAAATAGTTTACACAATTTAGATAACACTAGTTTTACAATAGTTTAAAGCATATTTTAACACTATTTGTTGAAATTTTGAAGATATTTAGACCAAATTATACTATTTGTAGTGTAATATTCACAAAATTTGAACCCATATATTGAAATTGTGTTGTTCAAAGAAATTGTGGCACCCCAAACATTATGAACCTAGATCCGCCACTGCCAAAGGGTCTAGCTAAAGTCAACAATAAAGTCAGCCCTTACAGGCGCACATTCCTTGCATGTCTCTGTACTACATTTCTCACATGAAGTTTACGTCACGATGTAACCTTCTCCTTGTTGCAAGTTAGGTACGACGACCCGACGCTGACTCGTTTCGGCGTCTCCCCAAAGGAGTCCCTGTCTTCTCCTAGCTGCCACATTAGTTGCAGCATTAAGCAAGGTACACCAATGATTCAACGTAATAACCCAGCCCAGTGCACAGGGCCGGCTCTATATTTTGCGGGGCCCTAGTGCGAAGCTGAAACATGGGCCCTAAGGGTAATATATATGTACACATATCTAAATATATAGACGCAAAATATTAAAATTTTACATCGACCCCACATTCTTATTATGAGATTTCTATAAATAATTGATAAGCGGTTAAGCAATGTCTTATTACGACAAAGAGTAGCAAAAGATAACAAGTAGTGTATTCCTTGATAGTTTGATTACCTTAAATTATAACCAAATTCCAATGAGTCCATCGACAACAATGTATCAGTTATTCATAAAAAAAAAGCCTTCTTCAGTCATTTCTAGATGCAAAATTATTGAGAACAATATCAAGTGTTCAAGATATCCATCTCAACACAACACGTACCCAAAGCATTCATTCTGTCTTGTACTAACACCTAAAATTATATAAAAAGGTAAATATACTACACATGAAGCTAGAACCCTATACATGAAGCTAGAACCCTAAATCCATAATTTAACATTTAACAACCCTAATTCAAATCATGAATCGTTGGATAATTGGATTCATAGAGACACAGCGCGGAGCAGATTTGTATCTGTACCTATCGAGGCCGGGTAGGCAGGGCCGTAGGGACGACCGGGCGAGCAGCGAGGAGGTGTCAGAATTTAGATGATCTCCTTCTCTAGCCGGTAGCCGAGGCAATAGGCGAATTGAGCGGAGGAGAGATCGATCGAGGCGAGCGAAGACCCAGGCGTACAACGGTCCAAGGCATCGATCAGATCGGTGCTTTCTGCGTGCGTTCATGCCAGCACGTCCTTTCCTCCCAGCCTAGCGTCATGGGTTTTTTTTTTCAGCCCAACACAACTACACAAAGGAATAGCATAGATCATGGGCCCCTCCCAGGCGTGGGCCCTAGTGCGCCGCACAAGGTCGCCTAGGGCCAGAGCCGGCCCTGCCAGTGCACACACCGGCCGATCCCTATCCCCGAAAGTGATCGGTCGTCCTGTGCGTCGTAAGCATATTCGTGCCGTGTAGAATTAGGAACTCATGTCACGGGCGATTACTCACGCATAGTTTTCTGACGAACAACTAGTCAGGCGACTTCTCGGCCACTTCCACTCATTTTCACGAATGCAATACTGATGATGCAGTTTTCATGTTTTGCCCAGTTGGCCAGATCACTATAAGCTCTAGGCACAAGCCAAGTGATGAATGGTTAGGCTTTTTTCTTGGCTTTTGGCTTTGGCTTATAAGGCATAAAAGCATCTAATTAGGTGTTTTTGGCTTTTGACTTTTGGCTTATACCATAGTAAAATATGAGTCAAAAGGCAAAAGCCAAAAGCACCTAAATAGGTGCTTTTTAGGTTTATAAGTCAAAGCCAAAAGCCAAGTAAAAAGACTAACCAAACACCCTCGAAGTGATGTGCGTGGGCCACCAAAATAGGAAAAATCCACGATACTCCCTGTGATCCGGAAAGAGAGTGTCGTTTGAACCACGTGAACCGTAATAAAAATTTGTTAAACTGTAGGTGTCAACGAATGTGTTTGTTTCGTTTTGCGTAAAGTCTTTACATGAATGTTGAGGTTGGCAGATCATACCCATGGCCCCGCAACAGAGAAAACTTCAGCAAGGGCACCTAATCTGCTCGAATTTAAAAGGAACCATTACTAACATAATATAATAGCGTAGATGAAGGGCATGTGTGACCACCAACTACTCTGTTCGAGTGATGTAGCATTGCCAAGGCTGCTAACATGCATAGTAGTTGGGGTGCATTATAATTTTCTTGAGAAAGCAAGTAAGCAAGATTGTTGCTGTGTTTTCAGTGTGGCTGATTGAGTCTGAACAATACCAAACTTTCAACTTCGAAGGACAGGCTAGCTACTTGTTTAGAGAGCAGAGGCCTCCAGTCTTGAAGCCTCCATGGATGCCGCTCCCAGTTGCTTTCTCTCCTGATCATTTTGTACAAAGTTCCGCCACAACCCGCCAAGGAGGAAGTGTGATATCGGAAGCAAATTTGGCAGCGCGCTTTGACTCCCTCGCGGTTGGTAGCTGACATGCACACATCACTGCGAGCTGGCAGTTTTTCTCCGCTCATGTTCATCGATGTATGCACATACTTATCTTATTTATATTCAATATAATTCCTGTGCATAGATACAGATAGGTATGTGTGTGTGGATATGTGATGAAACGAGGTGTAGTTCTGTATGTGTCTGCCTTATCCTTCTCATTCTTCATTTTTCTGGACAAAGAAGCCAATAAGAGTTTTATTACTGTAGGATTTTTCCTATGCAAAGTCCCACACGACACGATGTACCACCGTACCGAACTCTGTACAGCAGTCAAAAGTGGCATGCAAAAAAAAGCAACCCTAACAAAGTTAGGTACAGAGCATACATCGGCAGAACCGAAGAGATCAGAAGCAACCAAGTGAAAGATAGAATTAGCTAGTTAACCACCAGAGTGCCAGATGGGCCTTGCCTCTGCTAACCCAACAAGCTAGGTTATATCTTTGTTGCAAACAAAAATAAAATACACCCATTTGTCAGCTTTGTTGTACTTTCAAATGTACTACTGAGTTAGCTGATGATTGCAGTTCTATTAGGTACAACAGCCAGCACGAGGGCACCGGACAGTTTATTTTTATTTTTATATTTGCGGGGGTGTAAAGGGACTGAAGATTCTTATTCAAAAAGGGGACTGAAGATTGAAGAAAAAAAAAATCACATGATCCCATGAGAGTTTGAAGTTTGAACCGTGCAAACGCAGCTGGAATGCTTGTTAATTACAAGGAAGCAAATAGGTTGGACTTTGGACTGGGATGTAAGACGTACCGGCAATAATAAGCATGTTACGTGGGTGGCTTTCATCGCGTTATCGCTGGCGTGGAAGCGACCGGAGGTTTATATATTTCATGAGCGCGTTTCCATATTCTGTTTGTGAAAATCCATTCACCGGCATCATACATTCATGTCGAATGTTGATTGGATGTAATAATTTATCATCTCAGGGTAGCCGAGCTAGCTGAATGGATGTAATCCACTGGATTCGAACGGCGCGCAGCGAAGCGCGCGGCACCTATTGCTTCTGTCAATTTTTTGCTCGTGGTTGCCACAATTTATACAGATTATTTAAAAGACAGTTTATATCCATATGTATTTGATCACATTACATAAATTTGAAAGCATATTTCTCAGATCGTATGAAATTAACAATCGACACATCATACAATAAAAATCTTAATAGACATGAAGATAAAAGCAATGTCGAAGCCCATAGAGGAAGTAACATAGAAATTCACACCACAGTCATAACATAAGATGACTATGAGAGTCACATCTAGGTGGACATAATATGCATACATGAAAGTAGTTTTAAATACATAAGTTTTGATCAGCTCAGAAACACAATCTCAAACACTTGATGAGTTTCATGTAACTGATAACGAATAAAAAAGGCAAAGATAGATGAACCCAACAACATTAACAATGAGATATTCGGTAACGAAAATCTGGATGGCGGAACCAAAATATCACTGAGGACGGTTTGTTGTGGCAGTGAAGGACATAGGCTATGAACAGGAAAAATAAGTATGATTATTAACATAGTAGGTGAACAACCTTTCCGCCATGGTAAGGATCCTATGGAACATGGTAGCAGCCAACAGGTTGACATAGTAGATGTTGGGAATATGCCCTAGAGGCAATAATAAAATGGTTTATTAGCATATTCATGTTTATGATAATAGTTTATTCTCCATGCTATAATTGTATTAATTGGAAACATAATACATGTGTGGAATATAAACAAACAGGTGTCCCTAGTAAGCCTCTACCGGACTAGTTCGTTAGTCAAGAGATGGTTAGAGTTTCCTAACCATGGACTTGTTATAGTCACTTGATAACGGAGTCATATCATTAGGAGTAATGATGTGATGGACAAGACCCGACAATAAAGAGTTGCAATTGATCTTGTCACACAAGTTTCATTGCCAACACTTTTAGTATGCCAAGTATAGTTTTCTTAGACCATGAGATTATGTCACTCTCGTTTACCGGAGGAATGCTTTGTGGACATCAAACATCACTTCGTAACTGGGTGATTATAAATGTGGCTTTCAGGTATCTCCGATGGTATTTGTTGGGTGACATGAATCAAGAGTGGGATTTGTCCTTCCTTGTGATGGAAAAGATATCTCTGGGCCCTCTCGGTAATATAGCATCAGAAAAGGTTGCAACCATGTGATTAAGTGTTAATCACGGAGATCCTATATTATGGACGAGTAAAGAGAATTTGCCAGGTAACGAGATAGAACTAGATATGGAGATATCGACGATCAAATCTCGGGAAAATTAAATATCGTGAGACAAAGGGAATCGTATACGAGATTAAGAATCTCCGGCATCGTGGTTCAATCGATAAGGAACTTCGTTGAATATGTAGGAGTCAATATGGGCATCCCGGTCCCGCTATTGATTATTGATTTGATCATGTCTGCATGTTCTCGAACCCGTAGGGTCACACACTTAACGCTCCGATGTAGCTAGGGTTAGCGATGAGATAATTGATGGTATGAACGAATGGTGATTCGGAGTCTCGGATGAGATCCTAGATATCACGAGGAGCTCCGGAAGAGTCCGGAGATAAAATTTCATATAAGGAAAGTGGTTTCCAGGGTTCCGGAAAAGTTCGGGAAAATTCCGGCAGAGTACCGGAAGATTCTAGAAGGTTCCGGAAGGTTCCGGAGGGCCCCACCTTGGGGGCCACGAACCTGGAAGGGCCAACATGGACCGAGGGGAGGTGCAGCAGCCCACATGGGCTGGCCGCACCTTGTCCCCAAGGCCCATGCGGCCAAGGCAAGGTGGGGGCAACCCTAACCCTAATTGGGCGCCTTGGGGGGCAAGTTTCCCCCCTTGGCCGGCCCTAGATGGGATTGGGGCGCCCCCCACAGCCCCCTCACGCCTATATAAGGAGGAGGGGAGGGCTGGGGCGCAGCACCCTTGAACCCTAGCTGCCGGCCTCCCTCTCCCTCTCCCTCCTCTCTCCTGCTGTCGCTTGGCGAAGCCCTGCAGGAATTTCTCCACCATCAACGCCACCACAACCGTCGTGGTGCCGAGATCCATCTAGCCACGTCCTCCTCGCTTGCAGGATCAAGGAGTGGACGTCTACATCGAGCCGTACGTGTGGATACCGCGGAGGTGCTACCCCTTGTGGCACTTCATTGGATTGGATCTTCGAGGAAATACATCTCCTCGCGACTAGATGAGTCTAGTTGCGGGGATCGACTAGCCAACCCCTGCATCGACAAAACGCTTTGAACGTTCTTCGAGGGTAAGATATTGGATCTCATCTTCGCTACCTTCATCTAATAGATCTAGATCCTTGGGGTTTATTCCGCTTGTTGCGTAGGAATTTTTTTGTTTTCTATGCTGCGACCCCTTCAGTGGTATCAGAGCCTAGATCTATTCGTAGATGTTGGTGCGATTAGAACACAAGTGTTGTGGGCGTTGATATTTTATGTTGCTACCTTCTCGCGTGCACTTTGCGTCTTTGCGGTATTGTGAGATTGAAGCGGCCCGGACCAACCTTACTCGTCCACGCACGAGAGACCGGTTCCACGACTGACATGCAACTTGTTTTGCATAAGTGGCTGGCGGGTGTCTGTTTCTCTTGCTTTAGTAAAGATGCAATTTTCAATGGAAGGCCTTTCAAAAGGATGAGTAAATAAGCAACTACTATATCATCGTTGTGGTTTTGCGTAGATTAGAACGGTTCTATCTCGTTGACCCAAGCCACGTAAAAATTGCATAAACAAAGTAGAGGACGTCTAACTTGTTTTTGCAGAGGGGGTCATTGGATGTGGTATGGCCAATGTCTGATTTGTGATAATGTATGCAATGATCATGTTTGTAATCTTTCACGACTTGCATGTCGATGAGTACGGCAACCGGCAGGAGCCATATGGTTGTCTTTTATTTTATGTGACCTGCGTGTCATTGAATCACCATGTAATTGCTTTACTTTATTGCTAAGAGTAGCATTAGTTGTAGTTGCAATAGTTGGTGGACAACCATGGTGATGGCGCCACAATGATGGAGATCATGCCGGTGCTTTGGAGATGGAGATCAAAAGCACAAGAAGAAAGGCCATATCATATCACAATTATGAATTGCATGTGATGTTAATCCTTTTATGCACCTTATTGTTATGCTTAGATGTGATCGCGACGGTAGCATGATAAGGTGATCTCTCACGTTAATATCAAGATGTGTTCTTCCCTAGTATGCACCGTTGCCAAAGTTCTTCGTTTCGAAGCACCACGTGATGATCGGGTGTGATAGATTCTACGTTCACATACAACGGGTGTAAGCCAGTTTACACATGCGAAAATACTACGGTTTACTTGACGAGCCTAGCATGTACAGACATGGCCTCGGAACACCGAACCGAAAGGTTAAACACGAGTCATATGGATGATATGATCAACATGGTGATGTTCACCATTGAAGCTACATCATCTCACGTGATGATCGGTTGTGCTGTAGTGGATTTGGATCGTGTGTCACTAAACAACCAGAGAGATGTTGAGTTCATTAAGATGAACTAAAATTATCATAAACAAAAGTCCCAAGATGTCTTTGCAAAAATCCTTGTAGATCATGGTCGACTACGGTAGTCTGTTCGTTGCTGAAAAACTGCGTCTAGATGGGTCAAACTTTAAACGAGTGGTACCTGTTTCGTGAAAGTCCTACACACCAATGACTTGCTCAACGTGCTAGAAGAACCAATAGGAGATAAACCCGAATATTTCTGCAAGCTATGAAGAGTACATGGAGTGGTTTTGAACCACCTACTTGAAAGTCAAGTGGATGATGTGCACCTTCATGAATTCTGACCTAAGTAGACAATTCAAGAACTTGACTACAATGGAGATTGTTGATGAGCTGAAAAATAGTTTTTCAGCACAAGTTAGAATTGTAAGGTTCGAATGTCTGAACGGTTTTCTTTCACTCAAGATGGAAGAGAACACTTGCTTGGAACAACACCTGAGGATAATGCATGAGATACATCATCGTCTAGTGCTTGTTTGGAACCACGAGATAAATGACGGTTTCGCGATAGATGGGGTGATACGCTAGCTTCTCCCCAGCTTCAAGAATTATGCCGGAGACTATGTCATGGGAAGGGATTTGATCATTTTCTGTGAGTTTGTGTCTCGGCTGCGTCATGTCAAAGTGGAACCCATAGCAAGAGAAGTTGACAATGCAGAAAGTATATAGTGATATACAAGTTATAAGTGTTTAAGTCCAAATTGCAATTGTGGCATTTTCGATAAATATTTGATACTCATTCTGTTTTATGAAAACAGAACCTGCTGCTTGAGATTTGCATAAAGGATATAGGAAGACGTTGTGGAATGATGGCAATCAAGGAGTTGATGCTGGCAACGATCTGTCTCTACATTTATCGTTTTTTATTAGAGGATTTGAATGATTTTTGTAATCGAATTAAGCGTGATCTTTAAATTAGTGTGTCTCGGTTTGTGAGACGGTTATTCATGTTAAAGACAAGTGGTTGTTCTATTTTCATGAGTAATTCTTTTTGGTGATCACGTTTCGATTATGAGATTATTGTCCTTATTTTAATCTAAACGATGATTAGTTAAACATTTATAAAACAATGTGACATACTAAAGATATCCAAAACTTAATAATGACAACTGTTTTAGTCGTGCTAAATATTGAATAAACATTTTGATGTTTTATCAATGCGCCTTATTGTAAGGAGTATGACTAAAATGCCACCCTTTGGAAGAGTGCCATGAGTTGCCAAAAATAAACACAAGTGTTGGTTGTATTTTCAGCAAATGTTAAATGTCATTATTTTGTGCGCTCCATCATAAATGATTAAATAGGTGTATTTATTCGAGTTATGATATTTAATGAGATCAAATAAATTTTTGGAGTTTAGGATATTAAGTTAACAAGAAAATTGAGTCTTTATGATTTGATCAAAAGAGACAAGATATTTGAGTTATATGTTAGTATGTGGACTTGTGAGAAGTGTTATCACAAATTACAATGTTTAGAATATTTCAAAGGCGTTTGATATGTCCTAAGATATTGTAATCACACACTATTTGATATTGTGCGGTCTCAAAGAAGGGCTTTATTTCGGGGTTTAATAATAGCATTTAGATTTATTTGATAAACACTCTGTTTTAAATAAGGGTCTATTTAATGATTTGCATTTCGCATATGAGTTATGCGAAACAGTGGTTTCAATAATTATGGGATAATTAGAAACTATTGCAAATAAAGTTTGTAGTATATTCATAAGTGTGACTATGAATGTGATTCCACAATATGAGACTAAAAGGGGCAAACCAATTTGTTGGTTGTGCTAAGTGTTTTAGTGGTTTATCATGAAAAGGTTTCATTGATAAAAGAATTGATGGAATAAAATGGAAAAGCTAAAACCTTGCTTGTTTATGTATCAAGTGGCACATATGTAAAGTGCTATGTTGGTTAAAACTTGACACATAAAGGAATTAATGATGGTGATCATTGAATTTCGGTTTAGCTTGTCTAAAGAAAAGTAGGATTCAAGAATATTAAAGTTTTGTCAAGTTACAAAATAATATTTATGATTTACTTGTCATGTTTCGGAAACAAGACATACCTACGAAACTACAAAGAAGAAATAGAAACCTTAAATACGAAAATGACTGAGAGTCATCCTATGTTAAGTTTAAATCACAAAGTAATTGTTACTTGATTTCGTGAAAGCATTGTTTCACATATTTATTCTTCAAAAGGGTTTGTAAGGAATAAATAAAACTTACTGGACGAAAGCACAAGAGGTAAAGCTCTTTAACATATTCAATGTTGTTAACTACATGGTGTAGTTGTGCTTAAAGTCAAAAGGATTTATGCTAGCAGAGTACTAGCATTCGTATAAGGAGTTCTCGATATTAATAGTTAATTAAGAATTTTGGAGGTGTCCAAAATATCGAGAAAGTGCATAAGAAACTGAGTGAGATCTAATTAACATATGTGGTGACATATATTAAGTTAGAGCAGAAACTATTTTCCATGATCAAAATATGTGGTGACATATGTTTGAGTGGGAGCTAGTTAAATCATGGTCAAATATAAGGATACCATATTTCTGAGTGAGAGCCAAAGTGGTTTCACAATTTAATATGTGTATGGTGTATATTTGAGTGGGAGTTTACAACATCTTGTTTGAGTGAAATGGAGATTTCATAAATGTTGTAAATATTTCAGGAACCAAACGCATAACTTGTGAAGTTAATTTGAATGTCAAATATCTATGGAGATAGATGCGTATTTTGTCGATAAATAAGTCAGGAACCAACGTATAACTTATGAAGTTAGTTTGAACGTCAAATATCCATGGAGATGGATGTATCTATGGAGGATAGATATATTTGATAAACATTATGTCAGGTTGTTTAAGCTAAGTAAGATTTTGAAGGAGTTCAAAATAAAACAAGAGAAGAAAGGTTCATCTGCTTGTGAAAAATAGGTGAAACATTGAGTTGATAACTCAGTACAAAAATGATGGTTGGAGGATATGTTAGAATTCGCTATGAATTGTTCATAGGTCTAAAACATATAAGAACCATGTGTTTGTATTTGACGATATGTGACCCAAGTTCTTGGTTAGAAGAACATGTTAAGTGAGGAGTCATTTTTCACGGAGTTGAGATAATAGAATCTAGAGATTGGTAGACTTGGTTGAAGTCATAAAACCAAACTAGATTGGAAATCTCATAAAGGCAGAAGCGCAGCGAAAGCATGATCGGAAATATCGAAGTGAAAAGTATAGCACTGTCGATTTGTGAGTCTACAACATATAGGAGTATATGATTAATTCAAGGATTAAAAGATATAATATTATGGTTTGAGACATTTTATTTCAAGACTGAGTGAGTTCCGGGTGCACATGCTATGTGAAAGTCCTCTTGACTGATCATACGTCATGTAGGCATAAAAGGGAAATGAAAATCTCACTCTCTAACCAAATATATTATATTCATCATGTGATGATAATAGGTTTATCATGAGATGATAAAGTAATGTCAAATTAGGTGACATTGACGTTTTGCAAAGAACATAAAGAACTGTATAGTACAGAACACGGACAGAACCTCTTCCACGAGCAAACATGATCAGCACTGAGACTCCATGAGTGTTAGACACCATGAGTGTTGGATCGAGAAAATGTAAACTAGATTATTGACTCTAGTGCAAGTGGGAGACTGTTGGGAATATGCCCTAGAGGCAATAATAAAATGGTTTATTAGCATATTCATGTTTATGATAATAGTTTATTCTCCATGCTATAATTGTATTAATTGGAAACATAATACATGTGTGGAATATAAACAAACATGTGTCCCTAGTAAGCCTCTACCGGACTAGTTCGTTAGTCAAGAGATGATTAGAGTTTCCTAACCATGGACTTGTTATAGTCACTTGATAACGGAGTCATATCATTAGGAGTAATGATGTGATGGACAAGACCCGATAATAAAGAGTTACAATTGATCTTGTCACACAAGTTTCATTGCCAACACTTTTAGTATGACAAGTATAGTTTCCTTAGACCATGAGATTATGTCACTCCCGTTTACCGGAGGAATGCTTTGTGGACATCAAACGTCACTTCGTAACTGGGTGATTATAAATGTGGCTTTCAGGTATCTCCGATGGTATTTGTTGGGTGACATGAATCAAGAGTGGGATTTGTCCTTCCTTGGGATGGAAAATATATCTCTGGGCCCTCTCGGTAATATAGCATCAGAAAAGGTTGCAACCATGTGATTAAGTGTTAATCACGGAGATCCTATATTATGGACGAGTAAAGAGAATTTGCCAGGTAACGAGATAGAACTAGATATAAAGATATCGACGATCAAATCTCGGGCAAATTAAATATCGTGAGACAAAGGGAATCGTATACGAGATTAAGAATCTCCGGCATCGTGGTTCAATCGATAAGGAACTTCGTTGAATATGTAGGAGTCAATATGGGCATCCCGGTCCCGCTATTGATTATTGATTTGATCATGTCTGCATGTTCTCGAACCCGTAGGGTCACACACTTAACGCTCCGATGTAGCTAGGGTTAGCGATGAGATAATTGATGGTATGAACGAATGATGATTCGGAGTCTCGGATGAGATCCTAGATATCACGAGGAGCTCCGGAAGAGTCCGGAGATAAAATTTCATATAAGGAAAGTGGTTTCCAGGGTTCCGGAAAAGTTCGGGAAAATTCCGGCAGAGTACCGGAAGATTCTAGAAGGTTTCGGAAGGTTCCGGAGGGCCCCACCTTGGGGGCCACGAACCTGGAAGGGCCAACATGGACTGAGGGGAGGTGCAGCAGCCCACATGGGCTGGCCGCACCTTGTCCCCAAGGCCCATGCGGCCAAGGCAAGGTGGGGGCAACCCTAACCCTAATTGGGCGCCTTGGGGGGCAAGTTTCCCCCCTTGGCCGGCCGTAGATGGGATTGGGGCGCCCCCCACAGCCCCCTCACGCCTATATAAGGAGGAGGGGAGGGCTGGGGCGCAGCACCCTTGAACCCTAGCTGCCGACCTCCCTCTCCCTCTCCCTCCTCTCTCCTGCTGTCGCTTGGCGAAGCCCTGCAGGAATTTCTCCACCATCAACGCAACCACAACCGTCGTGGTGTCGAGATCCATCTAGCCACGTCCTCCTCACTTGCAGGATCAAGGAGTGGACGTCTACATCGAGCCGTACGTGTGGATACCGCGGAGGTGCTACCCCTTGTGGCACTTCATTGGATTGGATCTTCGAGGAAATACATCTCCTCGCGACTAGATGAGTCTAGTTGCGGGGATCGACTAGCCAACCCCTGCATCGACAAAACGCTTTGAACGTTCTTCGAGGGTAAGATATTGGATCTCATCTTCGCTACCTTCATCTAATAGATCTAGATCCTTGGAGTTTATTCCGCTTGTTGCGTAGGAAATTTTTTTGTTTTCTATGCTGCGACCCCTTCAGTAGATTATTAACATAATAGGTGAACACACTTGACATAATACACAGGGAATAGCGATCATTGGAACATGGTCGAAGCCTACAGTTTGACATAGTAGATTTCCAGCAGATGCACCCCGCGACTACATATATATAGGCAGAGAGGAAATCCTAGAGATTATTATTTACAGCTCAAATGGAGGTAACCGTTTGTTGATTCAGTCCTTCACGTTAAACCTGGCATGATATTAATTGGCACGGTCACACTAAATCCTGCCGTGATGATAACTGGCAGGTCCTAAATCAAAAACATCTGGAGAGAACGAATAACGACATGTCGCAGGTAGTTTCTGAGCACAAGAGCTGAACAGTGAGTCAGGTGGATGCGGTTGGTTCCTGAGCAGAGTTGCCAGGGTCAGCTGCAGACGATCTGAGCAGAAGATAGAGAAAATCAGCTTCGACCACCATTGTTGTGGCTTGTAGAAACTCCATTTAGACACTGACACAACAAACTTGAAACCTATACTTGGCAGAAAGTATTTTAGCAACCTCTGGTGGTGGAAAGCGTACCTGGCTAGTAACAATCTCAACTTGGTTGGCTGGTTATTTGCTATCACCCGGTGAATATGACTTCCAATCACTTCCAACCCCGCCTATTTAATCTGGAGCAATTACTGAGAGGAATTTAATTTTAAAAGACGTGCATATGACGATAACTTTAGGTAGAACCCAAAGGAAAAGCCATATTTGAGCACATAGCTCCAAGAAAACGAAATCGAAATATAGTTATGCAATAAAAAAAACTATTGAACTTAGTTCGAGCATTAGACATCTGTATAAGGCTGATTAAAATTATGACTAAGAAATCTCATAATTAATTTCAGGTGTATTGTGTTTTTACAGCAGTAAGGAGTACAGAAGCTTAGCACCTCAGCTTTGATTTTCACAGCTAGCCTAGAAGGAAAATAATCTATTATTGACAACAATTTTGTAGCCCGAGTGTAGAAACCAAACTGGCAACCTAGCGTGGGCAAATGAAAATCTAACCGGTGTTATTTGTGCTGTAAACATTAGACTATGAAATGGAATTACTTACACGATGTCTGCAGAGGTTGATGGACACAATGAACCACTACAGATATATGTATGTGGATCTGCATATGCAGAAATGGTGAATCATGCGTAGAAGCTCGATGTCACCGTTGAGCGCAAGGGAGAGAACTTCACATATTTGGACAAAAGTTTCAGACCTAAATATGCTTCGCCCCATATTTCCTGAAATCTCCATCTTATACTGACTAAATCCTGCAATAAAGCAGGTAACATATTACATGACATACATCCGTACTTAATACCAGAAGAAAGGGTGGCATCAAAGATCCAAAGAAACTACATATTACCATAAAAAAGGGATGCATTCTCATCTTCTCCGTTCTAAAAGACCCGAACTGAATACATGTTCTTAGCAAAGAGATGCATTAGAACATCTGCATATACAGAAATGGTGAATCATGCGTAGAAGCTCGATGTCACCGTTGAGCGCAAGGGAGAGAACTTCACATATTTGGACAAAAGTTTCAGACCTAAATAAGCTTCGCCCCATATTTCCTGAAATCTCCATCTTATACTGACTAAATCCTGCAGTAAAGCAGGTCACATATTACATGACATACATCCGTACTTAATACCAGAAGAAAAGGTGGCATCAAAGATCCAAAGAAACTACATATTACCATAAAAAAGGGATGCATTCTAATCTTCTCCGTTCTAAAAGACCCGAACTGAATACATGTTCTTAGCAAAAGAGATGCATTAGAACTATCTCTATTCTCATAAGTATCCATCACAGGCAACAACTCTACATGATATGGTCCAATCCAATACTCATGGATATGACTTTTCTTATTGGTACAGAACAACACATACATATACATGGACAGCGAATACAAATATATACCTGAAAAATTAGTCTACCAGAAGACCTCGAAAGAAGAACACGAAGACGATATCCTGCTAAACAAAAATGGAAACCAAATAAAGTCAGCAGGAGCACGTCCCAAGGAATCCATTAATAAACCAGCAATGAACATGGGAAACGTATCAATCAGAAGAGAAGCCATGGGCAGAAGGAAAACCTTTGCCATAATGGATGTGCATCACTGTCTGCCTCACATATGTTTCAAGTGTCGCTCATCTGCTCCAAGATTGCGGCAACTATGTCATCATGGTCTAGTTTGCAACCTCTACGGCTTCCTCGTATGTCTTCAGCTGTAAACATGCAAAAAAAAATATTACATGAGAAAAAAAGAGCTTCAAATTAGGTGTGCGTGAGAGATGCAAGGTGCAGCAGTCAGTACACCATCGGAATCAGCCGTTCGTTGGTTTTTTCGTCATTGATTTTGATACAATAGAAGTTGCCTCAAGACAACAGCAAAACCTCCAACTTAGCTGAACCAGCCTTGTCAGAAGCTGCCCATGCCTTGTTTCACTCTAGCATAAATTGTAAATCTGCCATGGATTCTCTACTGATCGGTACCTGAACCAGCCCTGTCCCCCAAACGGTGACAGAAAAATTGTACAATCCAAAAAACCTGGAAGCAACCTATACCTCTACGCATGACCACCCAATGGGGAAAATATGTTTTTTTGCACTTACCTCCAACCAGCGACTCATGTGCAGCAACTGATCATACAGAAGAACAGGGCAGGTCAGCAGCAACTGCACAAAGAAAAAAGTCAGGTAAGATTAAATCGAAGAACAGCCTGTACACGGAAAAAAGGGGAAGGATCCCGACGCAGCCTACCTCAACCAGGATTGGAGGGCACCTCAAATCAGCACTTCCTGTGGAGCACCAGATCCAATCTAATAGCAAGTCACACAGGCAACTGCAGAGAAAACATAGGCACGGCCAACCTCAATCAGCCGGATCGAACCTAAGAATAGCCATAGCACAAAAAGAGGAAAAAGTGGAGTAAGGGAAGAGGATCCAGGCACAGTTTACCTCAACCAGCGTGTGCAATCGCTGGACTTGGTGGTGGAGGAGGACGGAGCAGTAGGTCGAGCGGGCGCCGCCGTGAAGGTCCAGTCACGGGCAAAGCAGTGGTCCTCGACGGCGGCCCTCGGCACCCTCGTGTGGTGCCTCGCGCCTCCTCCCACCCAACACCACAGCCGTCGCCGCCGCCGTCGGTCTCCCCCACGCCACCTCCTCTTCCTCTTTTCATCCAGGCGATGTGCTCGTGGATAGGCCTCGCCTCCGCCGGTCTCCCGTGCTCAGGCCCTTCTTCTCCAATCTCCAGGACGCGGAAGAGGGGAGGGAGGTTGAGGCGAGGGGCCGCAAAAAAGGAATGTCCTTTAGGGACCTTTGGATACCAAGATTTCGCCCGTATGGAGCACCGAATCCAAGGTAAGAGGAAGGCACAACGTCCACTACAGAGAAAAGAAGGCAACCAGCAAGGTTAATCAGCAAGCTCCAACACAAAAATAGGTAGAAAGCAAAGAGCTAAATCTAGAAGCAGCCAACCTCAACCAGCGACGGATCCCTGCGACGCCATCGTGTGTACGGTCGGGTAGCGGCACGGCGGTCGCAACGACGAAGCTCGAGCGGTCCGAATCGGCGGTGGACAGAAAATCTAGATCGGGGGCGGCGGGGGTAGCTGCAAACCCTAGATCGAGATGAAGGCCTAGGGTTCACACGGTAGGAGGCACGTCGCATATAAGCCGGCGGAGTGTAGAGAGGGCAGGGACGACGGCGGCCACCGTCTGTAGCATCTGTACCCGGCGTCGCCTCCCAGTCCGCCACGCGCGTACGGCCGCCGCCCCGTCGGCATGAATTGGACATGGAATGACAAGTATGACCCGCGCGGTCGATTGAATCACGCTCCCCTGCCACCGCGGCGTCGACGACCCATCCCGCAACATACAGAGAAACGATACACCCCTGACGCTGCCATGTGGGGACAAGAAAAAAGGGACCACAAACAGCGAGACGGGGAAGCTCCACGCGGGTAGAAAACGGCCAGCCGCCCAGGGGTCGCTAGGGAATGGACGGCCCGGATCGAATGTTAATCCTATAGAACGGTCGGATGTGTCTGAGCTATGAGGAGCCTCATACCACCCCTAAGGATGTATTCTTTAGATTAAGGACCAAGTCACCAAGTGCCAAATAATCTTTATGAGGTATTATCTGGATTGGAATCTGCATCTCAACTTGCTGCTTTGATTAGTGCTCTTCTGTTGGAACCTTTTCGATGCCGGTATCAAGAACAATAACTATTTTGTCTGATTAATCAGGTGCAACATTATGAACCGGCGGCTTTGAACAGATTATGCGATTAGTACAGGGATGGATGTAGATAGATTAAAATACATTTATGTTGTACGTACAAGCAAAATAATTACTGATATCCACCACACAAAAAAAATATGCACCTATGCTGCCATGAAAAAGTATCTAGCATCAGGGGGACGACTGCTCTCAACCACATCCTCCAAATGACCGACATAGTCATTTTTATTATATACAAATAATATAATTAATACGAAAATTCAAATTAGTTCGTGATCTCATACAAACCATTTCAGGGGAAACCCTCGATCCATTCTGGGTCGGACGTTGACGGCGTTTAGTGTCGCTCTCCCCTTAGGGGCAACATGTGTGTCGAAGCTCTCTTGTGATAATAGTAGCAGTTCGTGGTGTTCTAAAAGGTGGATTGGCGAGGCTTCTTCCGCGTCGTGTGGCAGTTGCCATATATTTATCCTTCGTGGCAACTCAGAGGTATTCGGCTTTTTTCGATAAAAAGAATATATTAATATCATAAAGATATCAATTACACCCAACCTTTTCAACAACACAATACCCAAATGACATTACGGATGCACGCACACAAAAAAAGAAGAAAAAACTAAAAAAAATCCCGCTACTGAGTTCAGTCTTTGTAGCAGCAGCACAACCACCAGCAAGACAACGCCTAATGTCCAAGTTCTCCAAAAGCGACGCCTCCAGAAAGGAAACAGTGCACAAGCGTTGTCGTCGCCCGATCGTAGATCATGGGTTTTCACCCTGAAGATAGTCCTCGCTCTCAATACAATGTCTTCAACAAGACCATTGCCATGCACAACCAATTAAGGTCAGACCTTAGATTTTCACCCTTACAGGTAATATTTTGAACTTCACATGTACTCTCACCCCCACTTATATACCGCTGCTACGAATCCTGAACTCCAAGCAAGTTCCTCTTCATCGTAAAAGCTCAAACCACCATTGCCGGTCCTCCGATCTCAGCTTCCATGACATTCTCCGCCTCTGACTTCATCTTGGGATTAAATATCCCATGATGGCTCCCTCCTTAATGGAAAACAATTAATGGGCACGACCGAATCCCACCCGATTCAGTATCTCCAGGCTTAACGCGCACTGGGAGTTCGCCAGCGGCGCCTTCCGGAACTCAACACTCCATCCTTATGAAAGGAGGACATGTGTCAGGCAGATCGTCGCCTTGTCACAAGAGGAACCCTAGGACCACCACTTTTATTCAGCCCGAATCCCCACGCAAACAACCATCCCGACGGCCGTTGCTCCTCGTGCAAACAGTTGAGCAGCATCTGCATGACCTCGTCGATGTTGCCGCTCCGCGTGAAGCAGCTCCATCAGGGTGCGCCCTCTCTGCCCCCCCCCCCCCCCCCCCCCCCCCGTTTGACAGACTGGGCGTGGCCGCCACCGCCGACGCCGACGCCGGCAGCGGCCGTGGGGATTAGAACGTGGGGAGCTCTATAGAGCTGGGAGGAAACCTCTGGAGCTGCCCTGCGCGAGGCGACCCGGGAGGCGAGGGATGAAGGGTGGAGGCGCGGTAGGGGAGGGTTGGGAGGCGGCGGTTGTGCTAGGTCTTTAAACTTTGAGGTATTCGGGTAATGTCTCATAAAACAAATATAAATACAAAACTGATTAAAAGATAACAAAAACACAATATAAGCTCGGGGCATCGGGGCGCGCAGGGTGCACATGTCTCAGCGACGCATACGCTCGCCACCATGCTGCCAGCCGCCTCCGATCGATCCGGTCTGCACCTCGTCTGGCTGAACCACCACACAAGCCAACCGTGGTACCGAGTACTGACAGAATTAACGTGAAGTCAAGTAGTACGTGGCGAAAAGGATTTCAACCAGACGAAAGTAGCACTAAGCTGATGAAATAATTCGTTCGTTTGCACCGTTGAATTCCTGAGATGCTCCAATCCAAGTAGGGCGGCGTACGTACACCCCTGAGAGGCCCTGAGTCCCTGACGTAGGTATACACGTAGGGTGGATTGGGAATGGATGACGGACATACGTACACACCATGATAAGCTCGGATTCAGTGCAAAAATAGCCGATCTCCGTACGTGCATGTGCACCGGGCATGGCAACAATGACGACCGGTATCGATCTGGACTTTCATGCCAGTGTTAGATGCAGCATGCACCAGTTGACGTGGCCTATACAAAACAAAACAAAAATCACCCGTCACCCATTTGTATGCACATACGGTCGGACAAAAATCATTTTAGCTACTACTACTATCTACTTATGGGTCTTACAGGTGTCCAAATAGCTGAACCATTCTCTCCTCTCTAGATCATAGAGAGAGGCAATATTTTGGCCGTACCGCACCGCCATCCCTCCTCCGCCGGTAGGCCTTGTTCGTCGCTCCGTCGGTGTGGGAGTGTGGGGAGACCTCGAACTACCGAATGGAGTTCTAGTTTTACCTCCTTTGACGTTTTTAGCAGGGTTACAACCCGGAGCTTTGTTGGTGGTGGCGAGGGCCGATCTAGCGAATAATTCTTCATCGAGCCTCTACATCTCGACGTTACGATGGTGCCATCAGCTGACATGAACTTGGTCGACTGGTGGACCTCGCTCTCGGCCGCACACTTTAGTAAGTGAGACCTTCACAGTGCGACAACGTTGATCTTCTGGATGCTTTGGACACGCAAAAATGGCGGCGTTTTCATAGGAGACTCACCATCCACAAACTTGCCCATTTCACGGATTTGTGACGAAGCGCGCACCGGGAACAATGCCGGGCTCCTCCCAGCTGAATGCTTTGATGAGGGATGGATCGAGGGGAGATATAACGAGTAGTCAGTTAGGTGTGAGTGTGGAGGTTTCTGTAGCTCATGCTCAAACATTGTAGGTTGTAGCAGCCCTTCCTTCTATCTAATACTATATGTAGATAATGTTGAGATCTATCACTTTGTAAATTTTTATCTAAAATTTATATTATTTTAGGCATCACAAAAAAGAATATTCGGACAAAATTTCAAGTTTTCGAAACTTGTAATGTTCAACGACCCAGATCCATCCACTTATCATTTTTACCCAGACTAAAATATATGAAAATTCGCATTAAATTTTTACGCGCTTATGGATCGTATCATTAACTACACGGAAGAACAAACATCTTCTTCACCCCCCCCCCCCCCCCGCGTCGCCTAACCCTAGGCGACTCGGGGGCGATCTGCGCCGCCGGCCCTCGGCCCTCCCTCTCGTCGCCTTCCTCCCTGCCGCCGCCAGAGGTCTCGCCGGCCTGAGCCCGGGCTGGTGACGGCGGCGGCAGGGCTTCCTCCGCGCGTGGCTGTTGGGCGCATCTTCGGCGGGGGGCGGTGGCGCATTGCTTGGCCGAGTGACGGCGGCGAGGTGGCGCTAGATCCCGGTGGAGGCGCAGTCGATGGTGCTCGAGGTGGCCCTGCACCTTGCGACGGTGCCGCCCCCTGCTGCCGCGGCGGCGAGCGACGGCCAGTTCGGGCCTAGATGGGCTCGGGCTAGCCTCTTTCACCTCTCGGCAACAGGCTGGTGCGGGGCGCCTAGTCTTTCCGGCTGCTGGGCACCGAGGTGGTGCCGGCGGACAGCAAGACGGCGGAGGCTGGATCTCCTCCGTTCAGCCCCTGTTTTTCGGGTGCTCATGGTGAATAAAGGAGCTGGTCCTAGGGTTCTTCTCGCATCAAGGTTGCAATCTGCCGGATGCCTATCCCCATTGATCTGGCTGGACAGTCGTTTTTCGGAAGGCTCCGCCGGCGAACTCCACTGGGCGACTCATGCCTAGAGATTGTTGGATCAGATGGTATTCGATCGTGCGCACCCATGTTTTACTCTGACCGTTTGGTTTCAGAGGGTGCGCTTCGAAGCTCTGCTGGCTGTTAATATCATGGAGCACGCTTTCTCGTTCCGTGGTGCTGGCGGGGAATGACGTGGAAGGCGAGATCTGAGGACTGGCAATGGTGGTTCGAATCTTTCTAGCGAAGAGGAATTGGCTTGGTATTTCATGACTTGGAGCAGCGGCATGTAAGTGGGGGCGACAACATACGTGAAGTCCAAAGTTCTACCTTTCAGGGTGAAAATCCAAGGTCTGGCCTTAATTGGTTGTGCCTGACAGTGGTCTTGTTGGAGACATTGTTTTGAGAGTGAGGACTATCTTCAGGGTGAAAACCCAAGGTCTGGCCTTAATTGGTTGTGCCTGGCACTGTTCTTCTTGTAGGCGTTGCTTTTGAAGAATTGGACTTCAGGTGTTGTTTTGGTGGTGGTTGTGCGGCTGCCGCAAGGACTGTAATTCCGTAGCGGGACTTTTCTTTTTATTTCTTCTTCTTATTGTCTTTCGGCTGTGTGCATCCGTAATGGCTTTGGTTATTACGTTGTTGCAGAGGCTGGGTGTAATTTGTATCTCCGCGATATTAATATACACTCTTTATCTAAAAAAAAGTTCACCCAGTGTCGGGACGAGATGAGGCATATTCTGTTGTACATTTCTGCTCCCGCCTCCGCGTGAAACAGTATGCCGTGCTCGACACTATCGGCAGGCTTGTGACTTGTGAGCCTCTGAGAGCATCTCTAACACAGCCCTTAAAACGGCGAAACCCTCAAAACTCCGACGAGTTTACGTGCCGAGGCAGTTTATCTGCCAGTCCAGAGCCCGTAAAGGCCGCTCGGCCAGTAAACAGGATAAAGGGGCCGTGAATGCGCGCCCCCAGCCTTTATTTATGCCGGCCGACGAGGGTTATCCAGTTCGCAACCCTCATCCTCGCGCCGCCGCCGACGAGAAATCCGCCCCCCGCACCGCCGCCTCCGACATGCGATTCAGCCGCCACGAGAGCAGATCCAGCGGCGCCGCCGAGCTACGATGGCCCCGAAGAGGGAGCTCTTGCCACCGCTGCCGGGCAACGACCGATTCGGCGGCGATTACTCCGATGCGCGGCGGGCGCAGCTTGTCTGCTCGGACGGCGCGCGGAAGCGCAGCGCGCGGCGGTGGTCGAACGACGACGAGCCTGTGCCGCCGTCGCTCCTCGTCCGCCAGGTCGAGGAGTTCGACCGTCTCCGGTGGGAGCGCGAGCTCGTGCGCCGAGCTCGTCTCCGCAACGGCGGCGAGGGCAGCTCCTCCGCGCCGCCGCCAGCGCTTCCTCCGCAGGAGGAGTACGACGCCGAGGCCTTCGGCTTCTCCCTCGCGCCGGAGGATTTCGTCGCCGATGACGACCTCGAGCGCACCATGGCGGTGGTGAAGCTCCGCTTCGAGCGGGAGGCGGAGGAGCGTGCGGCGCAGCTCTAGCGCAACGAGGAGATCAACGACATCTTCCTCCACCAGGGGCTCGAGTAGGACCGTGTCGCCGCGGAGAAGAAGACGGAGTGGGAGCGCGAGGCGACGATGGTCGTCGACCTCGTCTCCGACGAGGAGTGAAGCTCCTCCACCGCCGCTGCGTCGCCGCCGCGCCCGAGGCTCCGGTGAGCCAAGTTTTGGAATAGGGCTAGGGCGGCGACGAAATCGAGTAGAATTACTTTTTGTTTTAGTCTAGATTAAATGTAAATTATGGACGAATTCATCTGTACGAGATGAATCGATGAAGAACAATTTCATTCCCGCCAAAATTTCTCGATTTGCAACTCCGATTTAAGATTTCTGCTATGTTGCAACTAGTTTTCGCGCAAAAAACGTGAGTTTCACGAACTATAAAACGCGTTTGAGGTTTCGCGTTTTAAGGGCACTGTTAAAGATGCTCTGACACCCTTGTCGTCCTCGGACTCGTCCCGACACTGCGCTACTAGAGTCTCTTCTCCATAGAAAGAAGGGCAATGCAATGGAAGAAGATATCGACACACCACATGCCCGTTCGGTTGGATCCTAGGCCATGCATTCAACGTGTAAGAGTATTTTCAACGGGACCCCCACTTCCTCACTATTTGTCTGGATGGACAACCCCGAAATGACTGAACAAAAGAGAAACGAAAAGGACTATCGTGCTGGATCTTCCACGTGATGACGTGACACGGTACAACCTGGATCATTTTTTTATTTCTATTTTTCTCTCTCATCATCCTCACCAATTATATACAAGTGACCGGATAATTTGGGAACATGGTTTTTTTTTGAAAGCATACATATATATATTATATATTAGAGATAGACCAGGTACAAAATACGTACACAACACAGAAAGGTCCAGAAGGACAAACAACACCGTACAAAAAGCAGAAAGAACCCTGAAAGAAGACAAAATTCCGAAGAAGTCCTCCGAGCTCTCTGCATCACCAGATCGAAACCGCCCATCGTCTCCGGCGCCGAGACACCGAGAGGGAAAGGACCGGCGACCATCAAACCCAAGGTTGAAGACGCTCCATCGCCAACTGGCTTTGAAGACCTCGAGAAGAAGCACGCAACGTGCCCACCTATCGCTGTGGCATGCGAGGCGGGGACCTGCCCCGAGCGAAGCAACAACCTCCAGATCTGCCTGCTCCCGTCGCCGATGGCGAGAAGCAGCAGCAGATCCGCCGGCCACGGACCACCAACCCAGCACGGATGCCATCGTCCTCCAGCCCGCCGCCAGCCAGAGCAGACTGGCGACCATAGCTCCTGCACACCTTCCCCCTTCTCCCCACCGGCACCGGAGAAGACGCCGGCAAGATGCGACCGAGAGGGAGAACCAAAAGTCCATAACGAGGCCTCCGTCGCGCTGGGGACCTCGCCTAGACAGAGCGCTCATAGATCCACCTCCAGCCACTGCCAAACCGGCCGCCGAACGCAGATCGGGAGCATACTTATTCGCCTCCACCGCCAGCACCATCACCGGCGTCAGAGCCCGAAAAACCTAAGCTAACTAGCTAACTAGCCTAGCAGCAAACAGATCCACCCGGCGATTCGACCTCCCACCCCTTCCCGACAGCACCAAGGCCGACGGAGAGGAGGTGGACGGCCGAATCGCCGGTGGAAACGGAAATCGCCCTCCGGTCGCCTTCTACAGTGGAGAGGGGAACGAGAGGGGAAAAGAGGTCCTATGGGAACGCTGGGAACATGGTTGCGTATACGGACAAATGAAGGTTTTCGACACTGTATGAACATCTCTACCCGATACTTTTACCGCCGTTGGATCAACTATACCCGATACCTTAAAATCTCGTAAAAAAATTAGGTATGCCGTAAAATATCTTTTAAGTATGAGATGAGTTGTAGCACGGAAAGTGTTAGTTGCACATGAGCACCAACGATCTCGGTTTTTCAAAATCGTATTTCTAAATCTTCAAAAGATCAACGAGAAAATATACAAATAGTTATAGACATCCTCTATGGACGCTGCAATTTTCGTAAAAGAATGCATAGTATTTGGCCACAATAATTTTCACTCTAAAAGGGAGGTTTTTATGCCCACAATTTTTTTTATATAACCGAAAGTAGAACTTCTTTTTCATCGATACTTTGAAAAATATACAATAATGTATGTGTACTCATCCAGGGGGAAAATATGTTTTTTTAAGCTCAAAAGTACAAATTATGAAAAAGTTGAAATCTAGGAGCATCGGTGCATGGGTGCCACAAATCCTCACTTGTTGTAACACAACAAATATGTAAAAACAGGCATGTAAAACTTGTTTTCCTCTTTTACTTCTTTGCTCCACTCATTATCTTCTTTCCCAACACCATGGTTACTCCCCAATGAGACGAGATGACATGGCAGTCGTCCGACCCTTCCTCCCCATCCGACGATCGGCTAATCCCCTACATGTCCGCTGCCCTCCCCTTCCTCGCTGCCACCAAAATCACGCCTCCTCCCTCGAGCTCGGTATCACTCTCCGTTCGAGCGACGTAGCTCATCCATGGCCGCCCGCTCCAGGGCAAAAACCTAGGTTAGGGCAAAAAAGAAAAGATTGAAAGGGAGCCTAAACCTTCTTGATGGCAAATCGTGCTGAAATTTCTGTCCCACCAAACTTCAAAGTGTTTTGCGTACACGCAAAATTCGTCCCTCCTACTACGTATATGTAGTATGTGAGCCTGTTTTGGAATAGGAACATGAATACATATAATATCATCATGAATTATGAATTAGATCTGAAACGTGGAAAATACGAACATTTTCAGTCATACATTGTCGTGGTTGCTGTCACGGCATATGCCAACGGGGTGGCTTAAGGTGTGGGGACTATGGCGCGAGCGACGGCGTTCCGACGGGATTGGGCACAAGCATGCAAACTGACACACGATGTACCAGGTTCGGGGCCCTTGTGAGGAGGTAAAACCCCTACTCCTGCATGATCTGGCATATGTGGTGGAGTATATGGTGTTACATGTTTGCTCCTTGAGTTGTATATGATCTAAGCTATGGAGAAGTGACCTCGGCCGGCTGCCAGAGAGCCGGGCCGGCTAAAGGAGTGGAGCAGCCGGCCACCCGGGAGCTCAGGGGCGTCCCAATCTGGCGAATGAGGGCGGCCCTGGTGCTCCTTATAAAGGGGAACCCAGGGGACAAGGGGTGGCCCGCATACCTAACTTTCACTATTCGGGTACCGGGTACCGTACATGTATAGGACCGGCCGATTACACTTACTGCCGGGTCCGGCTACAGTCTTCTTTCTTCCCACAGTGTTCTTCAATCACGCACAGTGGACGCCTCACGGTATGGAGGCGCCGCTGTCGGGGACGTGAGGAGCCAGGCGGCGCGCGTCCGGCCCGGCCGGCTCCACTACCGCCGGTTCCGGGTCAGCGGTCTGCCGCACGCCCCGCACTGTTCGTCGTGGAGGCAGTCGTGGCCGGTATGGCCTTCTCCTTTATGTCTTGTCGGTGTGGTCGGCGTCGTGCAGCAACTGTACCGGGCGTCGTCGTTGTCGGGTCTTCCGTGTCTGGCTGGCAGGCGGCCAGCCGGACAGGCGTCCAGCTGGACAAGGCTTCAAGGCAGGCAGATGGCCAGCCAGCCAGGGCTTCAGGGCAGCCAGCCGGCCAGGCAGATGGCCAGCCAGTAGGACGGCCAGCCGGATTTGGCCAGCCAGCAGGAGGGCCAGCCGGATTTGGCCAGCCAGCTGCTAGATCTTGCCGAGTCGTGGACTTTGGCATATCGGGGGATCATTCCCCCGACACTAGTCCCCGAACCTGTCGTGGTCCTGCAGGCTTTATCGGGAGGGCCTCGGCAGGTTTCCCCCAAAAAATAATGCAAGAAACAAATGTCGTTAAATCGTTAGTACATTAAACCAAAAAGGTTGGCACTTTTACTTGCATCTTTTAATCGATTAGGTGCCGGCTCGCCCTTGTTTCACCCCTTAGCCATTTTCTGTGCACCCGGCTGGTCATGACCGCTGCTCTTGCCGGCGTATCAGCCGGGTCGTGGTCTGCAGCCCGGATCCGAAGAGTGAGCCGGCTGGTCGAGTACACAGTGAGACTTCAGGAGTTTGACTTAGGCGAGCGAGGCAAAGGTTTTCGTAGCCGGCCGGATGTTATTCTTTCCTTTGATGTTTTTCACGTGTGAGCTTTCCAGCTTTTGCTCTGGCCGGCGAGTCTGCAGCGCGGAACCGCAGAGTGGGCCTTGGGCGTCTAGGACGTTAGTAACCCATCGCCGGGAAGAATGAACAGCCGGCTAGCCACAGTTCGGACGATAAAACATAACTTGCACTGATACCAAGGTAGCCTCCGAACTTGCCAGCAAAGCACTTGCGCAGGAACGAGGGGTAGTCCCCGAGTGTCTTTCGGTCTTATCCACTTTCACACAACGCAGAATCTTACGGGACGATACTTACATTCTTATTGCTTGAGCGGGCGGGGAAGAGATGATGCAGCCGGTCGGAATCCAGTCGGCCAGGCAGCCAAACGGAGCCGGATCGGCCCCCAGCCGGCTAGGTGTCAGGACGCGGCTCCCGAAGCCAGCCGGCCCAGTAGCGAAATGGAAGCAGCCGGTCAGACGCGCGAGCGGAATCAGCCAGCCCAGGAGCGAGCCGACACCGAGCTAACGGCCCGGGAGCAGCCGGCACGTCCCGCCTCCTTTCGCTTTCTCTTTTCTTTCTTTCAGCCGGAACGGCTTCTCCTTTCTTTCCTCTCTTTCTTTCTTCAGCCGGATGGCCTTTTTCTTTATCTTCTTTTGGTTTTCTCTTCAGCTGGCCTCTCTGAGCGGCCGGCCGGACGCGCGGGACGCTGGAGCCAGCCACGGATAGCCGGACGGGAGTGGCGGAGCCGGATGGAGCGCGCGGGCACAACCGGCAGTGCGAGACCGCACAGGCGGATGCGCGGCAGCCAGAGCGGAGCCGGGGATGAGGGCGGCCGGCAGAGAGGCGGACGCAAGCTTCGACGGCGCAGGCCGGCGCGGAGCCAGCGGCGGGCACGGGAAGGAGCCGGAGACGGGCGTGGCGAGACGACCAGAGCGCGGACGCGGAGGCCGCGAGGGGAGGACGGACGTGCGGGTGTGGCATCGAGGGGAGCGAGGTCAAGGAGGATGCGGGCGCGAGTACGGGAAGGAGCCGGAGACGGACGCGGCAAGCCGGCCAGAGCGCGGATGCGGAGACCGCGAGGGGAGCACGGACGTGCGGGTGTGGCGTCGAGGGGCACGAGGAGGACGTAGAGGATACCGGCGGCGCAGCCGCCGATAGACACGCAGGCTCGGGTAGACGAGGACGACGCGGGTGCGAGTCCGGGGCGATGGTGATGTCGAGCCCCGGAGTCACCGAGTTTCTCCGGGAGAGGAAGACAATTGGCGCCTTGAGACGGCGACGTCGATGATGGTGAAAAGGGGTCCCGCCGAGAACGGGACTCCGGCGCCGCTAAGCCCCACGGTGGGCGCCAAATGTCGTGGTTGCTGTCACGGATATGCCAATGTGGTGGCTTAAGGTGTGGGGACTATGGCGCGAGCGACGGCGTTCCGACGGGATTGGGCACAAGCATGCAAACTGACACACGATGTACCCAGGTTCGGGGCCCTCGTGAGAAGGTAAAACCCCTACTCCTGCATGATCTGGCATATGTGGTGGAGTATATGGTGTTACATGTTTGCTCCTCGAGCTGTATATGATATAAGCTATGGAAAAGTGACCTCGCCCGGCTGCCAGAGAGCAGGGCCGGCTAAAGGAGTTGAGCAGCCGGCCACCCGGGAGCTCCGGGGCGTCCCAATCTGGCGAATGAGGGTGGCCCTAGTGCTCCTTATAAAGGGAAGCCCATGGGACAAGGGGTGGCCCGCATGCCCAACTTTCACTATTCAGGTACCGGGTACTGTACATGCGTAGGGCCGGCTGATTACATACTGAATACTGGGTCCGGCCCCGCCGGGTCCGGCTACAGTCTTCTTCCTTCCCACAGTGTTCTTCCATCAGGTGCAGTGGACGCTGCACGGTATGGAGGCACCGTTGTCGGGGACGTGAGGAGCCGGGCGGCGCGCGTCCGGCCCGGCCGGCTCCACTACCGCCGGTTCCGAGTCAGCGGTCTGCCGCACGCCCCGCACTGTTCGTCGTGGAGGCAGTCGTGGCCGGTATGGCCTTCTCCTTTATGTCTTGTCGGTGTGGTCGGCGTCATGCAGCAACTGTACCGGGCGTCGTCGTTGTCGGGTCTTCCGTGTCCGGCTGGCAGGCGGCCAGCCAGACAAGGCTTCAAGGAAGCCAGCCGGCCAGGAAGCCTAAACCAGCCGGCCCGGGCTTCAGGGCAGCCAGCCGGCCAGGCAGATGGCCAGCCAGCAGGAGGGCCAGCCGGATTTGGCCAGCCAGCTGCTAGATCTTGTCGAGTCGTGGACTTTGATACATCGGGAGGATCATTCCCCCGACATACATATTGTGATAAATAAATAAATAAGGGGGTAAAAATCTCGAGCTCTGCATCTGAGTGTCGCACACAACCAAAATATCAAAATCGAATGTATCACATATGAATGGAAATCGATACTATAAAACACCAAAACCCAATCACATGAATAATTCAATACCAGACATAATTCATACTTACATTCAATAATGAAAAACCGGACATATGAACGGATGCAACTCCTCCCGTATGGTGCCCGTATCATGTGTGTAAGAGGCTCACTTAGACATATATAACGAGGAGACAATATCCGTCGGAAACCAAGTTACAAGAACCCCATAAAAATCATGTTTGCAAGACTCTAAAAGTTCAAAAAAAATCACAGTGCAAAATAATTGTAATGTTTTATTTGCACTATATCCTAAAACTCTGTGAATAACACTCTTATCTATCTAATCGGATAGCGGAACGACTGGATTACCCCGAACAAAAAAAAATTAATGTATGTATGATGATCTTTAAATATGTGAAATATAAAGTTCAAATCCTAGGTTGCCTTCGCTTATTGGTTTTATCGGTTTGTAGTACTATATTTTGCTTTCCATGGATATTTTCGGAGTGGGCGTGATTTTTTGGTTTTAGGGAGTGAGTGGGGCATATAGACAGGTTTCCATCCTAGTATGCCACTATGCCTACTCGCGTCATCGTCACTGGAACCGATACATTACTTACCGTTAATCGCGCGCTGCGTTGTCCACTCCACTCCGTACCACCCTGCCGACTCCATTGTCGAATCTCTTCTCTTGCCCCGAGCATCCAAACACCTATATAAACCCCGAGCTCCCCGGAATTAAATCCAAACCAAACCTCTGCCTTCAATTCAATTCACTCCATCAACACGTACACCCACCACACCACCGGCAACAACAGCTCACCATCACCTCAAACCAAACCCCACGCCCACGGTGTACGTCCTCCTCAGCCGGCCGGCCTCCTGCCCTGCCCCATTCCACATGGCGGCCAAGCCCGTGCCCGTGGAGCGGCTCGCGCAGCGCCTGGTGGCGCCGGCGGCTCCGACGCCGGAGGCCCCGCTCCGCCTGTCGTGGCTCGACCGCTACCCCACCCAGATGGCGCTCATCGAGTCGCTGCACGTGTTCAAGCCCGACATGGCGAGGGACGGCGACAGCCCGGCGAGGGCCGTGGAGCGGGCCATGGCGACGGCGCTGGTGGATTACTACCCGCTGGCCGGCCGCCTCGCGGTGTCCGACGCTGGCGAGCTGCAGGTGGACTGCAGCGGCGGCGGCGGCGGGGTGTGGTTCATCGAGGCCGCTGTCAGGTGCCGGCTGGAGGACGTCGACTACCTCGAGTACCCGATCGCCGTCGACAAGGACGAGCTGCTCCCCCACCCGCGCCCCAAGCCCAGCCGTGAGGAGGAGAGCAAGCTCATCCTGCTTGTCCAGGTACGTATATATTATTCCAGTCGCACTGCGCTCTGTCGGTGGTGGTGGATTTGGATTTTTACTGTCAGCTAAACTTTTTTTTTTTTGAAACGATCAGCTAAACTAGCCGTGCGTTGGTTTCGCAGGTGACGACGTTCGACTGCGGCGGCTTCGTGGTGGGGTTCCGGTTCAGCCACGCGGTGGCGGACGGGCCCGGGGCGGCGCAGTTCATGGGCGCCGTCGGGGAGCTGGCGCGCGGGGCGGGCCGCATCACGGTGTCCCCGACGTGGGGCCGCGACGCGATCCCGGACCCGGCCGGCGCGCTGGTCGGCAGCCTCCCGGACCCCGCGGGCGCCAAGCGGCTCGAGTACCTCGCCATCGACATCTCGGCCGACTACATCGACCACTTCAAGCGCCAGTTCGCGGCGGCCACGGGCGGCGCGCGGTGCTCGGCGTTCGAGGTGCTCATCGCCAAGGCGTGGCAGAGCCGGACCCGCGCCGCTGGCTTCGACGAGGCCTCCCCGGTCTACCTCTCCTTCGCCATGAACGCGCGGCCGCTCCTCCACGCCCGCCAGCTCCCCTCGGGGTTCTACGGCAACTGCTACTACATCATGCGCGTCTCCTCCACGGCCGGCAAGGTGGCCTCCGCCACCATCACGGACTTGGTCAAGATGATCAAGGAGGGGAAGAAGCGGCTGCCGTCGGAGTTCGCGCGGTGGGCCGCGGGGGACATGGCGGGAGTCGACCCGTACCAGATCACCTCCGACTACCGGACGCTGCTCGTCTCCGACTGGACGCGGCTGGGGTTCGCCGAGGTGGACTACGGGTGGGGCCCGCCCGCCCACGTCGTGCCGCTGACGAACCTGGACTACATCGCCACGTGCATCCTCGTGAAGCCGTGGGTGCACAAGCCGGGCGCGCGGCTCATCACGCAGTGCGTGACGCCCGACCGCGTCGCCGCCTTCCACGACGCCATGGTGGACACCAACTAGCTCACCACTTCACTCCACTCCACTGTTTGGTCATGTCATTTTCTTACAGTGGTATATAATCACCCAGTGCTTAATTACAGCTTGGTTAGCAACACGTAATGGTAAACTAAGCAAGAATAATGGCAGACTGGTAGAGTGAGGAAAGGTATAAAAAGGAAGAAGAAAAAGAAGAAAAGAGTGTGTATAGATATGGGGGACAGGTAGATACAGCTAGCTAGAGGGTAGTTGGCGGCGATGGTGATATTGGTATTGGATTCCTTTGGATGGTCACTCTCACTCGGTGGTGCTGTTGGATCAAGTGTAAACGGCACTTTTTTCTTTCCTCTTTTTTTGCTTCTTGGTGGGAAGCTACCAACTAGTCCCCTACTGTATTATTTGAAGTTTTTTATTTTGTTGTTCGAATATAAACCCACAAGATGTACAGATTTTTATTTTTGTCGTATCTGAGTTCTCAAGTCTTGTATTTTCTTTGTGGGAAAGTCGTGTTCGAAAAAACCCGGAATGAGCGCCTTGTCCGGTTTTTTAACATGCGTTAGTCTTTTAGTGAACACCAGATAAATAATTCTGAAAATAGTGTATCACATGGGAATCAATCCCTTATCCTGCAGCAAAGGCGTTGTCGTGGGGTTGTCACGGCAAGTTCTTCCTCAGGGAAGATGAGTTCTGGGGCCATTGATGACTGAAGTACGTGGGAACGGTTAATCTCGTCAAGGAACAAGGATTTACCCAGGTTCGGCCCCTCTGATTCGAGGTAAAGACCTACTTCCTGCTTCTATGTTATTGCTCTTGATTGTATCTCGATTACAAGGACCCGGCTCCCACAACTTAGGAGCCGGCGACTTCTCTCTGGTGGCTAGGGTTTCTCTATTGGTTGAAGCTTATCGATCTAAGGTCCAGGACCCCGCTTATAAAGGCTGCCGGGTCTCTGGACTTACAATTTACACCGAGTCATACTAGAACACGGAGTCCTACTCTACGTCTTGGTCTTCCAAGTTTAGACTCCGGGTTGTACTTGGACTCCTTCCGGACGGGTCCTTTCTTCATCATGGGCCTTGGTCGGCTTGTCTCCAGCCCAGCCCATGCGACTTGATACGTGACTCGGCTTTGGCCTTCTTGGTCTTGGCGGGTCTACTTTCCGGGTCCATGGGCCTACCTATAAAGTATCCCCCCATCAGTAGCCCCCGAATTTATCTTGGGCGCAGCTTGGCGGCTTCCTCTGACTTGCTGGTTCGACTCTCTGGGTCGACTCCTTCCACTTGAGCCAATGGCTCCAAAGTTGCTTGCTGCTAGCTCCAAGATGAATTCCTGCATAAAAACATAATACATACATAAAATGAGTCCACTCTTATCCCTTGTTCAAGCCACCATTCCTGCCCTCGTACTATCAGGCCGGGTTCTGGTGTGACTCTTGCAAACAAGGGCTAGATAAACTGATTTCACTGTCACAGGACTCGTCATTCTGAGACAAGCCGGCTACTTCCATATCTGCGACTTTGACCTTTCCATATTATAATTTCTTATCTGTCTGTTAGCCACTGGAACGTTTTTACTGAAACGTTATCCATAGTTAACTGTGGACCCACTCTGTAACTTTCTAGGGTTTTACCCCCCTTTATAAATCGCGGAGGGTTAGGTCTTAAACCTCACTTGCCCCCTCAGCTCAAAACTTCTCCTTCCTCTCTTCGCGCCCATCTCTTCCCGCGCCCAACACGCACCGCCCGCACGCCATGGCTCCCAAGCGCTCAAAGACCACATCGAAGGCCAAGGCAACCTCGTCGAGCAGGACGGTGAACATTGCCGCCGCGGCCGCCGCCGCCGCAAAACCCTCTTCCAAGCGGTCGATCTCCGCCGATTGGGGTGGATCCGTGGTCTCGGCGGAGCAATTGAAGACCCACAGGCTCTCAGGTTTGATCCCCTCTAGTGCTCAAGCTCGGGCCCCAGGGGATGAGATTGTTCCCTCTCCCGCTAAGGATGAAGTAGTTGTCTTCGTGGAGCACCTATTCCGCGGCTTTTCTCCCCCCGGCGATCTTTTCTTCCGCCAGCTCCTCGAACTTTATGAGCTGCGGATTCACGACCTAGCTCCTAACTCCATTCTCACACTTTCTAATTTCGTCGTTCTCTGCGAGGATTACCTCCAGATTAAGCCTGACATCAACCTCTGGCTCGAGTTATTCTATTGCAATCCTCAACCCGAGACCTCTGGGGGCCCTCTTCTCCAATGCGGCGCCGTCGCCCTTCAACGGCGCCTCAACTCTGTCTTCCCTAAGCCAGTTTTCCCAAACCGCATCAAAGACTGGCAAAAAACCTTCTTTTATTGCAAGGACACTTCCCCTGCAAATGAGCCCAAGCTTCCCCTGTTCTCTGAGGAACGCCTCCGGGCGACTCCTCTGATGAAAGCTAGGTGCCCAGAGGCCGACCGGCCAAGGGTCGAGTCTCTGATCACTCGCATCCGGGCCCTCTTGTCCCATAACTTGGAGAATATGGATTTGGTCCGTTGCTGGACAACTTGGAGAATCCAGCCGCTGAGCCCTAGGACTCGACTGATCTGCTCATATACCAGATGCGCTGGTGATGACCTCCGAGTTACAGAGCAGCTGTCTGATGGACCCGAACTTGGTCGACTCATCAAGAAGTTGACTGGGAAACCGGTGAAGGATCAAGCTCATTTCGGGCTCCAACCCTTCTGCTCGACCCACCCAGCTCCTGATGTAAGTATCACTCTCTACTTTATTTCAACCTTGACTTCACTTGTATTGCTTGCTGACTCATGTTTACTAACTCTATTGCAGCTCACCGACTCCTTCTGGAAGCCGGCCTCTGGAGCTGGTTCTAAGAATAAAGCTGAAGCTGAGGCTGAAGCTGAAGAAGAAATCCCTGCCACAGATCAAACCACTGTGGCAGAAGACACTGATGACGCGGATGAGGAGTCCTCCCAGGGGGCTCCTGCTGATGACGGTGCTGCCGATGAGGAGTCCTCGCCAGAGGCTCCAACCAAGAATGCTGATGAAGAGGAGTCCTCTCAAGAGGCTCCCATTGTGGAAGAAACCGACGATGACGAGTCCTCTCCAGAGGCTCCCACCACTAGGCAAACTGATACTGCCTCTGCTGCTGCTCAATCATCTCCATCTGCAGAGTCCTCTGCTAGGAGTCACTCCTCGTCCTCTCCAGCCTCGAACAATAATGGCTCTCGAGAGGCTGTTCCCAAGGTACCACTCTCACGAGTCCTTGGGTCCTCTCGCTCTCCTACTAAGCCTGAAGAACACATGCAGAGTGTCATTGCCGCCAGAAAGAGGAAGCTGCGTTCCGATGGGCCTGCAGACGCTCCTGAGCCTCTGCCAGTCTCACACCAACGGAAATCGACCTCTCCTCCCCAAAAGGACGACTCCTACAACTCTGGTTGGTCAATGCCTTCTTCAGACTCTCAGGCCCCCTTTGACCTGGAGACCAATGTTGGGTAAGACTCCTTTGTCTCTGTACTTGCGATTGTATGACTTCTGATCTTTCTTTTCACTAGGTTTATTGATTTCTGTCTCTAATTATTTCAGGGCTCGGCCTTGTGCCAAGGTGACAAAGCTCCCAGGCATGGCTGATGTCTCCTCTGGACGTGGACCTGCCCCTCCATCGACTTCTCAGACAACCAGTACGAGGACAGGTCCCTCCATCGCATGCATCAGCTGGCGCAACCACGACTCCTACCGTTCCCGAGTCCTCTTCAAAGGCTCGAGCGGCGACTCCAACAATAGTCCAGCCCAGCTCTGGTGCTGCGACTCCTGATTCTGCGCCTCAAGTTCAACCGGCTCCTGTCAAGCCGACTCCTACAGCCTCTCCATCCATCAAGATCAAGTCATCTACTGACTACAGTCGACTTCGGGTGGCAGATAACATGTCATTTTCCGAAGCCTATGCTGAAGCAGTCGACTTGAACGATCAAGCTGCTAGGCTGAAGGATGACGAGCAAGCGGCTCTTAGGTCTCTTCATATAGTTCATGAAGTAAGCTTTTCTGACTTCTATTTTCATGCTTTCTGGCATCATCCTATCTCAGTAGCCCCCAAGCACCTGTCTGTGGTGACTTGTGACTAGGATAGGTGCTTTGATTTGATACTGAACTCAATTGCTATATAGAGAAAATTTGCACACTGTAGCCCCCAAGCACTGAGTCCTTAACTCTATTAGGACTCGGGGCTGCTAACTTACTGTCTGTCGGGTCCTTAAACCAAAAATTTCTGCACGAGTAGCCCCCAAGCGCCGAGTTGTCAGCCTGCGACGACTTGGAGCTACCAATATATATCGCTCACTGATACCTTTCTTGAAGAAAAAATTTCTGTTCTGCGAGTAGCCCCCAAGCGCCAAGTTGCTAACTTGTGGCGACTTGGAGCTGCAAATATGTCCACTCTACTCATAATTAACTTGATGAAAAATTCTGATCTGCCAGTAGCCCCCAAGCGCCAAGTTGCTAACTTGTGGCGACTTGGAGCTTATGACTTGTCGATTAGGACTCATGCCTGCTTTTCTGATAGAAAGAATTGACTCCTGAGTAGCCCCCAAGCGCCAAGTTGTTAACTTGTGACGACTTGGAGCTCATGAGTTCTGTATTTGACTTGTGGATCTCACTTGTGCTTTATAACTTGTAATTGCAGTGCATCGTCTCCAAGATGAAGAGAGACATGAAAGAACTTGAGGACCAGGCAGCTGCCAGCGCCAGATCTGCCATGGCCGAAAAAGAGCACTCCCTTCAGCTTGAGAAGGATCTGAAGACCTTAGCTGCTCAACTGGAGCAGGTGAAAAAAGAGTCGGCTGAGGCCAAAAAGGTTGCTCAGAAAGCACACAATGACCTACAAGCTGTGTTCAACACTTGCAAGAAAGGCATTGGTGCAATGTGTCAACATATATTTGGTGAGTTTATGACCTTTGCTTGCTTCCTTTTGCACCTTTCTGAACTGTTTTTCAACTGACAATGACTCCTTGATTTCCTTCTGCAGGGGCTGACTCCCCAAAGCTTAAATTGCCCACAAGCAAACAACTATCTGAGATGCTTGATTACTGTCATGGGCTACAAGAGGGAGCCCGTTCTGTGGTCAAGTATTTGAATCATAAAGGCAAGTGCCCAAAAGAGCCTGAACGTCTGGTGGACGAGTTGTCCAGAGCACCAGGTTATGTGCGTCTGTGGAAACAATCTTCCATGAGGAGATCTGCTATCAGGATCTTGGCCTTAGCCCACAGCTACTATCCCACTGTTCTTGAGCCAGCAATGCTTACAATGGGGAAGCCTGAGCAGCATGAAGATGGCAAACCTTTTACTCAGAATGATTTCATAGCCGAAGAAAAGCTGGTGCGGCCATATGCTTGTGAGATTGCCAATAAGATGGACCCTGAGGTATGGGTTCATCATTATGATTTGGAGAACAAGCGAGTCGCTCCAGTAACTCCTGAGATAGTAAATTTTGGCCGCCCATCACAGGACCCATCTGGTGTATTCGCTGCCTCTGCCGGTCCGAGTTCATCGTCACCGGCGGCTCCTGTTCCAAGTGCTGAGCCTACCCTGAAGACTCCTGCTGCGCCCACTCCTTCCAGAGCTGTCCCTGGAGACGCTCAGAAACAAGCAGAGCTTGCTAAGCATATGAAGAGTCCCAGGGGTACTGGATTTCAAACGAAGAGAGTCGCCACCAAGCCTCCATTGAAGCCGGCTCCTTCTTCCGCTGCTCAAGCACAAGGCAAATCTCCTGCTAAGAAGGACTCCTCGACTCCTGCTGTTCAAGCAAAGGACAAGTCGCCTGCTGAGAAGGACTCCTCGACTCTGGCGAAGGAGTCAGCTTCTCTAGAAGACAACCCTCTGAATGACTTTTGATTGCTATGTGATGCTGTGTTACTATTGAGAGTTTGTAATTATGCACTACGGGTGCTTTTAAACTATTGAGCTTGGCAGCTCTTTTGAGTTGTAATGATGCACTACTGGTGCTTTAAACAATTGAGCTTGTTTATCTATTTAAAATTTGTGCCAATCGGCTTGGTTCTTATAACCCGTCTAGTTTTTCACTGATGAATAAGTAGGCCCTGCATGACTTCTCTTACAGTTTATGCTGACAGGTTCTTAACTCATATGTTCCTTAGGATCCATAAGAGAGAGAAACAAGTCATGCCTGTAGATAGATCATATTGTGCAGGATGCATCTGACTTACCAGCGAGAAAACTAGGAAAATTTGGCTACTGTGCCGGGTCCAAGAGTTTAAGCTTAACTTTTTTCACTGAAAAGCAAGCCCCCAAGAACCTGATGATCAAAATTTAAAGAACAAAGCGCACTCACTGGGTGACTCGACTAAAGGACTCATGTTCACAAAAGCCGGCTTTATTTCATTTGATCATAATAATTCGATTACATCTAGGCATGGCTCACTGGGCTCATTGCCTTTCAACTCATGAATCTATTACAACTTAGGTATAATATGGCGTAGCTGAGCTATGTTCCAAGGCCTCTTTGCCTCTGCATAAGGATCTAGAGTATGAGCTGTATCAGCTCCTTTGCCTACACTTGCCGGCTCTCGCACATCCATTAGATAGTACGATCCGTTGTTCAGATTCTTGCTTATGATGAACGGTCCTTCCCATGGTGGAGATAACTTGTGCATCCCTTCCTTATTCTGGACAAGGCGAAGCACTAAGTCTCCTTCCTGGAAAGTCCGGGTCTTGACTCTGCGTGCGTGATATCGCCGCAGGTCCTGCTGATAAACTGCTGATCTCTCAAGGGCTAACTCCCTTGCTTCCTCAAGTGCATCGACCGAGTCCTGGCGGGCGAGTTCGTTTTCTGTCTCAACATAATTGGCGACTCGTGGCGAGTCATGCAACAAGTCGCTTGGCAAGACAGCTTCTGCTCCATACACCATGAAGAAAGGTGTGAAGCCAGTAGATCTGTTAGGAGTCGTCCTGATGCTCCAAAGCACTGCTGGTAACTCCTCAACCCAAGACCCGGCGGCTCTTAGCAAAGGGACTCGGAGCCGAGGCTTAATTCCCTTCAACAACTCCTGATTTGCCCTCTCTGCTTGTCCATTGGACTGTGGATGTGCCACTGAGGCTAGGTCGAGTCTGATATTGTTCTCACCACAAAATTTGGCCATCTCCCCAACTGATAAGTTGGTACCATTGTCTGTAATGATGCTGTGAGGATACCCAAACGTGTTGCTATCTTCTTGAAGAATCTCACAGCTGATGCACCGTCGACTCTGCTGACGGGTTCCACCTCCACCCACTTGGTGAACTTGTCAACTGCTACTAGCAGATGGGTCTTCTGACAAGGCGACTTTGAGAAAGGGCCCACCATGTCGAGTCCCCAAACTGCAAATGGCCAAGTGATAGGGATGGTTCTGAGTTCTTGAGCTGGCACGTGGTCTTGCCTTGCGTACCTTTGACATCCATCACAGACTCGAACTATCCTCTCTGCATCTAAATGTGCTGTCAACCAA
Source organism: Puccinellia tenuiflora (assembly GCA_012064385.1). Taxonomy (NCBI): domain Eukaryota; kingdom Viridiplantae; phylum Streptophyta; class Magnoliopsida; order Poales; family Poaceae; genus Puccinellia; species Puccinellia tenuiflora. Next base: position 527,758 of record QRDG01002127.1, read on the forward strand.
AAGAACCCGTGTCTGAAAGCTTTTGACACCAAGGATCTAGTGGATGCATGATGACCACAATCTCCTGCGTGAATCTCTTGCAGTATTTGCTTGCCCTCTTCTGGAGACACACATCTCTGGTAGACTCCAGTAACGCTTCTTCTATATAACTCGCCATCAATGACTGTGTAGGACTTGCATCGTCTGATGAGTTGTTTTCGCTTGACTTCATCCTTTGGGAGTTCACCCCGCAGGAGATATGCTAGGTAGGGCTCTGTCCACGTTGGGATTGCTCGTACTGCTGCAACAAGTGCCGACTCTGGGTCTGGAAAAGCTAACTCCTCCTCTGTGGGCAGCTTGACTGAAGGATGATGAAGCTCGTCCAAAAACACATTTGGTGGTACTTTCTCTCGACGAGAGCCGAGTCGTGATAACGCATCAGCAGCCTCGTTCTTGCGCCTGTCAATATGCTCCACTTGATAACCAGAAAAGAACCCGGCTATCTGTTCGACTGCTCTTCTATAAGCCGCCATGTTTGCATCCTTCGAGTCCCAAGTTCCAGACACCTGCTGAGCTACGAGATCCGAGTCTCCAAAGCACCTGATACGCTTGATGTTCATCTCCTTGGCCAAACGCAGGCCATGTAGCAAAGCCTCATACTCTGCCATGTTGTTGGTGCAATCAAAGTGTAACTGAAGGACATATGCTAACTTATCTCCTTTAGGTGAGGTTAACACCACGCCGGCTCCTGAGCCTTCTAACTGTCTGGACCCATCAAAGTGCATTGTCCAATACTTGGTGCAAGGGGTGCTTGGTGAAGATGTAAAATCTGTCCAATCATTGACAAAATCAACCAAAGCTTGAGATTTGATCGCTGTCCTTGGCTCATATGTGATATGATAAGGACCCAACTCAATTGCCCACTTGGCGACTCGCCCTGTTGCTTCTCTGTTGCGTATAATATCTGCCAGCGGTGCTGAACTCACCACCTTAATTGGATGCTCTTGGAAATAATGCTTGAGCTTTCTACTTGCAAGAAAAACTCCATAAACTAGTTTCTGCCACTGAGGGTACCTTTGCTTTGACTCTGTGAGGACTTCACTGATGTAGTAGACAGGTCTCTGCACTGGGTACTCCTTTCCTTCCTCTGCACGTTCCACAACTACTACTACTGCACTGACAACTCTCTCGTTGGCAGCTACATATAATAGCATGGGCTCCTTATCTGTAGGAGCTGCAAGCACTGGTGCTGTTGATAAAGTTTTCTTCAACTCCTCAAAAGCACGGTCAGCTTCTTCATCCCATAGGAATTTATCTGACTTCTTCAGGAGTCGGTAGAGAGGACCCGCCTTCTCCCCGAGTCTGGAAATAAACCTGCTTAGAGCTGCCACACATCCAGTGAGCTTTTGAACGTCCTTCAGACAAGTCGGCTTCTGCAAGTTATGGATAGCCTTGATTTTCTCTGGATTTGCCTCAATGCCTCTCTCTGAAACGATGAAGCCTAGGAGTTTGCCAGCAGGGACTCCAAAAACACACTTGGTCGGGTTGAGCTTCATCTTATACTTGCGTAGGTTCTCAAACGTTTCTGTCAGGTCTGCTATCAGAGAGTCGGCTTTCTGAGACTTGACAACTACATCATCCACATAAGCATGAATATTCCTTCCAATCTGTTTTTGAAACAGTTCTGAATACATCTCTGATATGTAGCTCCTGCATTCTTGAGTCCAAAGGGCATTGTTGTGTAACAAAATGCTCCAAAGGGCGTGATGAAGGACGTCTTCAGCTCATCCTCTATGTTGAGTCTGATCTGATGGTACCCTGAATATGCATCCAAGAAACAAAGCAACTCTGACCCCGCTGTGGAGTCGATGATCTGGTCTATGCGAGGTAGTGCAAACGGGTCCTTAGGGCAATGCTTGTTCAGGCCCGTGAAGTCGATGCACATCCGCAACTCTCCTGTCTTCTTTGGTACCAACACTGGATTGGCCACCCACTCTGGGTGAAAGACCTCCTTGATGAACTCGGCTGCGAGGAGCCGAGCCACCTCTTCTCCTATGGCTTTCCTCCTGTCATCATGAAACTTGCGCAGACCCTGCTTAACTGGTCTTGCATTAGGATTAACGTGTAAGCTGTGCTCGGCGAGTTCTCTCGGGACTCCTGGCATGTCAGATGGCTTCCATGCAAAGACGTCCCGGTTCTCACGGATGAACTCGACGAGCGCGCTTTCCTATTTATCAGAGAGGTGTGCCCCAATGGTGAACTGCTTGGAAGAGTCACCAGGGGTAAAGTCGACTTGCTTTGTGTCCTGAGCTGACTTGAATTTCATCTTCTCCTCTGTGGCCGGCTTCTTAAGGACCGAGTTGTCCTCCGGATCCACGTTTGCCTTGTAAAACTTTAGCTCCTCTTGAGCACAAGCTGTCTCAGCCATAGCTGCATCACCTAACTCACACTCCAATGCCATCTGTCTGCTGCCATTAACTGTGATGATTCCTGCTGGACCTGGCATCTTGAGCTTCAAGTACACATAACATGGCCTGGCCATAAACTTAAAATATGCAGGTCGACCAAAAAGAGCATGATATGGGCTCTTAAGGTCCACTACCTCAAAGGGCATAATCTCTGAACGAAAATTCTCCACTGTGCCAAAAGCAACCTCAAGATAAATCTTACCAATGGGCTTGGCCGACTTCCCTGGTACTATCCCATGGAACACTGTCTCTGTTGGAATTAGCTGTCTATCTTGCAGCTGCATCCTCTTGAATGTGTCATAATATAAGATGTTGATACTGCTTCCACCATCCATAAGCACTTTGTTCAATGTATAGCCCCCAACTTGAGGTGCCACTACCAAGGCTAGCTGCCCTGGCTCGTCGACTCTTGGAGGATGATCTGCCCGACTCCATGTGATGGTTTGCTCTGACCACCTGAGCCACTGTGGAAGGGCCGGCTCTACTGCATTAACTGCTCTGACTTTCAACTTCTTGGAACGCTTGGACGTACTAGTTGTGAAGACATGGTAGCTGCCACGACTCGGGTTGTGCTGCCGAGTTGTGACATAATACTGACCATTGCCATCATTGAGCTGCTTCGGGTTCTGCTGGAACCCGCCCTGCTGGTGACCTCCTCCTTGAGGTTGGTTTGGGTTATTGCCGGCTCCTCCACCGTTATTGCCGGTCCTCCGGCTCCATTGTTTCCTCTATATCCACCATTGTTGTTACCTCCTCCTGGCCCTTGGAACCTGGCGCGCTGCAAATCTACGCACTGTCCCAGNAACTTGGTCGGGTTGAGCTTCATCTTATACTTGCGTAGGTTCTCAACGTTTCTGTCAGGTCTGCTATCAGAGAGTCGGCTTTCTGAGACTTGACAACTACATCATCCACATAAGCATGAATATTCCTTCCAATCTGTTTTTGAAACATTCTGAATACATCTCTGATATGTAGCTCCTGCATTCTTGAGTCCAAAGGGCATTTTGTGTAACAAAATGCTCCAAAGGGCGTGATGAAGGACCGTCTTCAGCTCATCCTCTATGTTGAGTCTGATCTGATGGTACCCTGAATATGCATCCAAGAAACAAAGCAACTCTGACCCCGCTGTGGAGTCGATGATCTGGTCTATGCGAGGGTAGTGCAAACGGGTCCTTAGGGCAATGCTTGTTCAGGCCCGTGAAGTCGATGCACATACGTAGCTCTCCTGTCTTCTTTGGTACTAGCACTGGATTGGCCACCCACTCTGGGTGAAAGACCTCCTTGATGAACTCGGCTGCGAGGAGCCGAGCCACCTCTTCTCCTATGGCTTTCCTCCTGTCATCATGAAACTTGCGCAGACCCTGCTTAACTGGTCTTGCGTTAGGATTAACGTGTAAGCTGTGCTCGGCGAGTTCTCTCGGGACTCCTGGCATGTCAGATGGCTTCCATGCAAAGACGTCCTGGTTCTCACGGATGAACTCGACGAGCGCGCTTTCCTATTTATCAGAGAGGTGTGCCCCAATGGTGAACTGCTTGGAAGAGTCACCAGGGGTAAAGTCGACTTGCTTTGTGTCCTGAGCTGACTTGAATTTCATCTTCTCCTCCGTGGCCGGCTTCTTAAGGACCGAGTTGTCCTCCGGATCCACGTTTGCCTTGTAAAACTTTAGCTCCTCTTGAGCACAAGCTGTCTCAGCCATGGCTGCATCACCTAACTCACACTCCAATGCCATCTGTCTACTGCCATTAACTGTGATGACTCCTGCTGGACCTGGCATCTTGAGCTTCAAGTACACATAACATGGCCTGGCCATAAACTTAAAATATGCAGGTCGACCAAAAAGAGCATGATATGGGCTCTTAAGGTCCACCACCTCAAAAGGCATAATCTCTGAACGAAAATTCTCCACTGTGCCAAAAGCAACCTCAAGATAAATCTTACCAATGGGCTTGGCCGACTTCCCTGGTACTATCCCATGGAACACTGTCTCTGTTGGAATTAGCTGTCTATCTTGCAGCTGCATCCTCTTGAATGTGTCATAATATAAGATGTTGATACTGCTTCCACCATCCATAAGCACTTTGTTTAATGTATAGCCCCCAACTTGAGGTGCCACTACCAAGGCTAGCTTGCCCTGGCTCGTCGACTCTTGGAGGATGATCTGCCCGACTCCATGTGATGGTTTGCTCTGACCACCTGAGCCACTGTGGAAGGGCCGGCTCTACTGCATTAACTGCTCTGACCTTCAATTTCTTGGAACGCTTGGACGTACTAGTTGTGAAGACATGGTAGCTGCCACGACTCGGGTTATGCTGCCGAGTTGTGACATAATACTGACCATTGCCATCATTGAGCTGCTTCGGGTTCTGCTGGAACCCGCCCTGCTGGTGACCTCCTCCTTGAGGTTGGTTTGGGTTATTGCCAGCTCCTCCACCGTTATTGCCGGGTCCTCCGGCTCCATTGTTTCCTCTATATCCACCATTGTTGTTACCTCCTCCTGGCCCTTGGAACCTGGCGCGCTGCAAATCTACGCACTGTCCCAAGGTATGACCGCATCTACCGTTCTTGGCATGTTTAGGGCATGGAATTCTCAAGACCTCCTCGTGCTTGGAGTACGCCCTTGGTACCCACCAGAATTATTGTCCTTGCGTCTGACTCCAGTGTTTGTGTTGGCCACTAGGTCAGAGTTGTCTCCATATGGCCTCTTGCCACCACCTTGATTCTGGTTCTGATTCTGGTTCTGATTCTGTCCATTGCCACCTTGTCCTTTAGCCCCTTCCTCCTGATCCTTTGTTTTATCTGTGGCAGCGTGCTTGTTAGCACCTGCCATGATCTCACCAATCGTAAGGGGAATACCTTGATTCAGGCTCTCCTTCATACGACCTAGCTTCCAACTCAAGGGATTGTAACTGCAATTTCTCTCCATCGCCATTAACACTGAAACTGGTGGGAGTCCTTGTGAGGAGTTAATGATCTCTGAGACTCGCTTCATCCAGTGCCTTGCTGACTCGCCCTTCCTCTGGACACACCGCTCTAGGTCCTCGATGGTGCTGAGTTTCTTGCATGTGCCTTGGAAATTCTGAATAAAAGCCGCCTTCAATTGCTCCCAAGAGTTGATTGACCTAGGAGGCAAGTTGCGCATCCACACCTTGGCTGCTCCCTCCATCATAAGATACATGAACTTGGCACACAGATTACCTGTGGCATTGCGAATACTCATCGCCATCTCGTACGTACCCAACCAAGAGGTCGGGTCCATGTTGGGCTCATAGTTTGGAACCTTGCGCGGCTCTTTGAAACTGCTGGGGAAGGACTCGGACCTGATGGCATCAGACAAACACTCTGGTCCTGTTAATGCTGGGGAAGCACCAGGAGAAGTCACCTCCTCGTGGACCCGGGTTGGCTGAGGCGGGTTGACTGCACCCACTAATGCTCTGTCCCTCTCTGCCTCCCGAGCTCTTGCTGCTTCTCTCTCTCGTCGTTGCCTTGCTTCATCAACCACTAGCTGAGCTTGTGAAATAGTTGGCATGTTTGCACGATTCCTCACTAGTTCACGACGCCTTGCACTCGTAGAGTTTGCCGGGTTGGACTCGCCGTGCCGACTCCTCGTACCTGAGTTAAAGGGTGTTGAGTGTAGCCTACTTGCATCTGGAAAGGTTGGATACAAAGCTTGCTGAGTCAAAGCTGTCTTCAGTAGCTCGATAGCCTCGCGAGTCTCCTGTCCTGCTGGTCCCTCTGGTACCACAATATTTTCCAATCTCAGAGTCGCCGCATGAACGTTGTCCATAGGATTAGAGTAATGTCCTTCTGGAGTATGAAATCTGTTAGGCTGTGACCCTAAGCCACCAGATGCTCCTCCTCCGACTCCTCCTTCAGGCGGTGGTCCGTTGGCACGGCTGCCTCCCGATCCTTCTGGGGGTGGTGGTGGTGGTGGTGGTGGTGGTGGTGGTGGTGCTCCTCCGGCTCCTCCTGCGGCGCCTCCTGCTGCCGCTGAGCCTCCTAGTCCGGCTCCTCTGCCTGGACCATTGGGTGTGGTGAATAGATTGGTTGGATTGATGTGGACTCCATCATGCAAGCGACTCCTGGCTCGGCGATGCTGAATTGAAGTAAGCTCCTCGCGGCGCCTCCGCACGACCTGAGCTTCATCTTGGACTCGGGCCTGCTCTGCAGCTAGTCTACGGTTTGCCTCTGTGATATCAGCTAGTTGCTTCTCCAACGCAGCACGAGTGTTGGTTAACTCGGCCGCCCTCTCTGCGGCATTACTTGCATTAATCTCCTTTGTCAATAGAGTTGGATCAAACTGATTCCCAGTGTTTCCAGACATGTAAACTCCCACAACATGAGCGCGTACTGGCGACTCCTCATAATCCTCTTCCTCTATCCCATACCCAAGCCGATCTTCAAACAAGGGCAGGATGGACTCTGAATCTGCATCATAATCTGAATCTGACTCTTGCATCACATCTGGTTCCTCAGCTAGGGGTTCCTCAGACTCGGCGATGATGCCGACCTCTGAAGTTCCGACCGACTCCTCGCCGTCGGACTCGACAATAACAGTTAGCTCTGGTACCGACTCCGCCGAGTTCGCGCGAAGACCCGACGCGCACACCATCCCGACGAACACGTTGATTCCTCCAAAGACAAGCTGATATCCCTCGTCGACTTCGTTCATCTCCGAGGTCCAGCCTGAGTCATCGATCTCTGTCTCCATGCTCATCAGTGTAGACCCGACCGATGGCGAGTTTCTCCATAGCTCGACGAGCAGCTCCAACGATCTCAACTCCTTTCGTCACCGTAGGCCCCACGGTGGGCGCCAACTGTCGTGGGGTTGTCACGGCAAGTTCTTCCTCCGGGAAGATGAGTTCTGGGGCCATTGGTGATTGAAGTACGTGGGAACGGTTAATCTCGTCAAGGAACAAGGATTTACCCAGGTTCGGCCCCTCTGATTCGAGGTAAAGACCTACTTCCTGCTTCTATGTTATTGCTCTTGATATATCTCGATTACAAGGACCCGGCTCCCACAACTTAGGAGCCGGCGACTTTTCTCTGGTGGCTAGGGTTTCTCTATTGGTTGAAGCTTATCGATCTAAGGTCCAGGACCCCGCTTATAAAGGCTGCCGGGTCTCTGGACTTACAATTTACACCGAGTCATACTAGAACACGGAGTCCTACTCTACGTCTTGATCTTCCAAGTTTAGACTCCGGGTTATGCTTGGACTCCTTCCGGACGGGTCCTTTCTTCATCATGGGCCTTGGTCGGCTTGTCTCCAGCCCAGCCCATGTGACTTGATACGTGACTCGGCTTTGGCCTTCTTGGTCTTGGCGGGTCTACTTTCCGGGTCCATGGGCCTACCTATAAAGTATCCCCCCATCACAGGGGGTATCCACTTTATTATAGAATTTATCCAATAATTTCAGAAGTAGAGCTTCATTCTGGATTTTTAAGTTAAGTACTCCCAGCCCTCCTCTTTCCTTGGGTCGACAGACCTTATCCCAAGCCACCAAAGAACTTGTCTTAATCCCCAACTCAGTTTTCTTATCCCATAGACAGTGTCTTCTAATTTTATCAGTATGATCCAAGATCTTCTGTGGGATGGGCATGGAACACATGGTGAACATAGCAATGGAGGTCAGCAAAGAATTTATAACAGTTACCCTTCCACTATAGGACATCATCATAAAATTAGCAGTCATTCTTCTTTCAACTCTATCAACCAGAGGCATCATCTCGAGAACAGTTGGCTTTGTAGTGCCTAAAGGCAAGCCCAGATAAGTAAAAGGCATTTTTCCAATGGAACATCCTAAAGCTTGTGCAAAGAAGGCAGTTCTTTCTTCAGATAGGTTAATAGGAATCAACAAAGATTTGCTATAATTGATGTGCAAACCAGTAGAGGCAGCATAATTATCAAGAATGTCTTGCATGATTGCAATCTGATTGGGACAAGCTTTCATAATTATCAGTGTGTCATCATCATATTGAACCACTGGGAAATCCATGCCAAAGTCTGGTGAAAAAGGTGCCAACAATCTATTCTCATGAAAAGCTTTATTAATCGCAGATTTTAGTAAATCGGCTGCCAGAACAAATATTAGTGGAGAAAGAGGATCACCCTGCCTGACCCCTCTCTTGCAGTGAAACTGCCTGCCTGGGACACCATTTAAAAGAACCGAAGATTTCCCTGAAGAAAAGATTTGATTAATCCATTGTATCCATTTTGCATCAAACCTATTTGCTTCATGATTTTCAACATGGCCCCATGGTCAATTGTGTCAAAGGCCTTTGTAAAGTCCAACTTCAGTAGCATGATTTCTTGTTTTGAGGTTTCACATTGGTGTAAGAATTCAAAAGCCCAAGCCAAACAATCCTGGATATTTCTCCCTTTCAGAAAACCATATTGGTTCTTATGTACAATCTGAAGAACCTTCGTTTGCAGCCTATACCTCTTTCGCAAGGGGCTCGCACCTCGTCTCCGCTACGAGCTCCTACCCTTCAAGTTCACCTCCTACTAGGAGCTCTACAACCAGGCTCTCACCATGGAGCAAGGTAGGAAGGAGTTGGAGGCTTCCAAGAGGCCAGCTTCCACCGACCACCAGAGCTCCTCTTCCTCTGAGGGCAAGAAGCGCCGGGTGTTTGTGCCTTTCGGCGCTGTGCCCAAGGCACCCTCCGCACCGAAGACCACCGAGTACTTGCCACCCCCGCCTCGCCCAGCTACTTCGACCTTGGGTGTGGCTGGAGGCGGGTTTCGACCTCGGCTGCCTACACCACCGGGGGTCACTTGCTTTGCTTGTGGCTAGCCGGGGCACTACTCCCGGGAGTGTCCCCAGAAGGCCTCGGGGGCTACAACCATTGGATCTACAATGACGCAAGTTCTGCTGAGCATCGACCCGACTTTCGAGTACTTCGATTCGACGCTCGGGGGCTGCAGCCATCAGATTTTCTGAGTCTCATTCGCCTTACTTCATAAGCCGACATGAGCCTCAGGGGCTACATCTACCAGGACATGGAAGCTTTTTTCTTCATCCACTATTTGGAATAAACTCGATTCTGAGACATGCAAATTGACTATGTTCCCAATGGACAATAAAGCTGGCACCAGCGGGTGCAGCTCAATTCTGAAAGCAGACCGGACGCGGTCTACTTCATAAGCACGGAAATCGGACGAGTTCCACTGGACATAAGCCGGCACGATATAAAATCGAGCAGTCCGGACATCCTGGTTAATCTGTCTTAAACGGAAATTAAGATGGTGGCAGTTTGGCAGTACATGTCGGATTAATTTCTTCGGCAAAGCTTCAAGTTCTACATCGGTCTAACCAAGACAAGACACCAAAGGAGAAACTACTTCAAGCTCGTCAAAGAAGCCGGCTGCTGGAGAACTCAAAACTTTCCGGGGGCTAATGTCGGGGATATACCCAATAGGGGTATCATCGACATGTACATATTCCAGTATACCAGGGTGGCCCATAGATGGTAATTCCGGTAGGCTTACCGGGCGGCCCAATATGCTGAAGCACAAGGATAAGGCAAACCCGGCTAAGGAGGATCCAAGACGAAGGCCCAGTAACCATCCGGCTTGGTGAACAAGACGAAGACAACTAAGCCGTATTAGTCTAGGACTCTTGTTACCTTAGTCGGTGCACTTTCCTTGTAACCCCTAGGTCCGGCCGCCTTTATAAGCCAGCCTACGGGACGCCTTAGGGCAGATCCAAGCCTTTCAGGCTATACACACATCATTGTAATCGGCTCATATTGCCTTATAGTGATTTATAGCAGCACGTAGGATCACGCCACCGTCGTGTGATCCGAAGCTGGGTAAACTGTGTGTAATCCCGCTACGTTCCTCCCCCCACGTCTTCTCTCTACCGTCGGCGTGTATACCTAGCCGGATGGAACCCCTGCCGCGGCTAGATTTTGACAATACCACGACAATAATGGCACTTATCACGAAATTCGTGGCCGACATGTAGAGCAGAAGCAGCTCTTTCTCCTTCGGAGCTGCCAAGATTGGAGCATGTGTCAATGTATATTTAAGCTGTGCCAAAGCTGCGTCTGCTTCCTCTGTCCAAACGAAATTGTCCGACTTTTTGAGGAGCTTGTATAAGGGCAATGCTTCGTCACCAAGCTGGCTAATGAATCGGCTTACAGCCGCAGTGGAACCCGTAAGCCGATGTGTGTCTTTCAGACAAGTCGGCCTCTCGATGTTCTGAATCGCCTTTATCTTTTCCGGGTTAACTTCAATTCCTCTTTGAGAAACAATGAAGCCCAGAAGCTTGCCTGCGGGAACTCCGAAGATGCATTTTGCCGGATTAAGCTTCATCTGGTACTCCCTTAGATTTGCAAAGGTTTCCGATAGATCGGCGATGAGATCGCCACGCTTCTTCGACATGACCGCGATGTCGTCGACATAGACGTGAACATTGCGGCCGATTTGCTTGTCTAAACACCGCTGCATACACCTTTGGTAAGTAGCACCGGCGTTATTTAAGCCGAAAGGCATTGTGACATAGCAGTAATTGCCATATGGCGTGGTGAAGGACGTCTTGATTTGATCTGACTCCTTCATCTTTATCTGATGGTAACCCGAATAAGCGTCCAGAAAACATAGCATCTCCGAGCCGGCAGTTGAATCAATGACCTGATCGATACGCGGTAAGGCGAACGGATCTTTAGGACAGGCTTTGTTCAAGCCAGTGAAATCAATGCACATACGTAGCTCGGGGTTGTTTTCTTTGGGTCAAGCATGGGATTTGCCAACCAATCAGTGTGGACAACTTCACGAATGAATTTGGCGGCAGTGAGCCTTAGGATCTCCTTTCCAACTTCCTTGCGCTTCTCAGTTCCGAGCCGTCGGAGGCCTTGTTTCACCGGCTTGGCATCTTTGTTGACATTGAGGGAGTGTTCAGCAAGTTTCCTCGGGACGCCTGTCATGTCAGAGGGTGACCAAGCAAAGATATCCCGGTTCTCACGGAGAAACTTGACGAGCTCGCCTTCCTATTTGTCGTCGAGGCCGGCACCAATGATGGCCTCCTTTGTCAGATCATCCTTTGAGAGCTTGATTTTCTTGGTATTATCCTTCGGTTTGAAGCTCGAGTCGACTTTAGAAGACGGCTTTTCAGTTGCCGGCATCTCATTGGGACTCGTTGTCTTCTTGAGATCCTCCCATTCTTCCTTGCAGATTTCTTCTTCAGCATGGACGGCATTGGCGGCTTCACACTCCTTTGACTTTCCTGAAGTCTCCCTTGACTGTGATGATCCCATTGGGTCCCGACATTTTCAGCTTGCTATACATGTAGCAGGGTTGAGCCATGAATTTGGCGAAAGCCGAACGTCCAAAGATTGCGTGGTATGCGCTTTTAAAAGGAACCACCTCAAAAGAGACGTCTTCTGTCTGGAAATTATCCGTACCGCCAAAGGTGACTTTCAGGGTAATCCTTCCCATTGAGGAGGCTTGTTGTCCCGGCACAATCCCATGAAACTTCACATTGCTGTGGCTGAGTTGTGACTCGGAAAGATGCATCCTTTTCAATGTTGAGGCGTAGAGTATGTTGATGCTACTTCCTCCGTCCATGAGTACATTTGTCAAATTGTATTTGTCGACTGTAGGGCCGACGACCAAAGCGTAGGTGCGCGTTGTAGGGACTCTGTCCGGGTGATCGCTACGATCCCATGTGATGGGAGTGTCGGACCAATCCAAATACTGAGGAACTGCAGATACCGTAGCATTGAGTTCTCGCCAAGCCGCCTTTTCCTTGCGTGAGGAATCTGTTGCCAGATTGACGATGAGACTTTCCGCATGCTTAGGGAATTTGCTACCTTTTCCCTCTTTGGAGGCTACGTCATCCGACTCTAAAGCAGTGTCTTCCTTCTCTTTGTCGTCCTTCCTGGATTTGCGCTTGTTCCTTGACTTGCCGGCTTTGGGGTTCTTGGCGATGTCCCGATTAATGTGACATTGCTAGATTGTGTGGGAGCTCATCCCATCCGGCCTCAGATGATGGACACAGGGATTGTGCTTGATGTCATCGTACTTCACCGTTGGCGGTCGGGCTGATTGGTTGCTTGCCGGCTTTTGTCCTGCCACTTCCTGTTACTTGAGCCACCTTTGCCAAAGGTGGCAGCAACTTCGTGCGAAGGACCGGCTTGGTCTTCAACCTTCTTCTTCCCGGACTCGCGTCGGCGGGTTTCACCATATTCCCTGTTGTCATCATCAGTAGCAGCATATTTGTTTGCACAAGCCAGTAAGCCGCCCAAGGTTTCCGACTCGTCGCTATATATCATGAAGTGGAAAGCCGTCCCCTTTCTCAGAGATTGCTTGAATGTGTGGATCGATTGAGTCGCTGAGACGCCCTCGCAAGCATTTTTGATCTCGCTCCATTGTGAAACGAATTCACGGCTGGACTCGTTCTTTTGCTGCACACACCGCTGTAAGTCGAAAATCGCTTGGGGAGCTTATACGTGCCCTGGAAGTGCTGAATAAAGACGCGCTTCATGTCACTCCAGGTATGAACTGTCCTCTCCGGAAAACCTTCAATCCACATGCGTGCCGTCCCGGTTAACATCAGGGGAAAGAATCGCACTGTGGAGTCGGCGCTGCCTTGGTATATGTCGCAGGCACTGACGTAATCTGAGAGCCAGGTCTCAGGATTAGCCGTACTTCCATGCTTCTCCACCATCTTTGTTACGTTCGACAAAGTGGGAGGTAAGATTTGCTCTCTTATTGTTCTGCCAAAACACTTGGGGCCGAGGTATTGGGCATCTCCGGCCGACTTCCTCTCCTCGATTAGGCTGCGAACATTATTGACTAGAGGTGGCTTATCAACTGATTTTCCTCGCCTTGATTCTTCCCTATGACGGCATTGGCTCACCCGACTCGCATTGCGCGGAGGGATTGGAGTCCTTTGCGTGGTGGTGGCGGCGGTGGAGGTGGCATCTCCTCTCTCTGAGGTGGATTCTCCCCGTCACGTCGTCGCTCCTGACGGTGTGGTGCCGCATTTTCCTTGTGAGGGTCCTCCTTACGATCCCGGCTTCGATGTTCTCCCCGGCTGTTGCCAGCTTCACGATAGCGTGATGAACCTGTCCGGGACTCCGCCCCCTTGGGTGGCTGCTTGTCCTTTGGGTTCTTATCGCCGCCCTTGTTGTGGCTGCTTGAGACGGCTGGATCATCATCTGGGTCTGCAGGTGCAGCAGCCATCGGCTTTTTGGCTGTCGAGTTGCAAAGACAAGAATCATCCACGAGCCGTCCCAACTTGACCTGCGAGTCGTTTTGCTGCTGATGTGCAACCTCCAGTAGATAAGCCGAATATTTGAGGCAAGCGTCGCGGTCCAACGATTTGTCCAACATGACTTCCTAGGCCGCCTCCATGTTTTTGGCTGGGGTATTGAAGTAACACAGATTTGTCACCGGATCACGTCGGTGGTGGTACTTCCTCCAGACTTAATTAACATGATCGGCTTCCCATTTGCTGTGGAAATCCAGCTTCTTGTGCAGATTCTTGTCACAAGCTGGATGGAAAGCATCGTCGGCCCCCTTTTCTCTCTGCTTCCGGATGAACTCCGTTTCCTTTTTGGCGAGCTCGACCTCGCACTCTGCTATCTGGGCTGCTTGTTCTTCCAGTTGGGCGCGACGCCTCTCAATGTCTTCCAGCGATGCATTAGGAGGGAGCGGGGGTTAACAGTTCCTGTTACTTTGCCATCCTGACCTCAAATTCCTTCTCTATTGCTTCGCCAGTTGTAGCATTGATGTCGTCTCCGGGAGCCGGGAATCTACTAGTTCCCTTCACTGGAGCCACTGGTGGCATATAGTCCACCTTTTGATTTCCGGCTTCCGGAGTTTTTTTCTTCGCCATTGGTGGTTTTCGAGGTATTGGGGTCATCCTTTGGATCAGAGACGACATCGCCCATTAAAACCTCGACAGGGCGTCCTAAGCAGGATGCAACTTTCCGGTTAAATCGTCGGATTCTCCCTCAGATTCGAGGTCTTGCTCCATATGGGCGGTGTCCCCTGATCAGGCTTCTGAATCAGCCCCGTCCTACAAAGCAGGAAGGATAGACTCAGGTTCTATTATCGACTCATTAGAGCTGGATTCTCCTAGGATGCCAACGAAGTGGAAGTCCGGCGCCGCCATAGTGGAACTTGCATCGTCTTCTGAGTCTGTCGGCACAGTGGAAACCAGGGTACCACGGGCCGGCCTGCCAGGGCCCACAAGATTCTTTGGATGATTTTCGCTAAGGACCAGGCTCTCCAAGCCTGGCGAGCCTCGCGAGGATATTCCCCTCGCGAAGGGTTTTTCCTCCTCGCCGAGGATTCTCTCCCTTGGCGAGGGATCGCAACTCGACAAGGTGTCTCCGACGCCGCCCGCAATTCTGCTAAGGACCAAGCCGAAGGGCTCGGCGAGGTTTTTCGCCTCGCCGAGGCTCCTTCATCACGAAGCCATCCCTGCCTCCGCGATAGAGCGCACATGGGCTCTGCGCCATGTGCAGAGTGACGCGCGCACTTGCGCGCGATGACGACGACGCCGCAGTTGCCGTTCCCATGTATAAAGGAGTCAACAAAGCAGCACCAAGCAAAGCGGACAACGAGTATTGCCACTTCGGTGATAAGGGAACCGTCTGCATCTACGCTCCAAGGGCAGCATCACCGTGGGACCCGTTCCGCCTCCGCAGCGCCAGCTCGCCGCCCGTTGGACGGTGGTCTTTTCCAGCTTTGGTGACGCCGTCCCTGCCCTGGACCGCGTCCATGCCTTCACCTTTCTGGTGGACCTCACCTTTATGGTGCACCGCGCCCCCTCCTTCGTCGCCGTGTGGTAACCCTTCCCGCCCAAATGTTTGGGCAGAAGAGGTCCGAGACGCCTATAAAAGGAGATGGGGCGCATCCAAGCAAAGGGTTCAGTTTTTGGAATCTGGGAGCTTGCCAAAACCCTAGATCCGAAGACTAGCAAGTAGCCATTATTAGCCATCTCGAGCTCGACAAGCTCTCCTTGTACTGTGAACTCTCCAAGCAGTGCAATACACCAAAGCAGGACGTAGGGGTTTTACCTCCACAAGAGGGCCCTGAACCTGGGTAAGACCGAGCGTTCCATCTCTGCAGTGCTGTCCCGCAGCGAGTCCGACGAGCATCGTCGCCGGAGCACGTTGAGGGTTGTTTGATTCCGTGTTCAGCCCCTTACTCGATCCTTCTCGAGACACACCCAGTTCCTGGGACAGTTCTCCGACATTTGGTGCGCCAGGTAGGGGGCTGAGGCGCATCTTCAACCTCGACGCAGCCATGGCCGGCCCTTCTCGCGCCAAACGACTCGCCCGCCGGACGGCCAGCGCCGCCACCGCTCCTCCTGCTGGCAACCCGCGCGGTCGCCCGCGCGGGAGCGCCGCTCCGGCGCGCCGCGCCGACCCCGAGCCCCGCGTCGAGCACCCGGATGACGACGACATCGACCACGCTGAGGACGACCTTGGCGAAGAGGAGGCCTCCTCCCTGCACCCGTCGCGGGACCATGCTGCCTCCTCACTGGGCCGCCCTGCGCCCAGCCCGGCGACCACGCTTTCATGGCGCAGGAGCTGCTGCAGTACCGCCCCACGCCGGACGCTCAGGAGGCCTGGCTCAACCGTGTCTCCGAAATCATCAGCGCCGCTCGTGCTGCCGCACCTGCACCGTCTCGTTCCCTGGGTCCTTCTGCGCTCGTGGGGGACGTGGCGCACGGCGCACCTCCCGCGCCCCCTCGTCAGCCCGCGCCCGCTCCAGCTCCACCGGCTCCACCGCAACCTGCTCCAGCGGGGGCTCCTCCTCACGACAACCGCGCTGCATCGCACGCGTCGTCGCCGCACGACTGCCAAATCATGCAGCGAGCCCCTGAGGACGCACGCGTGAGCATCGAGCGCGGGCAGGAACGCCGCAACCGCGCCGTCCAGGACGTCGCCACCGCCGGGCGCCACCTCCGCGCCACCCTCGCCAACGGCACGGTCACCTACGGCACGATGGCCGCGTTCACTCGTAGCCTCCGTCGCGTCGTCTGGCCGGTCAAGTTCAGGCCCGACCTCCCTCCGCGCTACGACGGCAAGAACAACCCCCTGGAGTTCCTGCAGCTCTACAGTCTGGCCATCCAGGCCGCCGGGGGCGACGACAGGGTCATGGCGAACTGGTTCCCCATGGCCCTCAAGGACTCCGCGTCCTCATGGCTCACCAACCTCCCCGCCGAGTCCATCAACACCTGGGAGGAGCTCTGCCGGTGCTTCGTCGCCAACTTTCAGGGCACGTACGAGCGCGGCCTCACCTATAACGACCTCCGCGCTGTGCGTCAGAAGCCCGGCGAGACCCTCCGCAAGTACATCCAGCGCTTCAGCCAAGTGCGCAACAAGATCCCCAACGCCACCGACGCACAGGTCATTTTGGCCTTCCAGGCTGGGGTCACAGATGTGCGGATGCTCGAGAAGCTTGGCATCCACGACAACATCACCACTGTCGTCAAGCTTTTCGACTTGGCGGACAAGTGCGCCAAGGCTGAAGAGGGCTGCTTGTTCGTCGAGAACGAGCCAGGGGACCCCACCGAGGGGTCCAAGAAGAAGAAATCCTCCGAGAAGCGCAAGACTACTGCGGTCCTCGCGGCAGAGCCCGACGCCAAGCAGCCTCGCCAAGCTGCCACTCCAGCCGCAGGACCTGAGAAGAAGGATGATCGTCCCTTCTGCATCTACCACAACAGGCATTCTCATGCCACCGAGGACTGCTACGACCTCAAGAGGCTTCGCGAGGCTCGCGAGGCAAACGGAGGCCGCGGAGGCCGCGGCGGCCGCGGGAGGGCGACGCTGGAACAACAACTACAACGACAACTACCAACAGAACCCCCAGGCCAACGCCGTCCATCCCGCGAACGACAACCTGCCTGCCGAGGCTGACGAGGGCTACTAGGTGCCTCGCGGGGCCGCTTGCATCCTCGGCGGGGCTCAGGCCCCTCGCTCCAACCGCCACTTCAAGCAACTCGCTCGCGAGGTCGCAGCAGCCCTTCCTGGAGTCGAGGCCTCCAGGCCTCTCAAGTGGTCCCAGTGCCCCATTACCTTCGACTCCAGCGACCACCCCAAGTCCATTTCGACCGTTGGCACCATCCCGCTGGTCTGCACCCCCACCATCAACAACATCGCCGTCTCTAAGACACTCATTGATGGGGGTGCCGGCCTCAACGTCATCTCCGTCGAGACATTCGAGAAGCTGCAGGTGCCCTACGAGCGGCTCATGCCCACCAGGCCCTTCTCGGGAGTGACAGAGGGTCTTACCACCCCTTTGGGGCAGGTGAGGCTTGCTGTCACTTTTGGCACCCAGGCCAATTACCGCACCGAGCTGATCGACTTCGACGTCGCGCACATCGGCCTGCCCTACAACGCCATACTCGGCTACCCCGCCCTCGCCAAATTCATGGCGGTGACCCACCACGCCTACAACCTCGTCAAGCTCCCTGGCTCGGGTGGCACCATTGTCATCCGCGGCATGGTCTCTGTCGGCACAGTGGAAACCAGGGTACCACAGGCTGGCCTGCCAGGGCCCACAAGATCCTTTGGATGATTTTCACTAAGGACCAGGCTCTCCAAGCCTGGCGAGCTTCGCGAGAGTTTTCTCCCCTCGCGAAGGGTTTTTTCTCCTCGCTAAGGGTTCTCTCCCTTGGCGAGGGATCGCCCCTCGACAAGGCGTCTCCGACGCTGCCCGCAATTCTGCTAAGGACCAAGCTGAAGGGCTCGGTGAGGCTTTTCGCCTCGCGAAGCGCCTTCCTCGTGAAGCCATCTCTGCCCCCGCGGCAGAGCGCACATGGGCTCTGCGCCATGTGCAGAGTGACGCGCGTGCCTACGCGCGATGACGACGATGCCGCAGTTGCCGTTTCCATGTATAAAGCAGTCAACAAAGCGGAGCCAAGCAAAGCGGACAACGAGTATTGCCTCTTTGGTGACAAGGGGACAGTCTGCAGCTATGCTCCAAGAACGACGTCACCGTGGGTCACCTCCCACCTCGGCAAGCGCCAGCCCACTGTCCAGCTGGTCGGTGCCGCTTTTCAGCTTTGGTGACGCTGTTCCCCTGCCGTGGACCGCGTCCATGAGCTTTCCCTTTATGGTGGACTTCACCTTTACGGTGCACCGCGCCTCCTCCTTCGTCGCCATGTGGTAACCCTTCCTGCCCAAATGTTTGGGCAGAAGAGGTCCAGGACGCCTATAAAAGGAGGGAGAGCATGCCCAAGCAAAGGGTTCGGTTTTTGGAGTCTAGGAGCCTACCCAAAAAACCTAGATCTGAAGACCAGCAAGTAGCCATTGTTAGCCACATCGAGCTCGACAAGCTCTCCTTGTACTGTAAATTCTCCAAGCAGTGCAATACACCAAAGCAGGACGTAGGGGTTTTTCCTCCACAAGAGGGCCCTGAACCTGGGTAAGACCTTGTGTCAATCTCTGCAGTGTCGTCCGCAGCGAGCCTGACGAGCACCGTCACCGGAGCACGTTGTGGATTGTTTGACTCCGTGTTCAGCCCCTTACACGATACCTTGGAGACACCCCCAGTTCCTGGGACAGTTCTCCGACATTTGGCGCGCCAGGTAGGGGGCTGAGGCGCGTCTTCATCCTCGACACAGCCATGGCCGGTTCTCGTGCCGAACGTCTCGCTCGCCGGACGGCTAGCGCCGCCACCGCTCCCGCAGGCCGCCCGCGCGGCCGCCCGCGTGGGAGCTCTGCTCCGGAGCGCCGCGTCGACCCCGAGCCCCGCATCGAGCACCCGGACGACGACGACGTCGACCACACTGAGGACGACCTCGGCGAAGAGGAGGCCTCCTCCCTGCCCCCGTCGCGGGACCGTGCTGCCTCCTCGCTGGGCCGCCCTGCGCCCAGCCCGGCGACTGCGCTTCTCATGGCGCAGGAGCTGCTGCAGTACCGCCCCACGCCGGCGGCTCAGGAGGCCTGGCTCAACCGCGTTGCCGAGCTCATCGGTGCCGCTCGCGCCGCGGCACCCGCGCCGTCTCGCTCCCTGGTTCCTTCTGCACTCGTGGGGGACGTGGCGCACGGCGCACCTCCTGCGCCTCCTCATCAGCCCGCGCCCGCTCCAGCTCCACCGGTTGCACCGCAACCTGCTCTAGCGGGGGCTCTTCCTCGCGACGGCCGCGCTGCATCGCACGCGTCGTCGCCACATCACTGCCAGAACGTGCAGCGAGCCCCTGAGGACGCACGCGTGAGCATCGAGCGCGGGCAAGAACGCCGCAACCGCGCCGTCCAGGACGTCGCCACCGCCGGGCGCCACCTCCGTGCCACCCTCGCCAACGGCACGGTCACCTACGGCACGACGGCCGCGTTCACCCGCAGCCTCCGTCGCATCGTCTGGCCGGTCAAGTTCTGGCCGGACCTCCCTCCGCGCTACGACGGCAAGAACAACCCCCTGGAGTTCCTGCAGCTCTAGTCTCTGGCCATCCAGGCCGCCGGGGGCGACGACAAGGTCATGGCGAACTGGTTCCCCATGGCTCTCAAGGACTCCGCGTCCTCATGGCTCACCAACCTCCCCACCGAGTCCATCAACACCTGGGAGGAGCTCTGCCGGTGCTTCATCGCCAACTTCAAGGGCACGTACGAGCGTGGCCTCACCTACAACGACCTCCGCGCCGTGCGTCAGAAGCCCGGCGAGACCCTCCGCAAGAACATCCAGCGCTTCAGCCAAGTGCGCAACAAGATCCCCAACGCCACCGACGCACAGGTCATTTCGGCCTTCCAGGCTGGGGTCACAGATGTGCGGATGCTCGAGAAGCTTGGCTTCCACGACAACATCACCACCGTCGTCAAGCTTTTCGACTTGGCGGACAAGTGCGCCAAGGCTGAAGAGGGCTTCTTGTTCATCAAGAACGAGCCAGGGGACCCCACTGAGGGGTCCAAGAAGAAGAAATCCTCCGAGAAGCGTAAGACTACTGCGGTCCTCGCGGCAGAGCCCGACGCCAAGCAGCCTCGCCAAGCTGCCACTTCAGCCGCAGGACCTGAGAAGAAGGATGATCGTCCCTTCTGCATCTACCACAACAGGCACTCTCACGCCACCGAGGACTGCTTCGACATCAAGAGGCTTCGCGAGGCTCGCGAGGCTCGCGAGGCAAACGGAGGCGGCGGAGGCCGCGGCGGCCGCGGGGGGCGACGCTGGAACAACAACTACAACGACAACTACCAGCAGAACCCTCAGGCCAACGCTGCCCAGCCCGCGAACGACAACCTGCCTGCCGAGGCTGACGAGGGCTACCAGGTGCCTCGTGGAGCCGCTTGCATCCTCGGCGGGGCTCAGGCCCCTCGCTCCAACCGCCACTTCAATCAACTCGCTCGCGAGGTCGCAGCAGCCCTCCCTGGAGTCGAGGCCTCCAGGCCCCTCAAGTGGTCCCAGTGCCCCATTACATTCGACTCCGGCGACCACCCCAAGTCTACTTCAACCGTTGGCACCATCCCGCTGGTCTGCACCCCCACCGTCAACAACATCGCCATCTCTAAGACGCTCATTGATGGGGGCGCTGGCCTCAACGTCATCTCCGTCGAGACATTCGAGAAGCTGCAGGTGCCCTACGAGCGGCTTATGCCTACCAGGCCCTTCTCGGGAGTGACAGAGGATCTTACCACCCCTTTGGGGCAGGTGAGGCTCGCCGTCAACTTCGGCACCCAGGCCAACTACCGCACCGAGCTGATCGACTTCGACGTCAAGCACATCGGCCTGCCCTACAACGCCATACTCGGCTACCCCGCCCTCGCCAAATTCATGGCGGTGACCCACCACGCCTACAACCTCGTCAAGCTCCCTGGCTCGGGTGGCACCATTGTCATCCGTGGCATGGTCTCGGACGCCCTGTACGCTGCGCAAGCAGCCTACAAGGCTGCCGCGGTGGCGTCACCCGCTGACGAGGACGAGGAACCCCTCCCGAGCCCCCCCGCAAAGAAGAAGCAGCTGTTCTCCCAGGAGAAGGCCGCGACAAAGCAAGTGTCTCTGGAGGCAAGCGGCTCGGGGGCTTGCGTCACCATCGGCGCCAACCTGCCTCCCAAATAGGAAAGCGCGCTCGTCGCCTTCCTCAGGGCAAAACTCTGACATGTTCGCCTGGACACCATCAGATGTGTCCAGAGAAGCAAGACTTCATCATCAAAAGGGGAAAACCTCTGGCCACGCCAGTGTAACGAACCTCTATTTCAGGTCATTCTGAACCTTTGCGCATCGCGCCAAGCATATTTTGTTACTTCGGCAAGCTCTACCGTTGTTTACTTTCCTCTCGCTCGTATGATCCCTCATGCGTATCTCGCGAGCGGGGGCTAGCATGGTGCCATGCCACGGGAGCATCCCGGCAGCGCCTAAAACCCAAGGGATCCGAGCTCTGAACTTGCGGGTCAGCTCTCATGTATGTCAACTCCCAAGGAGCTCTGAACTCATGGGTCAGCTCCCACGCACGTCAACTCACCAAGGATCACCAAAACCTTGGTGCCTGTTTCTCCTCGCGAGACACACATGAAGGAACCTACGAGCACCATAAGATTTTTTAGCTATCTATTGCTTGTGGGTATGCCTATCTCTCCAAGTGCAGGAAAATAGGCTCTCCAAGCCTCAGGCAACGTCAAAGCGAAAACATCTCGCCAGGGAACCAACACCCTCTCCAAGGCAGAATGCCTCGTCAAGCTAAGTACAAAGACTTGGTCGAAATTTCCTCTTGCTGGTTTTTTGCCCCTCGAGTCTCTTTTCTCTCTCCCACGCCTCATGGGCTGCTTGCACATCAAAGGGGAGCCCCAAGCATCGCGCTTCGCGCAGCTCTTACTTCTTGAGGCCTCACGCACTCCCGGACTTGTGGAGCACTGACTCGCACATACCGAAGCGGCGGTGGTGTAGCGCTAAGAGAGGGTCCTAAGACGTAGAGCGAAAAAGGCATGAGGGGGAAGGACAAAGGCTTCCCGAGGGACATTCACAAGCACACTCCAATAATAACTTGACAAGTTTTTACAAAAATTTACAATCAAAATGACTAAGATAAGTGTGCCCTCTGCACGCCCAGCTGCAGGCAAGGAGCTCAAGCCGTCGCGCCTCCTGAGGTGCCTGCCTGGTCCACGGCGGTTTCCGCCTCTTCCAGGGCATCCTCGTCATCGCCTTCTGTCGGGGGAATGACCCCCGGGTATAGCAAAGTTCACGACTCGACAAGAAAAACAAGAGAAGCAAGCCTCGAAGATCAAGCGGACGGTTTGCAGGCTGTTAGCTGCCTTGAGTCTGCAGGCTGCCGGCTGCAGGCTGCCGGCTGAAGGCTGCAGGCTGCCGGCTGCAGGCTGCAGGCTGCAGGTCGCCCGTCCGGCTGCAGGCTGCAGGCTGCAGGCTGCCCCGATTAGTACTAGCTGGGCCTAATGGGCCACCCCTTTGTCCCCTGGGCATCCCCTTTATAAGGTGCACCAGGGAGCCCTTGAGAGGAAACAAAGAGAAAACCCTAGATGCATATTTGGGAGGTGGAGGCTCTTCTCATCCCCACCTACCCCTTCTTCTTCCTCTAGCTAGAGAGACAAACACAGCTCAAGGAGCAACCATGTAGCCCGAGATTTATGCCATGATATACATCAGACATGCAGGACGTAGGGGTGTTACCTCCACAAGGAGGGCCCCGAACCTGGGTACATCGCGTGTGTTCTTGCCGTGCTTGTGCCCAATCCCGCTGGAGCGCCCTCGTCGCCTGACCCACAAACTTTTCCATCTCTGATGGATATGTCCGTGACGCCACCACGACATTTGGCGCCCACCGTGGGGCTAGCGGCGAGCGGATCCCGTTCTCGGCGGGACCAATCTTCATCGACATCTCCATCGCCGCCGCGACGCCAAATCTTCTCGGAGAAGCTCGGAGGCGGGTCGTCACCATGGATCGGGACGCTCCCGCCCACGTCGTCTCCTTCCGGATGCGCACGCTCGCGCGCACATCTCCGCGGACGGCCTCCGTTCGATCCAGGCTCCACGCAAAGCAGCAGCAGCAGATCGACCCCAACATCATCTCCGCCACGCGAGTTCGCTGTCCGCGCTACAGCCTCATCCTCCTCTGCTCCGTGCTCCGTGCTCCGTCGACCACCTGACCAGCGCACGACCGCGTCCTCAGCCTCCCGCTCGACATCTCCGCGCCTGCATCTCCATCAAGGCATCAACGACTCCAGGCGACGCCCGCGCCCGCGCTGCTCGGCCCAATCCGCACGCGCACGTCTGCTGCCTCCTACGTCACTCCTCCGTCCGTGCCAGCGTTGCCTACGGCAACATCTCTGCGAGTTCGCGCTCGTTGCCGAATGGCTGCTCCGCCCCGTCTCCGCCAGCGAGTCCGTCGACGCCGCGTCCGTCCGCGTTGCTATCGCCCACGCCTCCGGCTGCGTCCTGCGTCGGCCTCGAGTCCGGCTGCGCGCCTCCACCCCTGCGGCCGGCTCCTGCGCCTCGCTGCTCCACGTCCGTGTCCGGCTCCGCCTGATGTTCGCCTCCGCGCCGTCCTCGAGCGAGCCTCCGCGGCCGCGTCCGACCGCCACCTCCTCCGCCGGTTCCGGCTCCGCCCGCGCCACTCCGTCCGCGACCCCAGCACCGTCTGCGCGCCGCTGCACTTGCCGGCTGAGACCTGCACGTCCCCGGATGGGACTTGCCGGCTGCGTCCGTGCCCACCCTCGCGCCCGTCCGCGCCGCCCCATGCTACCTCCAGTCGCCTCTGCGCCCGCGCCCGTCCGCGGACGCGCGCCGGTTGGCCGACCGCCTCCGGCTGCTCCGCCCCCACCGGTTGCGCGCCCTGCCGACTCCGCGCGTCGCCGTGGACCGCAGCCACCACGCCGGCTGCTCCGCTTCACCGGCCTCCACCCGAGCTCCAGTCGGCGCCCGCGCTGGCCAGCTCCCGCGCCTCCGGCTGCGCACGACCAACCTCCAGCTACCCGGCCGCCTCCGGCCTGCTCCCATCGACCCGCGCGCCCGCCTTGGTCGAGGCCGGCTCCAGCAGCTCTGCCCCGTCCGCCCGTCGCGTCCGCGTCGACACGCTGCGTGCCGTGCCGGCTGCTGGGCATCCCGCACGTCCGGCCAGCGCTCTCGCCACTCCTCGCAGGCTGCCCCCCGCCCGTCGGGCCGGCCCCCTCGCCTCTCCGCGCCAGCCTCTGCACCGGCTCCGCTCGACCCATGCCTGGCCGCCGTCGGCCGGCTCCCGCGCCCCGACCTCCGCCTGCAGCGGACCGGCTGGCCGCCTCCGGCTCCGCCGCCTTGCCGAGTTACCGGCCTCTCCTCCGTCGGGCCAGTTCCTTTGGGGAAGAAAAAAGAAAAGCAACCATTTTGGCTAGAAAGAAAAAAGACAAGAGAAAGAAATGAGCCGGGTCAAAGAAAGAAGAAAAGAGAAGTAGAAGAGAAGGGCGGCCGGCTAAAAAAAAAAAAAAAAAAAAAAAGGGGGCCGGCTCGAGACCAACCCGGCCGTTTAGTTGACAGGCCGACTGGAACCAATTCCTGCCGCCTCCGTTTGGTTCCCTGGCCGGCTGGTCGACTGCAACAACCCTTCTACGCCTAAGGGCCACACGGCTAGATGGAGCCGGCTCCAGCAGCATTTGGCTGCAGGCCGGCTACGAGCCAGCCGGCTGTCCCTGGCCTGTTCCGCGGCCAGACTGCAGCGCCTCTACTTCGACTACAGGAAACAGCAAAAACTATTGCCGGACGACCAGCCGGCAAAGAGCACAAGCTGAGACGGAGAAGTGCACACGAATGATCTAAAGGGCTCGGACCGAAGCGAGTCGGCATAGAAATTTACCAAAAGTCTCAAACAACATAAATTTTTATATATTAAGATCTAATGACTAATTTTGTCTCTTGGGTGATTATTTTCTGCATGAACCTGCCGAGGTCATTCCGCTGGCGCCGCACGACTTCAACAGCTTCGGGGGCTAGTGGATCCCCAAGTTGACCGGGTCCTCCAGTTGGCTACCTCTTCGACCGGCTCAATCCGCAACTGGGTTCTCGGGGACTTGACATCATCATCGCCCTCCTAGCGAACCTCGGGAGCACGTCATCGACATCGCACACACCGCGAAGCTCGGGGGCTCGACATCATCATCGCCATCACTCCCAATTTGGGGCTCGGAAGCTCAATAGCCGCCAACCGGCAGAAGACCAAAGACCTCCGGTCCAGGAGACCCAGAGGCAAGCAGCCGCCAAGCCGGCATTACATTCCCGGGTCCTGCGCATACGCCGACCCGGATGACTATCACCCCGAGTCACGGACTCGGGGGCTGCCATGCCGCTAGCCGGCATTACATTCCCGGGTCCTGCGCATACGCCGACCCGGATGACTATCACCCCGAGTCACGGACTCGGGGGCTGCCACGCCGTTAGCCGGCATTACATTCCCGGGTCCTGCGCATACGCCGACCCGGATGACTATCACCCCGAGTCACGGACTCGGGGGCTGCCACGCCGTTAGCTGGCATTACATTCCCGGGTCCTGCGCATACGCCGACCCGGATGACTATCACCCCGAGTCACGGACTCGGGGGCTGCCACGCCGTTAGCCGGCATTACATTCCCGGGTCCTGCGCATACGCCGACCCGGATGACTATCACCCCGAGTCACGGACTCGGGGGCTGCCACGCCGTTAGCCGGCATTACATTCCCGGGTCCTGCGCATACGCCGACCCGGATGACTATCACCCCGAGTCACGGACTCGGGGGCTGCCACGCCGTTAGCCGGCATTACATTCCCGGGTCCTGCGCATACGCCGACCCGGATGACTATCACCCCGAGTCACGGACTCGGGGGCTGCCACGCCGTTAGCCGGCATTACATTCCCGGGTCCTGCGCATACGCCGACCCGGATGACTATCACCCCGAGTCACGGACTCGGAAGCTGCCACGCCGTTAGCCGGCATTACATTCCCGGGTCCTGCGCATACGCCGACCCGGATGACTATCACCCCGAGTCACGGACTCGGGGGCTGCCACGCCGTTAGCCGGCATTACATTCCCGGGTCCTGCGTATACGCCGACCCGGATGACTATCACCCCGAGTCACGGACTCGGGGGCTGCCACGCCGTTAGCCGGCATTACATTCCCGGGTCCTGCGCATACGCCGACCCGGATGACTATCACCCCGAGTCACGGACTCGGGGCTGCCACGCCGTTAGCCGGCATTACATTCCCGGGTCCTGCGCATACGCCGACCCGGATGACTATCACCCCGAGTCACGGACTCGGGGGCTGCCACGCCGTTAGCCGGCATTACATTCCCGGGTCCTGCGCATACGCCGACCCGGATGACTATCACCCCGAGTCACGGACTCGGAAGCTGCCACGCCGTTAGCCGGCATTACATTCCCGGGTCCTGCGCATACGCCGACCCGGATGACTCTATCACCCAGGCCAAGAGCCCGGTTCAGCTTCAAGGATTTTCATTTGGCCACAACTTTAATCCGGCTTCAGGACTTACTCTGTCTTTAAGGATTTTCATCCGGCTTCAGGACTTTTACTCTGGCTTTAAGGATTTTCATCTGGCTTTAAGGATTTTCATCCGGTTTCAAGGATTTTCATCTGGCCGCAACTTTAATCCGGCTTCAGGACTTACTCTGTCTTTAAGGATTTTCATCCGGCTTCAGGACTTTTACTCTGGCTTCAAGGATTTTCATTCGCCCTCAAGTTCGTCCGGCTGCAGGCTTCAAGTTCGTCCGTCTGCAGACTTCGTCCGGCTGCAGACTTCGTCCGGCTGCAGGCTTCAAGTTCGTCCGGCTGCAGATTCCGTCCGGCTGCAGGCTTCAAGTTCGTCCGGCTGCAGACTCTGTCCGGCTGCAGGCTTCAACTTCGTCCGGCTGCAGGCTTCAAGTTCGTCCGGCTGCAGACTTCGTCCGGCTGCAGGCTTCAAGTTCGTCCGGCTGCAGACTCCGTCCGGCTGCAGGCTTCAACTTCGTCCGGCTGCAGACTCTGTCCGGCTGCAGGCTTCAACTTCGTCCGGCTGCAGACTTCGTCCGGCTGCAGGCTTCAAGTTCGTCCGGCTGCAGACTTCGTCCGGCTGCAGGCTTCAAGTTCGTCCGGCTGCAGACTCTGTCCGGCTGCAGGCTTCAACTTCGTCCGGCTGCAGGCTTCAACTTCGTCCGGCTGCAGACTCCGTCCGGCTGCAGGCTTCAACTTCGTCCGGCTGCAGACTTCGTCCGGCTGCAGGCTTCAAGTTCGTCCGGCTGCAGACTTCGTCCGGCTGCAGGCTTCAAGTTCGTCCGGCTGCAGACTCTGTCCGGCTGCAGGCTTCAACTTCGTCCGGCTGCAGATTCCGTCCGGCTGCAGGCTTCAAGTTCGTCCGGCTGCAGACTCCGTCCGGCTGCAGGCTTCAACTTCGTCCGGCTGCAGACTTCGTCCGGCTGCAGGCTTCAAGTTCGTCCGGCTGCAGACTTCGTCCGGCTGTAGGCTTCAAGTTCGTCCGGCTGCAGACTCCGTCCGGCTGCAGGCTTCAACTTCGTCCGGCTGCAGACTCTGTCCGGCTGCAGGCTTAAACTTCGTCCGGCTGCAGATTCCGTCCGGCTGCAGGCTTCAAGTTCGTCCGGCTGCAGACTTCGTCCGGCTGCAGGCTTCAAGTTCGTCCGGCTGCAGACTTCGTCCGGCTGCAGGCTTCAACTTCGTCCGGCTGCAGACTCCGTCCGGCTGCAGGCTTCAACTTCGTCCGGCTGCAGACTCCGTCCGGCTGCAGTCTTCAACTTCGTCCGGCTGCAGACTCCGTCCGGCTGCAGGCTTCAACTTCGTCCGGCTGCAGACTTCGTCCGGCTGCAGGCTTCAACTTCGTCCGGCTACAGGCTTTGTCTGGATGCGGACTTCAACTTCAGCTAACTCCAGCTCCGACTTCAGCATTTCATCCACGACAATCAAGACAAGGGGAAGATCGCGAAGTCTTCCCAGCAAGCTAGCAAGACTCCACGATCTCGGGGGCTAGTGTCGGGGGAATGACCCCCGGGTATAGCAAAGTTCACGACTCGACAAGAAAAACAAGAGAAGCAAGCCTCGAAGATCAAGCGGACGGTTTGCAGGCTGTTAGCTGCCTTGAGTCTGCAGGCTGCCGGCTGCAGGCTGCCGGCTGAAGGCTGCAGGCTGCCGGCTGCAGGCTGCAGGCTGCAGGCTGCAGGTCGCCCGTCCGGCTGCAGGCTGCAGGCTGCAGGCTGCCCCGATTAGTACTAGCTGGGCCTAATGGGCCACCCCTTTGTCCCCTGGGCATCCCCTTTATAAGGTGCACCAGGGAGCCCTTGAGAGGCAACCAAGAGAAAACCCTAGATGCATATTTGGGAGGTGGAGGCTCTTCTCATCCCCACCTACCCCTTCTTCTTCCTCTAGCTAGAGAGACAAACACAGCTCAAGGAGCAACCATGTAGCCCGAGATTTATGCCATGATATACATCAGACATGCAGGACGTAGGGGTGTTACCTCCACAAGGAGGGCCCCGAACCTGGGTACATCGCGTGTGTTCTTGCCGTGCTTGTGCCCAATCCCGCTGGAGCGCCCTCGTCGCCTGACCCACAAACTTTTCCATCTCTGATGGATATGTCCGTGACGCCACCACGACACCTTCGATCACCACTTGGTCAAATTTCTTGGCGAACGCGTCGGCGGCCTGCGTGGCGGTCTCCCGCGCCTTGTCGCTGATGGCGCGCGGCGGCGCCATCACGTCCTCAAGATCAAGTGAGGGCTGGAGCCTCACGAGGTTGCTGAAGACGTTGGTGACGGCGACGACAAGGAGGTCGCGACTCTCCTCCACAACGCGCCTGTCAAAGCTCTTCGCGACCCCTTCAAGCTTTCCGAGGAACTGCTCGAAGAAGTGCGAATAAGAGGTTTTGTCGTCGGTCGCCGCGGAGAAGGAGGGGACGTCGATCCTCAGATCTCTCCCGACCGCGCGCACGCGGCTCACCAAGCTCTGGAGAATGCTTTGGCGCTGGCACGTCATGAACTGGTCAACCTGGCGCTGGTCTCATGCCTGCTCCGCGCGGGCCGCGGCCGGCCCCACCTGCTGCCGGAGCTCGTCCAGGTCCCTCTCCAGGGCGAAGGCGTTCCCCTCAGCGCGAGCCTGGGCCTCCCGAGAGACCTCAAGGCAAGAGGTCAACCGCTTCTCCTCCTGCTCAAGTTCCTTGATGCGCTTCTCGAGCTCCTTGCGCTTGGTCTTGAGGCGGTCCTCGTGCTTCGCGACCTTCTCGTCATACTCTTTGGAGAGGCTTTCGCGGACGAGTTTGACCTTGAGGTCAGCCTCTTCTTGGAGCCTCTTCTGCTCCACCGCGAGGTTAGCCTCGTCAGCGGCCACCCGACCCTCACGCTCCTCCAGCTGCCCCTCGCGGGTGGCCTGGTCCTTCTCGAGCAGCTGGACCTGCTCCTCGCGCCTGAGCAGCTCTTTCTCCCGGAGGGAGAGCTCCTCCTCGCGCCGCTCCAGCTCCGCCTCGCGGAGCGCTAGCTGCCCCTCGCGGGCATCTTGCAGCTCGCGGAGCTCCTTCAGGCTGGCTTTGGCGGCCTCGGAGTCAGCAGCAAACTTCTGTTTTGCGGCCGCTAACTCGTCGTGCTTGGAGGCGGTCTCCGCCTCGAGCGCCTCCCTGGCGGCGCTGAGCTCGTCCATCACCTCCTGCGCCTCCCGCTTGACGCTGTCGCGGGTCTCTTTGGCGAAGCGGATCGCTTCCTCGCGCGCCGCCTTCGCCGCCGCGTCCTGCCGGCGGCACATCTCCACCCTCTCGTGGAGAAGAATCCAGGCTTCGCCGAGCCTTGCCCTTTCCTCCGCCAAGGCGTCTTCTTCCTTGGCGAGCTGCTCCTCCAGCCCGTCGAGAGCTCGCCGCGCCCGGTTGAGGATGATCCGGCGGTGGGCTGCTTGACGCTGCGGCGCTTGCAGCGCCAAGGAGACTCCCGCGCTGCTGCTGGGTGCAGTCCCCTCGATCCTCGTCGAGGCGCCCGGGTCCTGCCTCGGACCCACGACCGCCTCTGGTGCGCTCCGGGGGCTCGTGGGGGCGCCTTCCTCGGCGCTCGCTTCGGTTGCCCTCTGGGGGCTGGGCGCCCTCTCGCGCTCAGCTTCAGCGCCAGTGGGCTCCGGCGGCTCCACCGCCTCCTGCTCCTCGGGGGCGCCTCCGCCCCCCCCCCCCCCCGCAACAACCGCGTCCGCCGCGGCCTCGGGTGCGTCAGCCCTTCTCGAGGAGGCCTCCTCCTCTGGAGGCGGCTCCACGACGATGTCTTCGTCCACCCTCTCCTCCGTCTCCTACTGGACGGGAGGGGTTGCCGCCCTGGTTGGCGACGGCGCCGCCTCTACGGTCTCCTCCTCCACGCAGTTTTCCTCCGCGGGAGGAGTCGCCGCCCGGGTTGGCGAAAGCATAGCCTCCTCGGCCACCACCGCCTCCGCGCGGTGCTCGACCTCAGGAGGAACGACTGCCTGCTGCGGCTCGCCGGCCGCGGGCGTCTCCGCTACGACGCTGGTGGTCTCTCCAGCCTGGCCGAGCCGCCGCCTCTTTGGCTCCGCAGGCTGCCTGAAAAGAAGCCACGTTGGAGATCCATCAAGGAGTTTTTCTCAGACAAAATGTCGAGGGAAAAAGAAAGATCAAAGACTTACTCGCCGGCCATCACCCACACCCTCTTCTTCGCCTTGGGTAGCTGGGCATGGCTTGCTCCGGTCTCCTCCCGAGTAGCTCCTGTCTCCACGCGAGGGGTGTCCCTCGCGGCTGCGGCCCTCCTGTCGTGGATGGCCTTGGAGCGGGGTTCGCAGCGCCCACTCCCGCTGCCGCTCGTCTCCCCCTCCCCTTTGGCGCGCTGGGAGCGGACGACGCGGAAGGCGTCCTCTTCGTCGCCGGAGGACAGCACCTGGAGGTCCACCTCAGCGTGAACGCTCTTTGAGGAGCCGATGTCCTCACCAACGGGGCCAATGCCCCTCGAAGCCTCGTCCTCGCCGAGGGGGTCCTCGCTTCTCGAGGCCTCCTCCTCGGCGGACTCCTCCACCTCCTCTGGCTCCGGAGGCCCGTCCAAGTACTCCGGCTCCGCCGCCCACGGGTTAGTGCGAGGCCCGCTGTGCCCCGCGGGCACAATCCCCCACTCGTCGAACGTGGGCATGCGCGCGCGCTGCTCCTCGATGCTCTCCTCGGCGAAGACAATGAGCGGCTTGGCCGCCTCCTTCTTGGCGGACGGGATCTCCGGCGACGTGAAGAGAACGCCCATGATCTGGCGTAGCACCTCAGGCGCGAAGCCGTCCCTGCTTAGCCGCATTGCGTCCGTCTTGCCGTCGTACCGCCACACCGGCTCGGCGTGCTGTTGGAGGGGAGCGATGCGGCGCCTGGTGAAGTCCTTTGCCACCATCTGGCCGGTGACCCCTGCCTCACGGATGCGTGGAATATACTCGTACACCGCGTCAAGCCTCGAGCCCCTGAAGTCCGTGCTCGCCCAGCGCGCCCACTTCCTCGGGGGCCCCTCAGGCACTTCCAGGAGGGGATGTGTGGCCTTGGCGTCGACGAAGAGCCACTTCTCGCGGAACTTGTCCACCTTCTTCGTCACCTTGGTGATGGCGTCCTCACCGCACCAGGCGATGGGGATGTAGTTATCGCTCCTGGCGTCGGCGATGCGGAAGGAGACGCACCCAAGCCGCTCGCCCTTGGCGGAGTTCCGAAGAGAATAGAAGCTGCGGAAGAGCGCCACCGAGGGACGGATGCCGAGGTAGGCCTCGCAGAAGTGGGCGAAGATGGCGAGGATGAGGATGGAATTGGGATGAAGATGGAGCAGTTGGATCTGGTACACCTCCAAGATCGCAAGGAGGAAGTCGGAGAATGGTGGCACCAGACCGGCGTAGAGAGTGTGGAGGAAGATGGGGTAGAACGTCTCGGTGAGTCTGCTACCGGCCGGCCTCATTTCGGTGGCGCCGTGCTCGTTGGTTCGCGCCGCCGCCAGATGGCGCACCGTCGCTATCGTCGCCGCGGTGATACGCGTCCGCGGCAGTGCTCCCTCGAGGGCAGCGGCGCGCGCCATCGCCGCAGACGTGCTCGCCTGCGCTGTGGCCTTGCCCTTCAAGTCGGTGGCTGCTTTCTTGGGCGCCATCGGTCGCCGGAGAAGAAGAAGAGTGCTCTGGAGTTGGAGCGCTCTGGAGAGATTGGAGGCGTGGGGAGAAGTGTGCGGAGGAGTTATGGGAGAAGTAACGGGCGCCGCCTGCGCGCCCAGGCTTTATTGACCAGCACCCGAGTCGTGGCGGGCCCCGCCACGTCGCCCGTTGGAGCCGAGGAGGTCGTGGCCGCGGGCGCAACCGTTGCGTGACACGTGTCGCGGCCCTGTCAGGCATCTTTGGCCCCTCGACGCTTCGCCTTCGTCATGGGCCTCGGCGTGCCCGTCGCGGGCCCGGGGGCTACTGTCGGCACAGTGGAAACCAGGGTACCACGGGCCGGCCTGCCAGGGCCCACAAGATCCTTTGGATGATTTTCACTAAGGACCAGGCTCTCCAAGCCTGGCGAGCTTCGCGAGGATTTCTCCCCTCGCGAAGGGTTTTTTCTCCTCGCCAAGGGTTCTCTCCCTTGGCGAGGGATCGCCCCTCGACAAGGCGTCTCCGACGCCGCCCGCAATTCTGCTAAGGACCAAGCTGAAGGGCTCGGCGAGGCTTTTCGCCTCGCGAAGCGCCTTCCTCGTGAAGCCATCTCTGCCCCCGCGGCAGAGCGCACATGGGCTCTGCGCCATGTGCAGAGTGACGCGCGTGCCTACGCGCGATGACGACGACGCCGCAGTTGCCGTTTCCATGAATAAAGCAGTCAACAAAGCGGAGCCAAGCAAAGCGGACAACGAGTATTGCCTCTTTGGTGACAAGGGGACAGTCTGCAGCTACGCTCCAAGAACGACGTCACCGTGGGTCACCTCCCACCTCGGCAAGCGCCAGCCCACTGTCCAGCTGGTCGGTGCCCCTTTTCAGCTTTGGTGACGCCGTTCCCCTGCCGTGGACCGCGTCCACGAGTTTACCTTTATGGTTTACTTCACCTTTACGGTGCACCGCGCCTCCTCCTTCGTCGCCATGTGGTAACCCTTCCCGCCCAAATGTTTGGGCAGAAGAGGTCCAGGACGCCTATAAAAGGAGGGAGAGCACGCCCAAGCAAAGGGTTCGGTTTTTGGAGTCTAGGAGCCTACCCAAAAACCCTAGATCTGAAGACCAGCAAGTAGCCATTGTTAGCCACCTCGATCTCGACAAGCTCTCCTTGTACTGTAAACTCTCCAAGCAGTGCAATACACCAAAGCAGGACGTAGGGGTTTTACCTCCACAAGAGGGCCCTGAACCTGGGTAAGACCTTGTGTCAATCTCTGCAGTGTCGTCCGCAGCGAGCCTGACGAGCACCGTCGCCGGAGCACGTTGTGGATTGTTTGACTCCGTGTTCAGCCCCTTACACGATACCTTGGAGACACCCCCAGTTCGTGGGACAGTTCTCCGACAGTCTCGGACGCCCTATACGCTGCGCAAGCGGCCTACAAGGCTGCCGCGGTGGCGTCACCCGCTGACGAGGACGAGGAACCCCTCCCGAGGCCCCTCGCGAAGAAGAAGCAACTGTTCTCTCAGGAGAAGGCCGCGACAAAGCAAGTGTCTCTGGAGGCAAGCGGCTCGGGGGCTAGCGTCACCATCGGCGCCAACCTGCCTCCCAAATAGGAAAGCGCGCTCGTCGCCTTCCTCAGGGCAAACTCTGACATGTTCGCCTAGACACCGTCAGATATGTCCGGAGTACCGAGGGAGGTGATCGAGCACCGCTTAGCCGTGTGTCCAAACGCACGCCCCGTGAAGCAAAAGGCGCGGCGCCAAGTGCCAGAGAAACAAGACTTCATCGTCAAGGAAGTGGAGAAGCTGAAGAAGGCCAGCATCATCAAGGAAGTGGTCCATCCCACTTGGCTCGCCAACGGCGTGGTCGTCCCTAAGCACACCGGAGGAAGCCGCCTCTGCATCAACTTCACCGACCTCAACAAGGCCTGCCCCAAGGACCCCTATCCCCTCCCGAGGATCGACCAGATCGTGGACTCCACCGCCGGCTGCGCGCTCCTCTGTTTTCTAGATGCCTTCTCTGGTTATCACCAGATCAAGATGGCAAAGGAGGACGAGGAGAAGACAGCATTTCTCACCCCTTGTGGTGTGTTCTGCTACGTCTGCATGCCCTTCGGTCTGAAGAACGCCGGCGCCACTTTCCAGCGCCTCATGAGGATCGCCTTGGGGGCTCAAATGGGGAGGAACGTAGAGGCCTACGTCGATGACATCGTCGTCAAGACCCGCTAGAAGGACACGCTCATCCAGGACCTCGAGGAGACCTTTGCCAACCTGCGCAAGGTCAACATCAAGCTGAACCCCGCCAAGTGCGTCTTCGGGGTCCCTTCAGGCAAGCTCCTCGGGTTCCTGGTATCTCACCGCGGCATTGAGGCCAACCCCGACAAGATCAGTGCCATATAGCAGATGCAGCCTCCTCGTCGCCTCAAGGACATGCAGCGCTTAGCGGGATGTATGGCCAGCCTCGGCCGTTTCATCTCCAAGTTCGGCGAGAGGGCGCTGCCATTTTTCAAGATCATGAAGAGGTCCGGTCCCTTCAAGTGGACCCCTGAAGCAGCAAAGGCCTTTGAGGACCTGAAGAAATACCTGGCGATCCCACCCATCATGGTTTCCCCACGCCCTCGCGAGTCTCTGAAGCTGTATCTTGCAGCCACTCCTCAGACGGCAAGCGCGGTCTTGGTGGCGGAAAGGGAAGAGCCAGTCCTCGCCAAACAGACCTCCGCCTCGCCAAGCCCAGAACCCCCCGACAAGGAGGCACCCTCGCCAAGCATCCAGCCCCCTGCCGAGCCTCCTCAAGTGGGGCCTCAAGAAACCCTTGTCGAGGACTCCACCAAGCCTGGAGAGGAGTCAGCCGCTGCCACGACAACGACTACCCTCGTCGAGCATCCCGTGTACTTCGTCAGCACAGTACTGCGGGACGCTCGCGAGCGCTACCCCATGCAGCAAAAGCTCCTCTTTTCGCTTCTCATCGCCTCCAGGAAACTGCGCCACTACTTCCAGGGCCACCCCATCAAGGTGGTCACCTCATATCCCCTGGAGTAGGTCCTGCGCAACCCAAACGCGACAGATCGCGTCGCAAGCTGGGGCATAGAGCTACAACCCTTCGAGCTGGAGTTTGACACCACCAGGGTCATCAAGGGCAGGGCGCTGGCTGATTTCATGGCCGAATGGACAGACACGCGTGAAGAAGAGCCTCAAGAGGAGGAGGTTACAGCCTCAGGAGGGACGACACCAAGCCACTGGACCATGCACTTCGACGGCGCCTTTGCGGCCAGGAGTGCAGGGGCTGGTGCCGTCCTCACCTCACCGACAGGCGACAAGCTCTACTACGCCGTCCAACTGTGCTTCAAGGATAATGACAAGGTCTCCAACAACATCGCTGAATATGAAGGCCTCCTCGCAGGGCTCAGAGCCGCCATCGCCCTCGGCATCAAGTACATCCTCATCAAGGGCGACTCCCAGCTCCTCGTCAACTTCTCCAACAAAAGCTACACGCCAAAGGACACCTACATGGTGGCCTACCTTGAAGAGGTACGCAAGCTGGAGAAGCACTTCAGGGGAATGGAGCTCAAGCACATCCCGCGGGCAAAAAACCAAGAGGCAGATGAAATTGCTCGGCGAGCAGCAAGAAGAGAAGCCCAGAAGCCTGGAGTGTTCGAGGAGAGGCTCACCAAGGCCTCGGTCAAGCAACCTGTGGTCAACATCAGCATCAACGAGGAGCTCCCACCTGCCCCACCGAGCGGAGCACCAAACTGTGGGTTGCCCTCGGGCGATCGTTTGCTGCTAACCCTGGTACGACAAGACACTGGTTGGATCGACAAATCAAGAACTACCTGCAGAACCGAGCCCTCCCCGAAGACGACGCAGAGGCCGAGAGAATTGCTCGCCAGGCCAAGTCCTACTGCCTCCACGACGGAGACCTGTACCGCAAGCGACCCAATGGGGTTGCGCTGTGGTGCGTCCCTGCCGAGGAAGGCCGCCAGCTCATCAACGACATCCACAGCGGCGAGTGCGGCCACCACTCTTCCTCGCGCACCATTGCAGGCAAGGTCTTCCGGAGTGGCTTCTACTGGCCCTCAGTGCTTCAAGATGCTGCCGAAATCGTCCAGTCCTGCGACGCATGCCAATTCCACGCCAAGCAAATCCACCAGCCCGCGCAAGGACTCCAGACGATCCCGGCTTGGTCTTCAACCTTCTTCTTCCCGGACTCGCGTCGGCGGGTTTCACCATCTTCCCTGTTGTCATCGTCAGTAGCAGCATATTTGTTTGCACAAGCCAGTAAGCCGCCCAAGGTTTCCGACTCGTCGCTATATATCATGAAGCGGAAAGCCGTCCCCTTTCTCAGAGATTGCTTGAATGTGTGGATCGACTGAGTCGCTGAGACGCCCTCGCAAGCATTTTTGATCTCGCTCCATTGTGAAACGAATTCACGGCTGGACTCGTTCTTTTGCTGCACACACCGCTGTAAGTCGAAAATCGCTTGGGGAGCTTATACGTGCCCTGGAAGTGCTGAATAAAGACGCGCTTCATGTCACTCCAGGTATGAACTGTCCTCTCCAGAAAACCTTCAATCCACATGCGTGTCGTCCCGGTTAACATCAGGGGAAAGAATCGCACTGTGGAGTCGGCGCTGCCTTGGTATATGTCGCAGGCACTGACGTAATCTGAGAGCCAGGTCTCAGGATTAGCCGTACTTCAGTGCTTCTCCACCATCTTTGTTACGTTCGACAAAGTGGGAGGTAAGATTTGCTCTCTTATTGTTCTGCCAAAACTCTTGGGGCCGAGGTATTGGGCATCTCCGGCCGACTTCCTCTCCTCGATTAGGCTGCGAACATTATTGGCTAGAGGTGGCTTATCAACTGATTTTCCTCGCCTTGATTCTTCCCTATGACGGCATTGGCTCACCCGACTCGCATTGCGCGGAGCGATTGGAGTCCTTTGCCGTCATGGAGGGGGTATGTATTTGGAGGGGTTATCTCCCTCTTTGCGCGGTGGTGGCGGCAGTGGAGGTGGCATCTCCTCTCTCTGAGGTGGATTCTCCCCGTCACGTCGTCGCTCCTGACGGTGTGGTGCCGCATTTTCCTTGTGAGGGTCCTCCTTACGATCCCGGCTTCGATGTTCTCCCCGGCTGTTGCCAGCTTCACGATGGCGTGATGAACCTGTCCGGGACTCCGCCCCCTTGGGTGGCTGCTTGTCCTTTGGGTTCTTATCGCCGCCCTTGTTGTGGCTGCTTGAGACGGCTGGATCATCATCTGGGTCTGCAGGTGCAGCAGCCATCGGCTTCTTGGCTGTCGAGTTGCAAAGACAAGAATCATCCACGAGCCGTCCCGACTTGACCTGCGAGTCGTTTTGCTGCTGATGTGCAACCTCCAGTAGATAAGCCGAATATTTGAGGCAAGCGTCGCGGTCCAACGATTTGTCCAACATGACTTCCTAGGCCGCCTCCATGTTTTTGGCTGGGGTATTGAAGTAACACAGATTTGTCACCGGATCACGTCGGTGGTGGTACTTCCTCCAGACTTAATTAACATGATCGGCTTCCCATTTGCTGTGGAAATCCAGCTTCTTGTGCAGATTCTTGTCACAAGCTGGATGGAAAGCATCGTCGGCCCCCTTTTCTCTCTGCTTCCGGATGAACTCCGTTTCCTTTTTGGCGAGCTCGACCTCGCACTCTGCTATCTGGGCTGCTTGTTCTTCCAGTTGGGCGCGACGCCTCTCAATGTCTTCCAGTGATGCATTAGGAGGGAGCGGGGGTTAACAGTTCCTGGTACTTTGCCATCCTGACCTCGAATTCCTTCTCTACTAGTCGTCAACCCGTGCGACTGCACGGGCCAGGCATTTAGAAAAAAAATTGCATACAATTTCTTTTTTTGTAAATACACTTTCAATGTGGAAATTTAAAGGTATGTTAGAATTATAATTCGTTGATATGAGTAAAAATAATAATAAAATTGCATGACAAATGTGTCATAATACTAACATTAGATGTGCAAGAAAAAAAGAAACATTAATCTTTTACACTTAAAGTATTTACAACGCTCCATTGACTGCTTCCAATAGACAGTTAGACATTCAAGGCAGCATGGAGGCTTCGTTCTTCCATATATTAAATCCTCGTGATTGCTGTTAAACAATCTTTATGGAAAATTGTAATTATTAGTTTTTGTTAGCACCAAGTTTCCTAACAAATATATATTCTTATATGGTGATACGATTCGGCATGGCTAAAAGAAGCACATTCGATGTGCTATTGTGCATCCCTTGAAATTTACTTCGGGAAGAACCCCTTGAAATTTGAAACATGTTAAGGAAAAATAACCTGATAATTTTCAAGTTTGGCATCTATAGTGTAAATCTAATTAAATTAAGGAGGATGAAATAAAAAAACATAAAATATAATTGGCAAGAGAAGTTATAGCTTCATTTTGAATTATATTTCAGTAGTGAAGGCAGAAATATATTGGAAGACTCAGATTTCTTAGCAGGACACTAAGTTTGTCTCCGCCTGCAAAACTTCAGATCAAATTGTAGCACAAAGTTAGGGTAAATATTCTAATTATTACTGGTAAGATCTAACCAATTATCTTATGCACCAACCCGACATTTCTTGAAGTTGGTCAATGTAAAAAATACTTACTTGAACAAAATCACTATAGAAAAGAAGGTATCGCATTAATCTCATAATTGCATTTCTACAAGAGAATAATAAAGTAGTATCCAAACAATGTGTTTGCTATGCAAAGTAGACTAATGCTTGAATATGAAAATAATGCAAGACCTTCCAGATGTTACGTGAGC
Source organism: Puccinellia tenuiflora (assembly GCA_012064385.1). Lineage (NCBI taxonomy): Eukaryota > Viridiplantae > Streptophyta > Magnoliopsida > Poales > Poaceae > Puccinellia > Puccinellia tenuiflora. The sequence goes on from QRDG01002127.1 coordinate 566,957, forward strand.
TAATAATACTCTAGAAGTGATGAAAACTGTGTAGCTCTCGAGATCTATCTTGAAAATTAAGCCTGGTTCAATATTATATGAAAGTTATTTTTTGCATTAGTATAAGAGATCCAAAAAAAATTGCATACAAATGTAATCAATAGTCAGTGATTTGTTTTTTTTTTACTTTCCTCTTGTGCACATAGAACATTATTGATCTGACCGTGGGAGGATTTTTCCCATCTTGAATTCAGTCTTAAACATGCGCAGGGGATGACTCTGAGTAGGCAATAATATGTGTGTAGAAAATATATGTACTTAAGCTAACCTTCATCTGATCTGATGGAATTTCTTGTTTCTACTCCAGCATCCTCGTCGTATCGCCGTGGGGCTGCGGCAGCAAAGATGCATCGCCTAGGCTACAGCAGAAGTTCTTGCTCATCCTCTACCTTACAGCATCCTAGCTCCATTCGGTCGTTAGCATTGAAGCTCTATGCGGGCTGCAATCGAAGTGTAATGAGTCACGGTCCTGTCCAGCCTCGCGCCGATCCACTTCCTCTCTCAGCGTGGAATGTCCTCCGGTTCAAGGTTTTGAGGACGCTGCAATACAGTTTCCTTTCTTAGAGTGCCGGTTAATTACAACGATTTGTTAATGCATCGCAGGGGCAGTACTACCGACGGCAGTTGGAGTTAATTTCTTTTCACTTAACCTGCCAGCTCCTTTATCTTGCATATTTAATCTGAATACCTAAAACATCTTCCATTAGCTATGGTATAGCATAAACAACAGTAATCTGACTAAATATTGATTCTAAGTAACATGTACCTCTCAATAGGAAATATATAACCCTGGTCTGCCATGTAGATATACTACTGGATATAGTACAGATAATGAGTAGACAGCCAAAATTAGTAGAAACTAAAAATGTATGGATCTAATGCATGTGAAAACTTGTGTGCAGAAGTACGTATTAGTATGCAGTAAAATAATCATGCATATGCCCTAAATGTTATTAAACATATATCTAAGAAATTACAAAATACTGATATAGACTATGCAATGCATTACTGAAGCAACATGCAGAAAAGAGACGATGTATCTTACTGAAATTTCCCGTCTATGGACTTCAATCTAGAGGTAATTCTTGTCTTGCATTACCCGTGGTAAGCACAATGTGATCCTCAGGCTCTTTACGTTTCAAATTTATGTGGATGGTAAAAAAATGCATAACTACTCATACGTATTTGCAGATCTGATGGGAAAGAGGCAAGCACATTGGTAAATTGCACTGGACTGTCAGCACTCAGCAAAGCCGAGTGTAGTGCACCCTCAATGTTGTGGTAGATGGTTGCGCATAGGTTAGGATGGAGGGTGATGACATGACCAGTTAGGAGATAAGGAGAGGCCACACGGGTAAGCTAACAAATAATTAAATTATAATGACCGGACAAATTGGTTAAAAACTGTTGAGAGCAGAGAATTACCGCTGGGATATTGCAATAAGGGCACTGTCCAAGAATGCTTCCAAGAAAAGAATCTGGCACTGCCTTTTAAACGTACAGTATCAGTAGCCTCTCATGCACCTTCACAATTCTGTCCTGATCTTATCAGGTGAAAAATTTACTGTGTTCACCTTGTCTTCCATTAGATTTAGTATTTAGCGGAGACAAAATCAACTGGCTTTCCACGTCTACGTAAGAACAAAGTTTACCAACCTGAAAGGCACTATAAATCTTTGCAGAATAAAATTTCAGATTAAAAGAAAAACTGCGCTGCGTGCATTCTATATGAAGATGAAACCTACATGTAAATCGACCAGAGAAATTTGGGTCACACACAGTGCAGTGACGGGACACAGGGTGGTCATGGCCTCATGGGTGATGTTTCAGAAGTATAACTAATAGAATTACCTGCTTCAAGCATACAGCGAAGAACTCCATACAATTTCTTTAAGCGATTAATCAAACATTTGGACTGCATATATAAATAATTAACCATAACTGTAGTCTGGACATACACCAAATGTCATGTAACGTGATGTTATCACAAAGTAAAATTAGCCTAGCTATTTGGTAGAATAAAAATAGAAGAGTTAATTCATAGCCCATCTTACTGGAGGTAGAAAGTCCAACCTGATGCAACACATATACCGGAAGCAGAAGCTGGACATTGACTTCCCTTCAAAATACACGATCAACAACAACAAAACACCTGCCTATATTTGCAATCACAGAGGCCTTGCGTGCTAGCTCATGTAAGATAATTTTTGCCAAGAAATATGCACGAATAGAGAGATCAGGATGGGATCGTACACATAAATCCCTAGTATAATTGTGACGTGTACGAAAAGTGAGGCGGGGCCCTTGATTAGCCACCGTGAGTTGAGGAAGCCTGATTAGCCACCATGAGTTGAGGAAGCATTCGCTATCGTGGGTATCGTCGCTCGCTCGTTGCTGTCGTTCGCCAAGGACTGGAGGTACTGGAAGTGACCAAAACAGATGCTGGATTGCACCATGGTCAATACCTGGAAGTTGTGGAGATTCTAGGTTTACGAAAGGGATTAAGGAGGCCCAGATAGGATGGATCAGACTGTACCTTTTTAGATCGATTGCAGCGTGTATGGCATGGAGAGGAGACACAGCGAGATGATGGATGAGGAAGAGCAGCAGAAGGGATCGCTCGACGATGCGGTGGTAGGACAGGGCGGCGAGGAAGGAGCCTACGGAGGAGACGCTCTATCCACCTGCGAGGCCGTTTTTTCCCCTCGATCTCGCGCGATAGGTACCCGAGGAGAAGCTGGCGTGTACGCTCATCCGACGGCTAACTATCCTTGATAGGAAAATCGGACGGATAAATTAGCTAGTTTCTCTAGGATCGTGTACGCTCATCCGACGGCTAACTATCCTTGATAGGAAAATCGGACGGATAAATTAGCTAGTTTCTCTAGGATTAATGTGGAGCCTCGTATGGTGCCTCCAATTAGTATATATAAGATTGCTTCGCCAGTTGTAGCATTGATGTCGTCTCCGGGAGCCGGGAATCTACTAGTTCCCTTCATTGGAGCCACTGGTGGCATATAGTCCACCTTTTGATTTCCAGCTTCCGGAGTTTTTTTCTTCGCCATTGGTGGTTTTCGAGGTATTGGGGTCATCCTTTGGATCAGAGACGACATCGCCCATTAAAACCTCGACAGGGCATCCTAAGCAGGATGCAACTTTCCGGCTAAAATCGTCGGATTCTCCCTCAGATTCGAGGTCTTGCTCCATATGGGCGGTGTCCCCTGATCAGGCTTCTGAATCAGCCCCGGCCTACAAAGCAGGAAGGATAGACTCAGGTTCTATTATCGACTCATTAGAGCCGGATTCTCCTAGGATGCCAATGAAGTGGAAGTCCGGCGCCGCCATAGTGGAACTTGCGTCGTCTTCTGAGTCTGTCGGCACAGTGGAAACCAGGGCACCACGGGCTGGCCTGCCAGGGCCCACAAGATTCTTTGGATGATTTTCGCTAAGGACCAGGCTCTCCAAGCCTGGCGAGCCTCGCGAGGATATTCCCCTCGCGAAGGGTTTTTCCTCCTCGCCGAGGATTCTCTCCCTTGGCGAGGGATCGCAACTCGATAAGGTGTCTCCGACGCCGCCCGCAATTATGCTAAGGACCAAGCCGAAGGGCTCGGCGAGGTTTTTCGCCTCGCCGAGGCTCCTTCCTCACGAAGCCATCCCTGCCTCCGCGGCAGAGCGTACATGGGCTCTGCGCCATGTGCAGAGTGACGCGCGCACTTGCGCGCGATGACGACGAAGCCGCAGTTGCCGTTCCCATGTATAATGGAGTCAACAAAGCAGCACCAAGCAAAGCGGACAACGAGTATTGCCACTTCGGTGATAAGGGAACCGTCTGCAGCTACGCTCCAAGGGCAGCGTCACTGTGGGACCCGTTCCGCCTCCGCAGCGCCAGCTCGCCGCCCGTTGGACGGTGGCCTTTTCCAGCTTTGGTGACGCCGTCCCTGCCCTGGACCGCGTCCATGGCCTTCACCTTTCTGGTGGACCTCACCTTTGTGGTGCACCGCGCCCCCTCCTTCGTCGCCGTGTGGTAACCCTTCCCGCCCAAATGTTTGGGCGGAAGAGGTCCGAGACGCCTATAAAAGGAGATGGGGCGCATCCAAGCAAAGGGTTCGGTTTTTGGGATCTGGGAGCTTGCC